>WBMY01017594.1:2782-30033 GCA_013397315.1 Donacobius atricapilla | reverse complement strand
TGGCTCACCCCGACTCCCCCTCCACCGCCCCCGTGTCGGGAACCGAATGCTCCTCCGTAAAACCTCGGCTACTTCAGCCAAAATAAAGACAAGTTATAATAAAGCAGCTCTTTGTCTTTCAGATTTCAGGTACTCAGACTCCACCTTTACCTTCACCTATATTGGAGGCTCCAAAAGGTACTTTTTTTTTTTTTTACAGTAATAACTCAATTTTCTGGTGGCAGTAAAATGCAGTGGTTCAATAACGCGGCAGGGTTTTTTTTTGTTTCCTTATCTTTTGCAAGAAGGATGATTAAAACATCGGCCTTCGTGCAATCCTAAACTGAGGAAGAGTTGTGGAGGGGGGTGATGAGAAGGGTGATCCTAGTCGTCAGAGACTCCTTCCTCAGAGCCCTGCTCTGTGAAGCTTTTTGTTTTCTTTTCTCAGTTTATGTAGAGACGTAGAATTCCTGCCGTATGTAAATTTAACAGAAACATTGTAAGGCATCAGTGTATGGTGTAAAGTTAATTCACGTTAAAAGACTGAGAAAAGTTAAGATTGTAGTAGCAAATAGGCCAAATTTCACATCAGCTGCTTGCTTCAATGCATGAGAGCCATATTTGGTCCCATGGCAGATGCAAGGCTGTCTGCAGTTGGCCAAATTAAATTCCTGAGACATTAAATGATATGTCAGTAAACTTAGAAGGCTAAAAGATGTTGTGTTGAATGTTAAAATATTATTTTTAAGTGGATCCCAGCTTGTGGTTATGAATTGGACTGTACCTGTGTACATTTTCAAACTGTATTTCAGCACTTGTTGTGCTTGTCAGTTTTCAAAAGGAAATATATGTAGAAACCTGAACACATTCTTTTGCTTTCCCTGATTTTTAGTTATCATTTACTTAATAAAGTGCTAAAAGTAAACGGTAAGTTGGTCTCTTGTAGCTAGATTTAAAAAATTTGATATAGCGAGAAGTTCTGCATTTTTTTGGTTCCATTTTTTTAAACAATTCAGTTTCTCTGGTATCTTTGTCAGTTATTTTTCTTTCACAGGGTACATCACCTTAAAATACTGCAGTCTTTCATATTCTTTGCAAGTGAACCTGTCAGTGGAGGCAGCACTGCCGCAGCCATTGTTGCCCCCTCTGTGCATACTTTGGGATCTGGCTGTAGGGCCAGACTCCCAGATGGTCCTCAGGCTTCAGGATTGCTCAGAAAAACGTTTTCCCATTTCACTACCCTACCGCTTCCTACTGAAGGAAAGGACAACTTCTGTCATGTTCAGTGAAGTAGAATATTTCCCCCAGTAGCTGAGAATCAATATATTTTTAGGTTCCTCACAGTATACTTCTGCGTTCCGTATTTTAATACATGTTTGTTTTGTTGCGGTTTTAAGACAGTTTTGAAAGGATTGATACTGAAGCACAGGCCTCACTTGACATAGGCACCATAGCACAGATATGAATTCACAGAACCTTAAAGGTGTGAGTGCTGTGTTTAACTGTAATCACTTTTACAAGCAGGGCCTAGCCCTGGTGGGCTAAGGTGAAAAGAAGGGAGATGCATGATAACTATCTTAAAAGGCTAGAAAAATGCAAATCATAAGTTTTGTTTTAATAGATAGAAAACTAAAGAACTTGATCAATAAAGCACAGTTATAGCAAAGCATGGTACCAGTTAGATAAATGGGATGAATATGATAGGAACCATCTGCCATGTTTGTAACCCTAAGATGATGAAACCACAAGTTACGTAAGATCCCAGCCCTTAAAACCATACCTTTTAGATAAGGAAACAAACAAGGGTGGATGCCAGAATTGTAAAAGTATAAAAGCCTGTGTAAAATGAACCACAGTCAGACATACATATGGAGGTGCTAAACTCTGCATGTTCTCTTGGCATCAATAAAGGTTTGCTTTTCTTTACAGAAACTGTAAAAAATCTTTCTTTGCTCTGCTGTGGAGTAGATTCCTTTGAATCGATACAGTAAAAACTATTTAACAGAGACACTATTTATCATTTAACTGAAATGATTGAATTTGAAAGCTACTTTGAACTATTCTCTAAACCAAATATCATAGCAAGAAAACAGGAAGTTAAACCTGTCTATTGTTTCCATTTTCTGAAATGAACAAAATAAAAAGCCTAGGGCATAACTGATGGCAAACAAACTGGTTTATCAATGTTGAAACAAAGTGTTGGCACTTGCTCAATGAGAAACGGAAGAGGGCCTTACGTTCCCCAGCCTTGAATTTTAACCGGGGTCAGCATCTGCCAAGGAAATTGGTGACTGAAAACCAGTCTCGGGACCTTAATGATTCATACACAACGAGAAACAATCGTAATGCTTACAGAAATTGGTGGAAGTGGGTTGTTACAGCACACACAAATTCTGCTTCCTTTTCCACATTTTAAAGACGCGTAAAAAGCGTCCTTTTAGAGGAGGGTTTCATGTTCTCTCTGTTCTTTTGTGTTCTCTCCTTGTTTGTATTATGATTTAGGAAGTTGTTTTGTGGTAGTTGTGGTGTACAGTGGTGTACTGAGTGGCAGGCTTATGGCAGTAAGCTCTCATACATATAAAGTGTGTAAAATGAAAGCTATTCAGAACAAAACTTCAGCCTCTTACATCAAAGATGTGAGTAATTTCTTCTTAGAGGGGGTTCTTGTGGAGCAGAAGCTATACTGCAACATGTGCAGCATTCCGGCATGTCTCCAGTACAGGGTCAACAGCAATGACTTACACATGGTAACAGTTTAGGGGAGCACAAGGTCATCCTAGGACCATCTTTTTGACCTTTGGGTATGAGTTTTTCTTGCTGACACTGCTGTAGCTGTGCACTTCCTGAGTGGTAATGACATTTTTTGAATATTGCCCTTGGCAGTTGTCTTGAAATGATACAGACTCTTTTAGATCACAGTCATGGACACATCAGCCAGCAGGCCTTGTTCAGTTTCTTTAGATACTCAGCCCAATGACTTCCGTTTTTCCAGTCCACCAGAGGACAAGCATTAGAGTAATGGGCAAAGGGGTGGATGTTCACTGAATGGGTGTTCAAACCAAGCAAAGGTTTGAATGAATAAGAGTAGAAGTGGTGTGTAAGGAAGATTACAGTACTTTAGTACTCATTATTAGCCATGCCTGGAACTAAGAGTTTTTCACGCTTTGTTTCCTTTAAATATCGTTTTTAGGTCAGTGTGCAGTACGGCCTTGGTTTAGCCGTAGTGGTTACATGGAACAGCAGAAGCCCTTGAAAGAAGGCAGTCTGTTTGATAAGTGAGATTCTTCGGCAAATGACAATACTAGCAAGTTAAATATCTCTCTGGGTTTTTCTTAGCATACTGTAGTTGCCTCTAGTGCCCATTATGCCAGTGTATCAGTGATGTTAAATTAAAAACCCAGAGCTAGATTCGCAGTACATCGGGGTAAGTCCATGGAAGTCAGTGTACCAGTATTATTTCTGTTATTATGAGGACCGAAGGTTTATTTGTATTGGTTTTTTGTTTTTTTTTTTTTTTTCCTTCAAACTGTTAAGTTTATCTGTAAGAGTTTTTCTTGGGACCAGCTTCTCAGACTTTATCTGATTTTTCCCTTGTTGCTTGGATTGATTACACATCCTCTTCTTGCGCTTTTGAGTTATTGAGGTAGTACATAAACATGCTGCAGATCCATCCAAATAGATAAGCCTGATACAGAGGACATTTATTATTGCTTATGTGGACTTAACACATAGTTAATCCCGTAGTAAAGTATTAGTAGTTCAGACAATCCTTTTAGAATGTAGTCCTTAATGCATTGTGTTCACACTTCCAAATTATTAGATGTTTGTCACTGCAGAGATGTGACCTGTTTCAGGAAGGTTGTAATTAGCGAATTAGTAGTAAAAACATACCTTTGTGCAGAATTTGGGCACTAAATAGAGGGCAGATTGTTTATGAATTAATATTTTTTATTTCATTGTCAGAAAGCAATAAGTAGGTGGATTTCTTATAAAAAGAGGTGTCCAGTCAGGTGCTGTGACTGTGCAATATTTACTCTCCTTTAACTCTATCTAGAAGAAAATGTTAAAATTACTGTATTGTAATATTTTTTTTTCCCAGTGGGATCTAAACCAGGTATTAAATTGTGAACTTTTGGAGTTCTCAATTTTAAAAGAATTTCTAGTTTACTTTTTCTGTCCCTGTATGAAACACTGTTCCTCCAGAAACCATGCAGATGGAACAGATCTGCTGATCTGTCATCTTTCAGATAAAAATGCATGATGCCCTGAAGTTGTTTTCACTTTATATGTCATTTGACATGCTTTACATAGAAGCAGTGCTTGGTTGTCCAGAAAAAAAGATATTTTCTCTTTAGTATTTTTCTCACCCTGCTTTTTTTTTTTTTTTTTTTTTTCCTCTGGGANTTTTTTCCCTGAGACTGAACAAGGACATCATATCAATCCTGAAATACTTTTTCATTCAAATATGTTCTTAACTCTCATTGGCAGTGAAGGACAATGACGATAAGGTTGTGCATGAGAACTAATAATGAACTCTAATACTGCAGCATATTGCAATTAACTAGATAACACCTGAACATACAAATCAATTTGGACAGCAAAGTTCTCATCTTGTATTCATGCAGTGGACTTACGTTCTGCCTTCTGTACTTCAACAGCATGATTGTAACAGTGGCAGTTCTGAAAAAGCAAGGAAATTTTTGTCTGAAGTATTTGTTTATTTTTGCTTAAAATAAAGACAGTTTGTTATCTTACAAGGTTTTAATTTTGAATATTTTGCTTTTTTTGTTTTATTCAGGAGGTTATTGTAGTATCAGAAGCTCTCATGTAAAATGATGAGTTAATTTTCACTTCACTGTAGTAGTGAAGCATTTCACAACTGTACCGCTGAAAGAATGACTAAATTGCTTGTAACTTCATGGCTAGAGATGCAACCACTATCTGAAGTTCTAGCACATTTTGTCCACTATTTTTTTAAACCACTTGACAATAAATAGGTACAGATTCCCTTTTTCTCCCATTTTATGGTATGCTCTATTGCTGCTTCTGTGGATTTGTAAAACTGCCTACATGAGATTCCATTTGGTGAAGAATTTTAAATTCTGTTGTAACTGATAACACTGAAGTCTTTGGTACACAGAATTACAAGAAAAACGTGTTTGGAGTAAATGATACATGTTTTAATATTGATGTCCAATTTATGTAAAATATAGGAAAAAAGAGAAAACTGAGAAACAGTTTTAAAGCTAAATCATATAATTGTGTCCATGAGAAAATGCCAAAATGCAGCACATTTGTTTGGTTGGTTTTTGTTATTTCCAAAATCATGTAGTTTAGGACCAGCATCTTTTGGATTGGACTCAGCTCCTCTGTCAGTTTAGTTACATGGCAGTGTGCTTACTGGCTGTGCAAGGATTGGAAGGGGAAGGTTGGAGTGTTCCTTTTGGAAACAGTGGTAACTTATATAAGATGAAAGTGTTCATGAAAGTATGACTTATGAAGGTGAGCATTTGATTTTAATGGCATTCATTGCCCCGAATGGTTTTAGTTTAGATGTAATCAGTTTTATGCTGAGCCTATGAAGGGCTGGTGCAAGCACAGTTCATCTCCTGGTGCTGATGGCTGTGTGTAACTTTCTGTTCAGGTTATTAAGTGGGTAATTGCGTTCCTAAAATCTACTCTTACAGTAAGAGAGGGGTGAAAACTAGATACACAGCTTTTACCTAGCCATCTATTTATTGCTGTTTCAAAATCCCTTGAAATTTCTAAATCTTTCAGTTTTAAATTTTCTATCAAATATGACTTGACATTTTTTGCTTCTACTATGCCATTTCCTATACTGCTTCCATGAGAGAAAAGTCTGTGGTATGAGATAGGAATCTAGTTTAGCTATAACACGACAAGAATTGTGATTTTAATTTTTTCACTAAAGATTCTGTCAATAAGGTAATGTTGAATACAGCCTTAGGTATTTGAAAAAAAAAGCAGTTTGCTAAAAGTTCCTTTCTAAAATCTCTCTAAGACAAGCATTTTCTGTTCTTTGGGCTTCTGTTAATGTACCTTCATTCTAACTTTGTACTACTTCTAATATTGCCTGTGTGCAGTAAGTACATGAAACCTATCCATACCATTCCTATAGATAGTTTTTTGGTAAATGCTGCAAGAAATTCAGTAGGTGTGATGTAACAAGTTACTCATCGTAGACAGAGATCTAGTAGAACACAATAGTAGAAGTGCATCATTAAGTGCAATGTTAAAGGGTTGTGAAAAGCAAAATCACTACTACCATTCTATTCATGGTATTACTGAGCTTGCCTTATTTTATGGGCTTTGTGTGTGACAGCTCCTTCTTGCCTTGCTAATCAAAAGTCTGTTTGAAATTAATTCTGTCCCCATCACTGCATCATGTAAAAAACATATACTTCAGGGAGAGCATGGTCTTGTGGAGATCCTGTACAGGTCTGGTGAAGCAAGTTGCTGTCCTCTTTTAGGTGTCTATTGTACCAATACTAAGAACGACTACTTTAAATTGTAAACCTCTTCCTTTCAGTGAAAAAATGTGGTTTTAGGCATTTAAATTAATGGCCTAGTTTTCAGAAGTGTCAAGCTGCCACACGACATAGCAGTCGTGGTATTAAGATGGGTTGTTTAGCATGTTTTAAAAGCATCACAATTTTTATTGCAGGTGTTTCTGCCATACAGATGTATGCACTGTGTTTTAAATGGTTTCCCAGCACAGAGTTGGGGAGAATGCTTGAATGTCTTTACAGAAAACAATTTCAGTAACTTCTTTCTCTACTTTCATCACATATTTCAACATATTAGTACCTAAAAATAAACCTGTAGTCTGTCACTGTTAAAGTGTTAATGTGGTAAGACAAATAAATTTGAAAGCAGAGTTCACTCTGCCAAAATGAATTTAGGTAATTTTTCTCTATATTGGGACTAATGCCATTTCTGCCTTTTCCTGTTAGTCTTTACTAATTTCCCATATATTCCATTGCTCATTAAATAAAAAGCTGAAGATATCTACAGGCATATTTTTTTCCACGGATTACTTACTGTGTAGAATATGAATTCTCATTTGAGTCAGAGTCTAACCACTCCTGAGTCAAAATAGTTACAGCACCTAGAGTGAAAGTAAATTTAAACTCGCTGGGAGAGCTCACTTAAAATAAAACTAAGAAAGGGATGAAATATGAGTAAATCTAAAAAAAATTCCAATGTATAATTGTGCTTTGGTATCAAATAAATCCTATGGAAGAGGACAATTTATGTCCTCCTTGCTACAGGATGGTGAAGATTTTCACAGGTATTCCTTGTAATATGTCTCATCTGAGGAGAAGGAGCTTCTTTTTAACAACATAAAATTGACTTGTAAGGGTAAACCTACTGTCGCATGTAGCAGTAGCTAGAAAATCTGAAAGAAGAGAGCCTGAACAAGGTACAGAGTTAATGTCTCCGTTCCCTGAGAGCCTTCTGCATGCTCACACAAGATAATCATCCCACTTCTATGTCAGGAAGAGCAAGAAAGAGCCTTGAGTAAGGAATGGGTACAATTGTTTCTTTTACAAGTCAGAGTCCTTCTGGGAGTTTCTCATCAGAAATTGTATTCTGGGACTGCTAGGGCATCCGGGGAAGTAAGCCATGGCACTGCACATGCTTATGAAAGGCAGCAGGCAGAAAACAGCCTTGGTCCAGTGCTGGTGGGTGAGCACCTTTCTGTAGCTTGCTTGAAGGCAGTGGATCTGTGTGAGCCTTCCTTGCCTTCTCCTGTCTGTCACAGAAAATGGTGGCATATCATGGCAAATAGGATGGAATTGAATTGTTCCAAGGGAGAGGTCTATAATGCCCAGTGGGAGCCTGTCTGGAGCTAGGAATGGAGGGCGAAGAGGAAGCTCAAACTAGCTAACCCTTCAGATGTTTCCTTCCAGCCTGAAGGCATTGATCAGAAATAAAAAGGGCAACAGTGTGTCACCTGGATAATGAACAGTACTGTTTGCCTAAACAGAGTGCAAAAAATGGTCACATACCATCTGTAGCAAGTAGTATGTAATTAAAGGATAAGTTCCTTTCAGATAGTGTAGCATTCTGCGTTTCATCTTGTGCAGGTTGCTGTCTTCAAATCTTGTTGCTTAAAGTGTTCCATTTTAAGTTTATAGAGAAGAATTTTTCACATTAAGAGCCAAGCTACAGGACAGGATTACTTTGCACCATTAAGCTGTCATGTTTCTACCCCAAAAGGTATAAGGTGTTTGTGACAGACACTGGTTGCTCTCAAGTAGAAAAAATAGGCAATGGATTAGACACAGTAGCTTTTGGCAAATTACATAATGTGTGTGTGTGTCTGTGTGTGTGTGTGTGCGCGTAATCACTCATTCTTGCTTCTTCTTCTTCCTTAATGCTGAAAAAGTCATCTTGGAAAGGGTGTTCTCACCCCACCCCAGAATACTCGCACATACTGTAAAAAATAAAATAATTGGCATGTCCTTCTGTCAGTCTGGAGTTGATAAAGGTGTTGAAACCAGGAAGCATCTCATTGTAGAAAGTACATTGTAAAAGTACCTGTTGATAGTCAAGTTCTTGATCTGATTTACAGCTCTGAGTATAGAGTAGTTCTGCTGATGTGATGAGGCCCACTTGTGTGCACAGTGATACTACTGAATACTAGATTTTGTGCTGACTACTCATAGTGAATGACAGTGAGGGATTTTTTTTTCATCTGAGTGGGGGAAATTCAGAAAACCAGAGTTCTGTTTTCTGTAATCTTTGCAGATATTCTCATTTCTGAGTACTTTTATGGATGGTTGGAGAGCTGCAATCTATCCATTGAAAAAATCTTCATGCATTGCTTACCATTTTGCTGATGTTGCTGAGGGCACAGACAGATGGCCAATTGTCAAACTCATGCTCCTCCTCTGTCTTTTTAGCTTTAACATCTGAAAATATGGTTGTCACAGAGGCATCTTTTAAGAATGTAATCTGCTGGGCCATATGAAAAGCCTCTTGTCATTCAGTGAGAATCAGTATCAATTCTTAAGCTGAGTCTGAAAATGGTTCATGATCTTTTTGTAGATATAACCCATTACTTGAAAGAGAATTGATTTTTTTTTTCTTATGGACTATTCAGGGAAAAAACTAAAAGGATCATACTGATTTTGTCTATATTTAAACTGTATAAAATCTGGTTATTTCGATATATATTTGAAAAACAGTGGAAACATAGGGAAAAAAAGTTTTACAGTATTTCAGACAAAAAAAAAGTGACCTTCAGGTATTAAAAACTTCTGGAAAACATACTTGGTTTATGCCTTAGTGCAGCAGTTACGAGCACTATTAATAGCCTTCTGTTACAGACAGGGTATTATATAAAGTAGTTTACTGTTTTAATGCTGTTCTATGAATATTACATGAACACTTTCATACATGGTTGTAGCTGTAGTAGAGTTAGAGCTGAAAACTGAAGATACTAATCCTGTTCTTTTAAGAAACTGTAATGTTAAAATTCTATTTTGCTGTGAAAGCTTTTAACCATTCTGTAGAAAAAAGCTTGTTAGATTTGGCATAAAATTGCAATACTAGGATTTTGTAGGCTCATGCTGAAGGACTACTGTTTTATCAGTGGGTGACAAAAATGGTGAAATTGGATATGTTTAAGTGGCAACAGGAGAACATAACCTTTGCCTTTGGTACACAGTCCTGCTTTCTACATGTTCTCTGTGCCAGCTTTAGCTGTTGATGGAATTTTTACTGAAGACTTCAGTGTTCATTAAAGCATTAAGTAAAATTACATGGTGTTAGCACCTACCAGTTCAGTTTTTGTTAAACTATTTTGCTGTGTAATCTGAGGACATTTACAATTCCATGTTTTAGCTGTTGCATTTTATTTGTTAATTTTGGTATTCTATTTTTAAATAATGAGTTATCCTAGTATTTCTTTGGTTTTACCTAGATACAGTGAATTAGAAGAATCATAGACTTCCTGTGAATCACAGATGGGGAGGAAGCAAGTACGGGGAAACTCCAGGCTCTTTTTTGTACCTGAATTTATATCTTACTCATAAGCATTTACTTGTTATGGATTGTGCCTGTTGTGAGGAATAATTGCTTATTACATTGTTTCTATGATTAGATATATAGAAATATTACTTCACTAAAATGTATGCCCTTATTTAAGGCATGAAGAAACACATTCATCCTGAAGTTCAGCAGAAAACTGACCTTTGCCAAGGGCAACAAACACAAAGAGATATGTCGGGTAAATATATCTATTTTATATCTAGCACTGTCTGGCTTCAAGGCAGACATGGATGTGTAGGAGATGCTGGCCTCTCAGCGGGCTCCCTAAGGATTAGGCATCTTCTGTCTGTGAAGAGAACAGGAGTTGTAGTTAAATGAGTCAGGATCAAAAGTACAAGAGCTGTGGGTTTTACAGAGGTCATATATCGATCACCATTTGGGGTTAAGAAAAGCTGGCTAGTCTTTACTTATTTCACCTATCAAAAAGGCATAATCAGCCAACAGGACAATGAGTCAAGTCTTTGACTGGAAGACCACTGTGAAAGGTGGCCTGTCTTGTGTGGCATGGCAGTTTCTAAATTTCCAAAGCACATTTCCAGCATATCTCAGTGTATGTACATTGCAGAACTTTTGACATAAGTACTGAACAGATCATCATAAATTGCTGTATTAATGAGCATTTTGTCCTTCTTGTGGCTGCTGACATCATATTCCTGTCTTTGTTTTGTCCCAAGTTAACTCCTCTGTTGTACTTTTTGTGATGTAACATTATTGCCATATTCTCAGCTAATTTAAATTGACAAACTGCCATAGAATTTGGTAAAGTCATGCCAACTTACAGCATTGCGGACCTGTCTATAATTATATTCATCTTGTTAAGGAAGTTTAAATAGAGCAAAGCTAAATATAAATCTTATCTTCTTTGACTTCTAATAGAAAAGTTTAGTATATGCATGATTAGTTACATACCAAAGTGAAATTGCACATTATTTTTGTTTGCATTTTAGGTGACAAGAAAAGACAAGTTTCATCAAGGCTGATAAAGCAAGATGCAAAGTATGGTTTTTAGGAATGGCTTGTATTGAAGTGGGGAGGACAAAAATGGTGCCTGAAGTGATAGGGACTTGAGATGTTCTCCCACATAGTAAAAAGGTGCTCTCAGCAGTGTGGCATTTGAGCCTTAGGTTTGCGTGTGGTGCAACTTGTAGGCAAAGGCCAAGACACTGCAGTGGTCCCTTTTTTGTTTTCAGTGCTAAGCTGAACTTGGCAAAGCACTGACTAGTTTGTTTGTAACAGTGGTGGTCCTACGGGATACCTCTGGCACAAGAAAGACCTTATTCCACATAAAATACCACCTCTGTGCTCTCCCTTGGGCAATAACGATGACTTCTGTCTGCAGAAGTTAGAGACTAAGTTTAACACCAACACTGGCTATTTTAATTCTGTCTGTGCCACTGGGGAGCATAGTCTCCTTGCAATTGTCTTCCTATTTCTTCCCAGCTTGTCATTTTCCACCTTCTTTCTTACAGCATTTTGTTTTCCAAAGGTGCTGTGCATACTAATTTATTCTGATAAAAACTGCTAGTTGTTGTGTTGATATTGTTGAAGAAGACAGATATGAAACAGTTGGCGTTACACAAGTGTGCCATGAAGGTTAACAGCACGGAGCAGCTGTAGACCATGCATCTCCCAGTTCTTTTCAGTTTAGATACAGATTCTGTATCTGCTTGTTTCAGTTCTTCAGAAGTTTCACTGGAATAAGGGATGCATGTGTTCACTGCTATGTGGCTTGGAAAAAAACCTCCAAAATCACTGCTGAAATTATTGCAGCTGCTGCCTGAGTTGTTTGCTGGTTTAGGTTTAAAAGTCCTTTTAGGCTGGGGTGTTTTTGTGATTTCTGTTGTACCTAAGTAAGTCTAAACAGAGATGTTCAGAGATGGTATGTGTTTCAGATCTTTAACTGTAGATGCTGCACAGGTGTAAGAGTGAATTTTAGCTTGAACCAGTAGAAGTTGTATGCTCTTTGCGTAACAGAAAATGTAAAATATAATAGCAAGGCAAATAAGTCCAGTGTTGCCTACACAGTTTCTTTTCTTCACATCACAGGCTTACTCTTTAACAAGCAACCTCTGTGGACCTTTATGAGTCTCTCTCCAGTAACTGTTTCTTAATTCTGTTCCCCTAAAGTAAAGGAAATCTGATATTTCTATCAGTAACAATGCAGGGCTCATTAGGTACATGGTGCTCTTAATTGTCTCTTTGAACACTGAGGGTGTTCAGTATGCTCTCTGGTGATCATGACAATGTCCTTTTCATGTACTTGGTCAGTAATAGGACTGCTTGATAGTGACTTTTTGCTCTCTGTAATGTTTGAGCTTTTCCTTGATTTGATTTGGACTTGATTTATAATAGTGTAAGTCACAGATGAATTACTTATCCTGTTAGTGGAATTTCATTGTTGCAAACTGGACACCTTGGGTATGTCTGTGACTTTTCTGAGGGTCAGGCTTGTAAACCAGGTTGTGCAGATCACCAGCCGCAAAGACACAGGGCGGGTGAGGCGTGCCCTCCGCACACAGGGGCTGCATTGCCCAGGAAATCTGCTGGGGGGCTGTACCAGTGAGTACAGCTGGAGGGGTGAGCCATGGGCTGTGCTCTGCCCAGCTGTGTAGGTGGTGGGAGTGTGAAGCTGTTGTGCCAACACCCTCCCCGAAGGCTGCTCCGTCGCAGCTCCGGTAGTGCACGGGGCTCACCTGCCGTGACTCTTTTTCAGAGCTTTCAGAGCAGGACAGAGGGCTGCCGCAGGTGAGCTCTGCCATCTGTGGGGCAGAGTCTGGCAGCCTGCCACGGGAGCCTGTGCCTCCAGCAGGCTGCTCTCCTCCCCTCTATGGGCGAGACCTGGGGACTAGTGCCAGGCTGGCAGATAGCAAAATCCTGCAGGGCAGTTTGGTGGAAGTCAGGTCGAGTAAAATAAACAATTACCTTCTAAGAAATAACGTTGAGGCTGGGGGAAACCTTTTGTTGCCAGCAAAAGGCTTGCCAGGCTAATAGAAGGAATTCTGTAAGGTCAGTGTCAATTGAAATCTGGGAAGAAAGGAGTTGAAGAAGGATCACAGACCTTTTTTATTGCCTCTGCTTCCCAGAGGTCTTGGAGTCCTTCAAGTTAAGCATGAAATATTTGCTACTGAAGAGGAACTATGTAGAAATTATATCTTTGGCATTGCTAATTTTATGCAATTATCTAGCATGAACCAACCTGCAGCATATGAACTCATTCCAGACCATATCCAGTGTGTGCACAGACATTGATTTTTGGCAAGTGGTGTCAGCTTGCTTGTTAGCATTCTGTCCTTTCTCAGAGGATTTATAGATCTGAATACATCTGAGCTCTACATAATAAGTTTTTTTTTTCTCCTTTCATTTTTTTCTGGGTCAAATTGGTGTGTTTTTTTAAGTACACTGAAAATGAGTTTTGCCCTTCATTTCCCTGTTAAGTGTCACAGTGGCCATGAGGCTGGCAGAGGTTCTGCAACATTACTTAGGGTGTTGCCCACATGTGACTGAAGATGGAAGATCCTTGTCGCAGGAAGAGGTTCACTGTTTCCTTTTTGTTGCTGCTACTGTTGCATGAAGGACTACAGAAGTGAACTCAGGAGGAAGTAGGGCAAAGAAAGACCACAGGTGGATATTTAGCTCTGTTACTTAGTTTAAGGTGCAAGCCTGCTTGTGTAGGGAAGGATGTCTTTATTAAAGAGATTGTGTTCCACAGCAAAGACAGAGTAGGGTGTACTTTCCCCTACAATTATTATACGTTAAAAGACGATGAGGACAATGAAAATAGATATTTTCTCATTATCTGTTTACCTCTTATTTTCTTGGAATTGTTTGTAATTTATTTTTAGTGGCAGTAAATAATTCTGGCAAGAGTTTGAAACCAGATGTGTTATGTGCTGTAGTAGTGTTATTTCCTTAAGAGATACAATGCCAGGTTTTGTCTTATTTTAATTTGAAGGGCTGAGTATGACTAATACCACACTTCATTCTAAATTTCTAACCAAAATTCTAAAAATAATAATTTATGCATCTGCTTGATGTGTGTTCAAGGCTGTGACAGATAAGAACAGTTGAGCAGTTCTACCCCCAATATCTTCAAGTTCCTTGTTGGAAGCAGCCCATGGCTCTGCAGTGGCACATTATGCCAGTGACTGGGACATTAGCTGCTACTGACTGAGTGAGAATCCTTTACAGCTCTCAAACTTCAGTGATTTTGATGTCTAATGATTGCAATATGCTCACGATTAACTATGTAATATGCTGTACTGAAAAAATGCTTGGTTGGTGAGGTGGAGTTGGCTGGGGTGATGTTGGAACTTTCCTGCCTTAGATTGTTTCAATTTTGAAGTCAATTGGTCAGAACTGCTAAAGTTTTTATTATTGTGCTTGGTAAGTTTCAGGAGATTATCACAGAAACATTTTCATTTTGCTGCTGATCAGTATGTTGACTGAAACAGAATATATAAAAGGTTTCTTCATTTAGCCTGATCCTCTCCACGTCTGGACTATGTAAACTGATGAGATGACATAAGCCTAACTAATGAGAGCACAGTTTAGTTTCTTTTATATGGTCATGTTTTACCCTTACTATTCCATTTTTTTTTCAGTTAAAGTTTATTGGAGTAATTGAGCAAATATTTAACTTTTGGCCAAAGTTAGTTTTGAAATAATTCCATATATGGTTCAAATTGCTTTGATTATTTCTTTAGCTGCAATCATTTGCATGAAGTTGAAGCAATAATACTAGCTTTATTTATACTCCATGAACCTAACCCAGTGTACCTGCTCNTATATTTATTTGCAGAGGCTCAAGGTACACTCTGATTCCTTAATATAATTTTCACTAAGATTGACCATGTCACATGGTCAATATCATCAATAGCATTTTGAGAAATTCAGTGTGCATCATTTAATAACCAGCTACTTCACAACTACCTTTAGTAAAGTCACAAATGAGCCTGCTGAGATGTCTTACAAAGCAGCATGGTAGCAACATTCATCTTTTAAAATAAAATCTAGAACTTTATTTTCATCTGACAGTGAGGATGGATGGACATGCCAGGAAGCCAGTGTACTAGTTAGAAGGCAGAGGGACGTTTGGGTCAGAGAAGCTTACACTTGTTGGTCTTTTAAATAATTTGCAAAATAACTGTGGAACTTGCTCAGGTCTTACAGCACCTATCTTGTGAGGTGTACTGGCCTTCCTGTTTCCTGTGCACTGGAGCTGACAGCATGGGGACCCAGCTGTGGGTGGGACTGTAAGGATCCTGAGGAGAGGCTGTGCAAAGACAGCATCTTGAGGTGTTCAGTAGGAAAGCTGCCAGGCTTGTGTCAAGACTTGCACTCCCAAGGAATTTTGTTATTTATGCAGGTCCTTTTTGTTTCAAATTATGACTAAATGTTTTGTTCCAATGGTTCCCCTCCATTCAGTGGTGTATGATCCTGATCTGTTCCCAGGGTAGAGGTGCTCAACAGGTCAGGGTGCTCAACAGCTCAACATGCTGCACTGGGATGAAAATAGAGCCTAAAAATTTTTTAAAACCTCTGCACTGTCAGGTCCTTCTCAATTTTAACCTTTTATCTTTTCTAAACTTTGGCCTCAGGATCCCTAAATCTTTTTGGAAGGATTTTTGGGTGTGAGTAATTGTGTAGGGCTGCTTGGATGCTGGCAGTTTGGATGAATGCTGTGGAGCAGCAACGTAGGTGCTTGCTGGAGACAGCTGGTTAGGAATGGAGATGTCGAAGACTTTTTAATGAGCATTCACTCTTTTATCCTCTGGGTCAGCTGAAGAGTTCTGTTGGTGAAGTGAAACTCAACTGAGTCAGTCCACATAGGTATTTTTCAATAGAATTTTGCTCTAAAACCATCTTTTAATACAAAGCAGTTGTGAGATTTGTGTGTTGTTGTGGTGTTTTGAGTAAAATGGCAGAACATGTCCAGCATACTCTCTGTGTGAGATTTAAGTGCCACTGAATTGTGACATCAGGTCTAAGATATATTCTAAGATATAGAGATATATTCTAACATATATTCTCACATCACAGATCTAAGATATATTCTAAGATATATTCTAAGATATATTCTCACATCACAGATCACAGAATTTTCTGGGTTGAAAGGGACAATCCAGAAGGATCATCAGTCCTGCTCATAAGTGAATGGTCCATATGGGGATTGAACCCACAACCTTGGTATATGTAATCGTTAAAGAAAAATAACAGTTAATTTTTTGTCCCCCACACCAGTAAAGTTTGTGCATTGTGATCTCCAAATCTATATATCTCATTCTACATCTTCACCTCAGGCTGCCTTGGTACCATGTCATTTATAACCTGTTTCTGCTCTTGTGTGTTCTCCTTCTCTGATGGTATGTTTTAAAAAGGTTAGAGATAATGGAGGAGAAGGTCTGCATGAGATTGTCTTTCACAGCTGGGTATTGCACTGATGACATAATGTAGCTTATGAACTCAAGTATTTATGCTGTATGAATGCATATAGTTGCATTCAGGTATTTGAAATTATGGTTAAAGTGGTATGTGATGGAATGGGGAAAAGTGACGTACCATTGCATCAGCATCAGCATCTGTGAATCTCGATAAAAAGTGTTCTTCTTCCAATTTTAAAATAATAAGATTATGCCGGTCTTGTTCTAATGTAGCTTTGGTGAATGTCTGATGACTCAGTGAATGCTGTCATCTCATTCCATTATGAAATCTACAGATGAAAAGGTTTAGTGACATCAGGGGGTGTCCCTGGCTTTACTGGAGTGCTTTGGGACATTTCAGGAATGATGATCTTTCATTGCCTCACGTCCAGCCTCACACGTTTCAGCAGCTACACAGATTGGAAGTTTGACTTGGGAGCATAGCTCAGATGAGACACACAAAACCGTGCTCAGGTGGGTGTGCTGGAGCTGCCTCTCTGATTGGGAGCCAGGGGTGGGTGCATGAAAAGGGATAATCAGGAGACAGCACTGGAGAAAATGAGGGAACTGAAGATGGCTAGGTATTAGAAAGGGCAGAGGGAGCAACAACAACATGAACATGTGATTTGGAAGGGGAAATGGAAAGGTAGGTGTGAGAACTTGAGTCAGAGAGAAAATGAAGCCAGTAAGAGCATGATATATCTCAGGGAAAAAGAAAAGTAACATTCTTGAGAAAAAAGGAGAATAATTTCTAAGGAAATGTAGCATTCCATTTTGAAATAATTAAAATAAGCTAGGAATAAAGGGAAGAATAAACTTTGGTGCTTTAGGGAGAAAATGGACTACACAACAATAAAAAGAGTAAAAATCAGAATCTGTGAGTGCATATGTATTCAGTGCTGTTGTGTAGGATAAGATTTTATCAGTATATTATGGACAGAAATCTGTATGGACAGATACCTGAAACATCATCTTTCTCTTACGATCAAGTTCTTGATGTAAAGCTTGAGGCCCCCAGGTCTGGCAAATAAGTATATATTTTTTTTCATGTGGGTAAAAAGATGGTCTTCCCTAGTCTCATTCTTAAAAATAATCGGTCCATTTTGGATTTTACTTTTTTAAGAAAGAGAAAAATAAATATAATCTGTTGTAGGAAGTGCCCCCTAAACATTACAGTTTGATAAAATCATAGGATATTTTTAATGGTGGTCATAGTCAGATTCAAAATAGGATTTAAATTAATTTGTGTCCCTATAGCTCATAAGTGTGATTGCAAACTGTAATATAATCACTAGATCTACCTCCTGGCTGAACTAACATTTTCGTTTCAGGCAAACAAATTAAAATTGAGTTAATTATATAAAACCATTTGTGTGTATATAACGTAGGTTTCGTATTAAAATACTTTGCTTTCTTGTCTGCAGTCTGAAAACAAAATATTTGTATATGTGCATGCATAAAGTTGAAGCATTTATAATGTTTGTAACATCTGTCAGTGGTATTTTAAATAAGGATTGTAATCCAGATTCACATAAATTTACTCATATAACAGGTTACTGCAGGGAATGATCAGATAAGGGTTCACAACAAGGCCTGCGGTGATGCCTTAGGATTTTAGCTTTTGTATTTTTCATGTTTGTAATCCTCCAGTTCTTCAGTGTATAATTCTAAAATCTATAGAGTGTTAGCTGCAGCTTTCCCATTTTGGTCTGACAAAACAGTTCCTCTCTGGGCCTGGGAATCAAGGACACCTTACTGTCTCAGGCCCAAGAAATGTAAACAAAAGTAAGTTAGGGCAAGCAAACTTGGGGTGACTGACTTCATTACATTAAGCTGTAATTGGAAAATTAACACCCAATATGCAAATGGACCAACCTTATAAAAATGTGAAAACCCGTGACCTATTGTCCATTTTTGGGTGTAGCACATGGGTGGGCTTTGTCTGCCCTAAGTGTACCTGGAGGCCCTTCAATAAATACAACTGCTTTTTATTCTCTTAATTTTATCTGTCTCCTGTTTTTATGTAGTCCCGAACAGGTGCCAGGAGAAGTACATGGGGACTGTGGTGAGCCACAGTAGGGTGTGGGGCTGTTGCTGGTCCTGTTACATGTATTTTAAGAGCAGCTGTCACAGTATTCCAAAAGTAACACCTGGAACAAGACTAGTTATCATTGAAAATATGTTATCCTTAATGGTTTTCAAAGTTCCTTCGAAGCTGGAGGTCATTCTGGGACCTGTATGTGTTAAAATGAAGAAGGGAGATAAGAAAAGCACATCTGGGTGTATTTGAAGTGCTGCTATATGAAGTCCAAGTTCACAGCATGTACTGTTAGGAGCATCCTCCTCTTGCTGTGAATCCCATGGGGCAGCTGAGCCCCACATGGCACTGCCAGTCACTTGCTAGCCCAGCCAGAGTCATTGGGGCTTGACTGTGCTGGCTGTGCCCTCTCCTAGACTCTTGCCCACCCCCACTTACTTGATGCTGTATAATCTCTGCACCGCAATACCTAGAAGACCCCTGTGTTACCAACACTGGTTATCATAGAATGATAGAATGGTTTGGGTTGGAATGGACATTAAAGACCATCTTCTTTCAAGATGGGCAGGGACACTTCTCTCTACACCGGGTTGCTCGCAGCCACACGCAATGTGTGTTGAACACTGCCACGGATGGGCATCCACCACCTCTAGGCAACCTGTGCCAGTGCCTCACTGCCCTCATAGTGAGGAATTTCTTCCCAATACCTAATCTAAACCTATCTTTTAGTTTGAAGACATTCTCCCTTGTCCTGTCCCTATCTGCCCGTGTAAAAAGTCACTTTCTGTTTTTTTATAGCCCCCTTCAGGTACTGGAAGGCTACAGTGGGGTCTTCCCAGAGCCTTCTCTTCTCCATGCTGATCTCTCAATTTCTGCAGCCCGCACTCATATGAGAGGCTAGTCCTGTGATAATTTTTGTGGCCTTCTCTGGACCCACTCCAAGAGGTCTACATTTTGTTTGTGCAAATGGTTCTTCAACATCTTTCCAAGGAACATGAATTCCCTTTTGATATTTTGCAATCTCCTTGTTGCCATCTCTTTCAAACCTATGTGAAAGAGTTGGACTGGTCTCTTCTGGTCACATACCCAAAACACAGCATCGCACAAGCTATTATGAAGGAAATTAACTTGAGCCCAGCCAGTATCTATACAGTCGTATCTATATCTAAGTATCTATACTTTCACATGTACAATTCAAGGACTAGGCAGCACATAATCTAATAGGATCTGTCTGTCTGCACTGACACTGCCATTTCTGGGAGTTTTTCTCCCTCCAGGAAGAAGGAAATAAGTTGGCAATTATTCACAGCTCAGCAAGTCCCTCTTTCTGCCCTCACTAACAACATGTGAATTGTGAACAATTTCCTTTGAAATCAATAAAGTTTGAAGGAATTATAACAAAGCAAAAAGAAGAAACTTCTTTCATCTTCTGTGCTTTCTTTGCCACATCTTATACTGCAGATCAGTGATCCACAATTGGAACCATTGCTACATATCTATTTTTGCATAAAATCCTAAAAATGTTTTAATGTGCAATTGAAACATGTTAAACAAATATTTGTATCTGTTCCTAAGATTGCCTTAATTTCTATCCTTCATGTTTCATATAGGCATGACTACTAAATTTGCAAGAAATTAAACTCTGGTGAAATAAGACAGCAGGTGCACTTCTCTGGGTTCTGGGAAATCAAGTCAGGCCAGGACAGCAGTGTGCATTTTACTCTTCAGAGGATTTGTTCATGTGACCAAGAGCTATTTTCCTTTACTGAATCACTTTAAATTAAATGTTAGATCACTTCTGTTCAGTAGGCATAGGAAAGAATATGTCTTAGAGAGAATATTATTTAATTCAGATCTTCTTTCTTACTTCAAGACTTCTGGTAGCAATGGCATCCCAGAGATACACAGTACACGTGAAAGAAGGATGAATGACATTTTTATGTCATATGTAATCCGTCAGTGCTGAGACACTTCAGAATGAAAATATATGGTCCCATTATCTGTTTATGTTTCATAAAAAAAAGAACTGTGTCTGATATGCATCTGTAGAGCATCTACAGGCTGTAGGTTAGAGACAGCATCTATGTGCTCTCTGAAGGTAGCATTGGGAATATCAACCCCCCTCGGCTCTTATTCCCTTAAGAGTTTCCTGTTTTCTGCAAGAAGAATAAGATGTATGTAAATGGCTGCTGCCAGTGCTGTTTCTTTACAGCTTCCCTTCCAAGCTGTTAAAAATCTGCTGCTGAAACAGCGTGATCAGCGAGCTCTGTAGGTAGTCACATTTGCAGGCAGAGCAGCCACTCTGTGTTCCAGCTGTGCAGAATGCTATATCTGAAGCGTAGGGAGGGTGTAATGGTCAGGCTCTTTCTCTGCTCTGTGCTTGCATAGGAATCCCAGATGCATGTTTTCTGTACCAAATCTTAGACTCCTAACCTTGCTCCCATTTAACCATAAGTGCTCAAATGCTGCCGGGAACGTGGTCTCTCTCTATCTGTAGATAGATATATGTTACCAAGACTTTGGGCTTATAAAATATCTGTAGATATTTGGCTACTCTTCCTACAGAAGCTGAGGCTCTTCTTTACAAAGTAGTTCTCAATACTGAATACTTCTCCTTTCATGAAAACTGTTTCTACTGCCACATTTTCAGCATATGAGGCATTTTGTGTTGTAAATGTGTTCTGGATAGAAATAGAAAATTGCGTTAGATATACTTCGACAGGAATGGATTACTGTATATCCTACAGATGCTCAGAATCTGGATTCAGCTGATCTTCCTTAAAGAAGTGAAAAGTTTCCAAGTTATTATTTTGTCCTTGTCTTTCACAGAGAAGTCTACCTGGTCACCCATGGTGGTTTTCAAATGCAGCGTTGTCTCACCTTTGACCCAGCACTGTCTGACGTGTCTCCCTAGCTAGATCAGGATATTTCAGAGAAGCAGGGCATGTGCTTTAATTCAGAAGAGGCCTTTTAGAAACAGGTCAGATGTAGTACCAGCTTCAGTTCTTCACTGGTGTGAGTCCTCTTCCAAAAGCAAAGTGGTGGGGGGTGGCAGTGAGAAAATGGTAAACCAGGACAGTGAGTTGGATTCCAGGACACAACCAGGAAAGCGGCAGGGCTGCTGTTACCTCTTCTTGGTACTGTACAGACTGTAGGAGGTGGTGTTTGGATCATATAATAGTAGCTTCTGCCTTTCTTTGGGTTTTGTAGCGGCTGCCACTCTTTTGTTTCTTGTGTTCCCTGGGAATGGCAACTCTGTTGTTACCCTTCTACATTTGGAACCAGGTCATGGAGCACCTGCTTATGCCTCAGACCCTGCACTACTGATTAACATTTGTTTCCAGACCTTCATCACTACAGAATTTTTACACTTTAGTAAGTAGCTGTCAAGTGAGAGGTAAAGAAATCAAGAAGAATATAGGTTCAGCATGGATTTCTTGTATCAGTTTTGCTTAATTTAGCCCATATTATACATAGGAGCTGACTGGCTTGCTTTCTTTGCTGGTATGAACATACTGTGGCCTTGAATCAGGGTCAGGTTCTTTGCTGATGTATAAACCACCTTCCCGGAGTCCAAGCTGGCCTCGAAACTTGGGGCTTGCTGGCCTGGTGGAAAAGCCCTACGTCAGCCTGTTTTTGGCTTGGCACTTCTGTCCCTGTGTCCTTCCCCTCAGTCCTCCAGAGATTGCGGAATTACAACACTGGAACCTGGATTCTTTGTGCTGTTTGCAAATTATTTATTTTCAGACTTAACACCTTTTCCAGAGAAATCAGAAAAGCCATTTTGTGTTGAAGTAACCATGCTCATTACTTACTAGCTCTTAATTACTTTATTGGCTATTTTTTTTCTCCCTGACAAATTAGTAGTTGTTATTTCTCTTTTAGTGGAACAGTTCAGTATGTTGTGAGAGTGAAAAGCAGCTGTTAGACATAAAAATAAGAGGCAATTCATAAAGGCAGAACAGAATTCTTACGTTTTGTGCACACAGATTCACCCACAGCACTGCAGAGAGCATTTTCAGTTTTCACTTGGGCCATCTCCTTCTTTCTTACAGTTTTTGCCATGCTTTCAGTTTTTTGCGCATTTTTTTTTTATCTGTATAACTACAGGTTTAAGATGCCCAATGCAGATACTCTTTTTTCCTCATGCCATCTCTCTTGCATGTTGCCTCTGCTGTCTTGTTCTTCTTTGGATTTTATGTGCCTGAATGGAGATTGCAAATTTGGAGAGGGTGAACACCTAATGCTGTGCAGCGCTCATTTCCTCTAGCTGCAGTAGCTGCCATCCCTCACAGCAAACCCTGCACAGAATCACAAAGGTCCTGTGTCTGTGGGCTGAAAGGAAGGCTGAAACATTTGTTGGGGAAGACGATACTTCTATGTAGCAGTCTTGAGGAAGAAAACTATCAGTTCCAAAGACATATATGGGTAAGACTTCATAGTGTGTTACCAGAATTAATGTGATGAGCACAAAAGATGTGTGTAGTTGTTTACATGGTGACTTCACAGCTGAGATTTGGCAGAAAGATTACTATGTTCTAAGCAGCAGAGTTCCTGTTTTGTAGTATATGGTATTCAACTGTGTTGATAAAATATTATTTCTCATTTTTTTGTGCCTCTCAGCTGTCATATCCTTGATCTTTGTGTGGTCGCAAAACAAATGATCAGTCTGGTGAGCTCAGTTTGTTGCAGAAAATATTTGTTTTCACAAAAGCAGGACTAGAGTATATACCTGATGGCCAGAAAACACTGTGGTACAATTAGTACCTCAATTTTGTCAGTATTGCATGGGAATAATTTGATTTTACTTCCTAGTAGTATTCTGAGATTATTCAGTTTGTTTGCTTCGTTAATACAAAACCATGACTGTCAAACCTTGTCATTGTTATGCTATCTGAGGTTCAGGCAGCAAGAGCAGTTGCAGTTTCAGCACCAGATGATCTCTGCTTCTCTACCTGAACTCTGTATTCACCTGCTGTGGCTATTGTGAGAATTCTTAGGTACTCCATTTATCTGTCTAGCAAACATCATTGTATTTTCTTTTTTCTTTTCTTTTTTTTTTTTTTTGTCTTTCCTTGAGCGACATTTAATTTCTTTTTTTACTTCAGGAATATCTACGAACTACGTAAGCAGTTGGTACTTTAAATCTCTGTGGATATATACCTTAGGACCTGATGTTTCAGGGCTTAGCTTTTTGATGACTTATAAGAAAAAATTTCACAGTTCATGCATGTGGCCATCCAAGTTATTCTCTCAGAGGTTCTGACATACCTTGATACATCTGAAAGCTTTTTGTTGCAGTTTTGATACCAGATGGGGAAAACATCTTCATAAGCAGGATGGTCTCTCATGTGTACAGCTCCCCATTAAAAAATTTAAGGCCAGTAATGCAAATTCAAGGTTGAAATGAACAAAGTATTTAGGGAAATGTGGGTGCAGAGGCTGTGCAGTTCCAGAGAGTGATTTCTCGTGTGTAATCCAGCCTAGCCCCTGACTGCTGCCCAAAGGCAGCTTTTTCATTACCTCCTGGTAAAGGGGGGTATACCACTATATTAATGCACTTTCACTTCCACCAGTGCCTTAATTTGCTAGAGAACTGGTGATTATGGCTACACAGTTGTTAGATGCAGTACAAGGGAGAGATTAAATAGGTTGCTGGTTCTTGGGAACAGTGAGAGTAATGAGGGGAGTGAAGGGGGAGCCTCTTGGTGGCAGCCCAGTGTTCAGGTCAAATTAACCACAGTACAAAACTATTCACTTGGGTGTCTAATATTTAGTTGTCTATGAGATCTTTTAGTAGCACTGTAACTCACTGCCCTTGCTTGCTCATCTCCCCTGTCAGTCAGAACATTTCATTCTCTCTTGGTTTTAGCTTGCTTTGCCTCATCTGCTATATTTATATATTTGTCATTGCAGACATAGCTGTATGCCATACACATTCTGATAGAGAAAGCCATAAGCATCTTGCCTTGCTCCCCTGTGGCCTGGTTCGGATTTCATTAGGCATACACCTTCTGGTTCCTCTGATGGCTGAGATGTGATGCCTGCTATAACATCTGCTCCTTCAGACTCATGTCTTTTTGCAGAGAGCACATTCAGACAACCTCTCACTGTCATGCCGCAGCAGCAGGACCAGGCACGTCCTCACTGCACATAGACCAGTTAAGGATTAAGGAGCAGTTCTCCCACTAGGCTCTGGTTATAGATGTTAGGGTGAGAATTAGTTATCAGAAAATATTTGTAGCCTTAATATAAATCACTATAGGGCAGCAGTGCAGGCATTATGACTTCCAGCTACTTGTGTTTGTAAAGCAGGTAATTGTGATAACTAGGCAGGCACGTGAAGAGAGGACTGGGAAAGGAGAAGGCATGTGTCATCTGAGAATGAGATGGACTTCCTGAAGATCATGTATACTGGTGAGAGATCTGGCTGGAGCTTTGAATGTAAGATTGAATAGATTCTGTGACAAACTGAATCCAACCTATTTCTGTGCAACGCTTTCGTGGTCATCAACTTGGTAAATGTATGAATCTCCAGAGAGGAGTTGATGATATTGGGAGATAGTTTTAGACATCTTCCTTTTAATTATTAGATGCTTTTCCAATTTCTGACCACAGTATAGGTAGTGAACCAGCATTCCTCCACTTGTTCTTGGATAAACATACTCCTTTGTATTAAACAGTTGCTATTCCTTTTGCAGTTTTGTCAGACACAAGCTACACTTATCACTGCTTTGCTTTTGCTTGGCCTCCCTGGTTAGATCCTTCTACCTCATTGTTCAATTTGGAAATGACTGCAAAAAGCCTGGCACTTGACATCTTATTTCAGGCTGAAAAATAAGCTCTGATCTTTGTCTTTTTACTTTGTACTTTGGGTTAGTGGAGTTTTTTGCTTTGGATTATTGTGTTAGGGCCTGTTAAATTGGTAGTAAGTGTTTGTTAACTGCACCTTTGACGAGTGTATATTATTAAAAGAAAGAGACTTCTAAACGAGAGGCTTGTAACTGAAAGAAATAGCTTCTTGTTCATGGCTGCATTTAATTTATTCTGCTCAGTTTGAAAGAATTCAGCAAAAGTGGCAGCCATTAATGTGGCATCTTAGTGTTTGCATTTTTTTTGAACCATCCACTGTTAGTAAAAGCAAATAGCGTAAATGTAGGAACTCGATGTTCCCTAACATTGTGTAACAGTCTTGTTTGTTGGACCTGGTTGTTCCATTGTCAGGGCTAATTTATTATACAGTTTAATATGTTGTAGATTCACATATGGTAGAGGTGGAAGCAGCAGCCTGTGAGAGAAGTTTCTCAGTACTTTAAAGAATGTATGTCTTGCACAGGGTTCTGCTAATAAGAATCGGATTAAAAAATCTATTGTGGTGATTAAGGGCATGGCAGTCCTTTTATATAAAAAATGGAAATGTTAGGATAAAATTAAAACAAGAGTAAGTATGTAGGAATACTTGGTAATCTATGTATTTAGTTTTCTGACATTGGTAGAGAGTCTCAATACATGGAGTGTAAACACAGCTCCAAAATGGCTGTGGAAGTGCTTCGTTTTCTCACAGAGATTAAAAAAAAAAGAAAAAAAAAGAAAAAAAAAAAAAGAAAAATGCTGCACTGGCATATTTTTTTTCTTTTCATGGGTGTGTATTTTGTACTTGCCTCTGATACACTGTGCCTGATAGGCCTATACTTGAATTTATATTTACAGGTTACTAGCTTCTACTTTGCATATTAAAGAATGCAATGTAACTCAGCTGCAGACTGGGCCCTCAGCCAAGACTCATTTCACATGTGTGTATGTCTTTCTGCAAGGGAGTGCCTTCATTTCTCAATGCACGTCTTCAGATTGGGGTTTCTATGTGACGCAGATGTATTCTTTCTAACTTCAGCTACTTGCTTATATAGATGCTCCAGTGAGTGGAATTGATTGAAAGGTGATTTATTTCATACAGCTCTCTAGATTTCTTGAATTAATACAGCATTTTATTCTTTCCTGTATTTTCTGTCTCATATTTGATGCTGTGATGTTTGATTATGTGAACATTGAATGTTCAAAATAAGCTGTTTTTCATCATGCATTCTTTTCTCAACTGTTCCATTTTCCTCATGGGAAAATAACCAGTTTTCCGATCTCTCTGCATTTTAGAGAAAGCAAAGAGTTGCAAATACCCTTCTGTGTCTTTCAGATTCCTGCATTAAATCAATAGGTACTCATGCCTTTGAAATCCACGATTTCTATACTGTTTATTTCAGTAGGACCATTTAGACTGTCATGCTGTATCATATGGTACAGTGCTGTAGTTTTTCTTTCAGTTCTGCATTGCTGTAATGAAGATAATTTAGCATTGTTGACATAGGGTATATTTCTGTTTAAGTTTTGTCAATAATATATTTCCATGTGTAGAAAGATTCATTAAGAAAGGAATTTTAATAATACATGGAGAAGGTAGGGGTTCTGCTAATGAACAGACTCCAAAGTAACAAAACAAATTATTTAGCTAGGATCCATTTTAATGTATCTGTAAGTAGGCAAAATGTTGAAGTTGTTTGGAACTGTGGGATGATCATATTAAATAGCCTTAACAGCTTTGCACTAATATAGTTCAGTTATTATGGAGACAGTGGGATTTGAGTTTTGTGCTTGATTTCCTTACTTGACCAATACAGCCTATATGGAAAGTCTTAGGAGACATATCTTCTGTATCCTCAGGTTGTGGTGAGTTTCCTCTGCTT
>WBMY01017593.1:50574-87923 GCA_013397315.1 Donacobius atricapilla | reverse complement strand
GACCACTGCACACCAGGGATAGTATCTTCACACCAGTAATGGCCACTACGTGCCAGGGACGGCCACTTCACACCAGGGGTGGCCGCTATGCACCAGGACAGGCAGGTCAGAAGGAGGGAAGGGTTAAAAAGCGCACTCAGCATCTCCTCATCCCTCCCCATCCCGGGGCACCTGCAGGTTTTTTGCCCTGCCTCATCAGCAGAAGGGTTAATTCAGTCTGAGAGCGTGGGTCGGGTGCACCGAAGGTTTTGGGATGAAAATCCAAAGCCTGCCGGAAGATCTGAAAGAAAATCCACGTGATGAGCTGGCCGTTCTGTGCCAGAGAGGTCCCTGCTGGACCATCGGGCCTGGGGAAGGATCCAGGAGGGTTTTAACTGATTTAATAATTCCTGTTACAGTGTCACCCCGAGCACTCGGTGCAGACTTGGAGGGAGGTGAAAGACAGTAAACCCCAAAGCTCTGGAGCTTCTCCTGACCATGATTTCACACTCTGGAGTGCTCAGGGCTGATCCTGAGCCCTCTGCTCAGCTCCCAGCGCCCCGAGCCAGGCTCCCTCTGTGCCAGCACGGCCGGAGATTGCACCACCGAGCAGCCTGGGGACTGAGCTGGCTCACAAAGAGCCCAGCAGCAAAATAACATTTGGTTTATTTTGAGGAGCATCATTTCCCTGATCTGGCTCGCAGCACGTGCCAGCACTGGAGGAGCAGGAGCTGCTGCAAAGGGAGGGAAACAAGCAGGGAAACACCTTGTGCTGCCATCCCCGCAGGCACCCACAGCCTCCCCGAGCCCTAGGCGCGTTAACTTCATTTAGGAATTTAATTTAGGGCTTTATTAGCTCTAAACAAAGCATTTAAAACCTCGAGTCTGGCAGCAGATGGTCAGGGTCTCACTGAAACACAGAGCATAAAACCACAGAAGTGCTGTAAAAAGAGGGAATAAACACAAACCTGCAGTGAGAACTGCTGCAAGTTGTCCTTTTTGCGGCTAGAAAGGACATTTCTAGGGGGTTATATATGTTTTGATATATTTATATCGCACTGGAGGCTGGCTGCATAAGTCCAGGCAGTGCTCATGGCATGCACCAGGGATTTATACAAAACCTTTCTCCCAAATTGATCAATCCAGCAACTCCTATAAACAATCATTTTCCCCATATTAGAAAAAGATGTTGAAGGTTTTGATTAAGTGCCTCATCTTCCTGAATCCCCCCTTTAGATCCAGGGCATGGGGTTGCAGTCTGGGATGCATTCTGTTAATGTCAAATCAACTCATTACCCAAATCCTTTGAGAAACAAAGCCTGGCAGCTTTGCCTGGGCTTTTATTATGGATTACAATTCTTGTGATCAGTTAATCCAAGAAATTACTCAGTTCTTCCAGTTGACAAAGTCAAAATATGATTGCTCTTCAAAGAATGCAAACTCAGAGGAATTAATCTCTTCATCTCGGGGATTTAATCATTTTTTACTAATTTTATACCAAAATACTGCCATGTGTGGGCTCCATAAATCTGTCTCACCCTGTTAGCAGTTACTTTCCCCAGATGCTTTGAACTTTGAGAAAAAGTTGCTTAACCAAAAAACCACAGCTGCCACATGTTGTAATTTCCTCTTTGGGGGCATCTGGTGCCGTCTTTGCAGAGGTTCTGCCAAATTTTCCCCAGGACTTTTTCTCTGTTTGTTGTATTTCTCAGTATCTTTGGGATTTCTCAGTATCTCTGGGATTTTATCCCAGGAAACAAAGCCATGTTGTCAGCACCTTCCCAACCCCCCCTGAAGGATGAGGTTGCATAAACTCAGGTTCAGATTCAACATTTAGCAAAGAAATCACATTTCCCATCCCTTTGAACTCTCCTGGACCAGTTTCCCAATGGTTATTGGGTGTTTGACTTTTTGCCTGACCGACACTGGTGTCAAATTCAGGGAAAGAGGCGGGGAAAGGAGGGAGGAAAAACTTCCCTGAGACGATAAATTAAGAAGAAAAAGAATAAAAGGTCATGATGTGAAATTTACCTTCATGTTCCAGTGCCCAAAATTTCCCCTTGTGCCTGTGAGCGTTTCTGCCAACTTCAAAGGCGTTATTTTGGCAGGTGAGCAGGACTTGGCTCCAGTTCCTGATGACAAACACGGACATTCCTTGGGTGACCTCTCAGCCCAACACATCAAAGGCTTTGCTGGAGTTGCACCTACAAAGGATTTGTCTGGAGAGGCACAAAAAGCTTCTCCGTTGTGGAAGCAGCAGGCACCTGCCAAAGCACACAAAGCAACAAGCAGGAGGTGGGGAAGATCCCTGGGCTCCCAAAAAGGGGTCTTTGGAGTGGAAATGAGTGGAATTTCCGCTGGGAAAAACAATGTGGGAGCTCTTTGGAGCTCCCAGCTCCCATGGGAGAAGAGCATCTGGGAAATGCCGTGGAGTTGGGCTGAGATCCCACACGGAGAATGGGAACGGTTACTATGGGGTCCTGATGGTTTTGGGGTGTCCAAAGTGCATGGGGGATGCTGGAGGAGCCAGGGAGAGGCACTGGAGGGTGCTGCCTCCCTGTGAAACCATCCCCGTGGAAAAACTCCCCGGAAGTTTGTGTTAGCAAAGCACAATTTGCAGGAGCATTCCTTGGGAGTTCCGGGAACTCCTCACCACCCACAAACTGCTCCTCCTTCCCAACACTCAGCACTGCCATGCTCAGAGATGCTCCACAGGGCGCTGCTCTGCTCTCTCCAGCCCAGAAGTCTCCCTGATTCGGGGGAAAGAGGAAAAGTTTGGCAGGAAAGGCACTCCAGCACCAGCATGGGCTGCTCAGGTGAGTCCCAGCACCTCCTGCTTGGCCTCGGCCACCACGTGCCCAGGTGGGATCCTAAAAACAGGAGAAGCCACACAAACCACTGCACTCCCAGCCAAACCAGCTCAACTGCTCCATCTCTTGTGTAGATTGCAGTAAAAAACTGCTTTAAATAACTCCCTATTTGCAGATCCTGGGGGCTCAGGTACCAACCAGCAGCAAGGTGCTGTTGCCCAGGAAATCCCAGCACAGTTCAAGCTCCAGAGGAATCTTGACTCCTGGTTTTCCAACTGTTTTTGTGGAGCTGTTTTACTGTGTGCCCATCTAAAAGTTTGTTCTTCTCCTGACTAATACGAGCAGAGAGTGACTGATTTTATTTGGCAGATATTGCTCATTTCTCCCATTGTTGTGGCTTTTTTTAACATTTTTGGGGGGGTTGTTGTTTCTTTTTTTAAAGCACAGATAAAATGAGCTGAGTCTGAATTTCGTTTTGCTTTCTGCAGCTTGGTTTTAAGTGGAAATCTTGTCATCATTGCTCTCCCCTGAAGACATTGAGAGGGGAGTGTGAGTAAGCTGAGTTTATCATCTCCTTCCTGCAGAGCAGACGTGGCTCAGGTCGTCAGAACACTGAGAACTGTGAGATAAAACATCAGCCTGAAAGCAAATGTTTGATTTTCAGCTTATGTTGAAAGGAATCTTTTTTTTTTTCCTTTTGTTTTTAAAGCACATTTGGTCTAAAAGCTGCCATGGATGAAGAGGAATTTTGAGGGATGTGAATGTGCAGAGCTGCAGGGCTGGACGAGGAGCAGTCCTGGTTGGATGTGGTCCTTCTCTGAAAGCCCCTTAATTTCAAAATTATAATAGTTCAGAGGGAGGGGGTTTACATTCTCCACTCCAAGAGAGGCTCTGGCTTTCCCTGGCAGACACCTGCCTTTCCAAACCAAGACAGGCTCGGATGGCAATTCCCATTAAGCACAGAGGGAATTATGAGACATCTCCGCGTCCCCTGCGAGTGGCTGCTCAATGCGATCCCAGGTTTAGCTCCTGCGGTGGTTCTGCACTNTTTTGTGGAGCTGTTTTACTGTGTGCCCATCTAAAAGTTTGTTCTTCTCCTGACTAATACGAGCAGAGAGTGACTGATTTTATTTGGCAGATATTGCTCATTTCTCCCATTGTTGTGGCTTTTTTTAACATTTTTGGGGGGGTTGTTGTTTCTTTTTTTAAAGCACAGATAAAATGAGCTGAGTCTGAATTTCGTTTTGCTTTCTGCAGCTTGGTTTTAAGTGGAAATCTTGTCATCATTGCTCTCCCCTGAAGACATTGAGAGGGGAGTGTGAGTAAGCTGAGTTTATCATCTCCTTCCTGCAGAGCAGACGTGGCTCAGGTCGTCAGAACACTGAGAACTGTGAGATAAAACATCAGCCTGAAAGCAAATGTTTGATTTTCAGCTTATGTTGAAAGGAATCTTTTTTTTTTTCCTTTTGTTTTTAAAGCACATTTGGTCTAAAAGCTGCCATGGATGAAGAGGAATTTTGAGGGATGTGAATGTGCAGAGCTGCAGGGCTGGACGAGGAGCAGTCCTGGTTGGATGTGGTCCTTCTCTCCTCCTCCTCACACACCAGGGGAGCTACCACTCATCCCATCCCGTGACCAACTCCAGGAGTAACCGGGAATGCATCTACATTCCACAGGATCCCAGAACACCTGAGCTGGAATNCCTGCCTTTCCAAACCAAGACAGGCTCGGATGGCAATTCCCATTAAGCACAGAGGGAATTATGAGACATCTCCGCGTCCCCTGCGAGTGGCTGCTCAATGCGATCCCAGGTTTAGCTCCTGCGGTGGTTCTGCACTGGGAGCAGTGCAATATCCTGTCAGAATGGCAGCAGGACAGCTTTGCAAACACATCATTTCATGGAATTCCAGCGGGAAATCTGAAAAGGAAAGAAGGAAAGAAAGGCCAGCCCAAGCTCCAGGAGCTCAGCACCTCCAAGAGCTGCACCCTTCACAAGAAATTCCTTAGCAGGGTCCTTCATTAATGATCTATTTGACTGCAATTTTCAGGAGCAGAACTTGGTAACAGAATGAATCTTTGACTATAAAGGAACTGCTGTGAGGCTGAGGGAAAAAATCTCCTTCTGGAAAATGCCTTGTCTTGTAATGGGCTGCTCTGCTCATCTGTGCTCTAATTCCAGTGCAAAGAGGAAAACCATTTGGAAGGGGATGTTATTCCTCAGGGCTCCCTGTTGGAATTCATGTCACTGCAGAAGTTATTATTGTAATAAAAAGTAAAAATGAGTTCTCAAAATACACTCAAGCCTATTATTCAGGACAGCCTGGAAGCAGAACCTTAATGTTAAGCACATGCATGGATCACTCTGAAGTCAAAGCAAGGGGATGGATTGAGGGGAGCTCTTTTCCTGACTCAGGACTCCACACTGATCCTCCAGATAAAATAAAAGGACAGGCACGAGCTCATGGGAAAAAAAAAATCCTAATCACATTAAATCAGTGGTAAATTGGCCTTCACCATTTTGCAGCCCACTTTAAGACAGAATGAATTATTGTATTTATTTATTTATTGGTTTTAGAACCATTTCTGGGCCAGCTGTGAAGCCAGGCATGCACAGGGGCACTGCATCCCTACACCCCATCCCGCTCCACGCACACATTTCCAAAGGGATTCAGCTCCACCTTTAACATTTGGTCGATTTTCCTCTTCTGTGGGTGAGGGTTTCTCCAGTCCCTCTTGCTCTGGTGGCTAAAAAACTTCCTCACTGCACCCAGGGTCAGCTGTGCCCTCTCCCACAGATCCTCCCATTATTTATAGGTTCATCCTGATGTTCTTTTATGTCCGTAGAGCCTTCACTGCGCAGGCATGAGCCAAACCAACCTCTCCAGTTTTCCTGTTAGAGGGGAGATCCGTGTCCCACTAACACAGGTGGCCTCAAGGGGAGCATGAAAATCCCTGGCATTTAAGGAGCAAATGGAGGGAAAGCAGAAATGCAGAATATGTGGCAAATATGGACTGAAATTCTGGAATTTCAGATCAGATTGTTCAGAGGATTTCCAAAGTGAAGCAGCAACTCCTGCAAAACATTTTAGCAAACACTCTCCATGGCATTTCTCATGAAAAAAAACAAACCAAAACTCATACTGGGGTCATTGCATCTGACCTTTTATTTGGTTCAGCTTCCAGCCTCCTGAATTCAGGGGGAAAAGTTGCAGCATTTTGGGAAGATTTCCCTGCCGTGGAGAGCTGTGAAGAGCCTGTCTGGTGCGCAGGGACAGCTGGTGCCACCCAGGCCAGGAGAGCTGCTCTGATAAAACCAGCAGGCAGATTTCTTTAATTAATGATGTAAATAATGTCCCCAAGATATGCCCATGCAAACTTATTTAAGGCTTTAAAACGATGTACAAATTAAAACTGATTTATAATTAAATATAAATTAAAACTGCTGAAGACTGTTAAGTGAGATCTGGAAACTGAGATGCAAAGTAGATGCTGACAGCAGTTTTGCTTTTCATTTCTAAAGGGGGAGGGTTTGTAATCCTCCCCCACAAATTGAAAAAAGCCACTACCCCATTTCTGGTGACCCCTGCCAGATCTCTGGGATCCACGACCTGTCCCTGCTTTATCCTCCAATCCACCATGCAAGGAACACGGCCACTGCCAGGAACACGACTCAAAGAGAAATTTCTCCTCCTCCCCATCTTCTCAAGGCTCACAACAAGAGCTTCATCAGGGAAAAGTCGGGAGTGAAGTGTCCTTCCTTCCTCCCCTGCAACTTGTCGAGACACTTAAAGGAATTTTAGGAAGGCAAACTCACACTGAGCATCAGCCTGGCGGGGGCTGCCAAGTTATTATTGCAGCATTTTGTTATTATTTAATAGGAAGCATCCCAGACATCTTAACAAATCGGAGTCCCTTGAGGCTCTTCTGCTCAGGATTCCTTGGATCCTGTGACTCAGCACTTCATCCTCGCAGAAATGGTGTGAAAAATACGACTGGAAGAGGCAACAAGCAGCATTTGTAGATGAGAAGAGCTGAGGGCACTCGTCAGGAAAGCCTTGGTGGGTCCTGAGGAGCCCCCAGACCTGTGGGATTGTCCTTTCCAACACAAAATTATCCGGCCCACTGTCCAAAGGAAAGATGCCGCTCCCACGCCAGGCTGACCAGGATAACAAATCCTCCTGGAGGGAGACTCCGGTGCTTTCCCCAACCTCCCCGTGGTGGCCACATGAGGGCTGCAAACTGGTTTCACACCAGCATTTGCTGACAGCAAAATATAATGGGAAACATTTCCGTGCAGCAATGCCGACCGCATCCTAATTGGCATTTTATGTAAGCACCCCCGGGATCATCAGATTCCAATTTAGCAAAACCAGTCACGGCGTCCAGGGGTGGCACGGCAGCCCTGGGCTCCAGAGCTTGTCCCTGCCCAGCCCTTGGGCACCCCATGGTGGTGGCCGAGGGACAGCTCTTGTGGCTGGATCCCGAGGGAAGGGAAAAGAAGGAATTGCAGCTCACTTCAGTCTGCTGGAGCTGGCCGTCACTGGGGTGTCAGGGGGTGTTGGGAAGCCTGGAAGTCTCTTTGAGCGTCTTCAAGAGTAGCTGGGCTGGGATCCTTGGAGTTTCCATCTTCGATCATCCCCAGGATGATCTGTGGAATCCTGGAATCATGGAATGGTTTGGGTTGGAAGAGATCTTAAAAAATATCTTGTCCCACCCCCTGCCATGGGCAGGGACACCTTCCACTATCCCGGGGTGCTCCAAGCCCCGATGTCCAACAGGGCTTTGGACACTTCCAGGAATCTCTGGGTGACCTCAGGGCCTCCCCACCCTCACAGGGAAGAGGGAAGAAAGAAAGGGGCCGGGAGCACCTGGCTGGGAGGGACAGGAGGACACACCTGGCAGTGTCACTGCACATCCCAGCATCTCAACCACCACTAAAATCCCACCAGGGATGTTCCTCCCTCAGCAACGAGCAGATGCCCAAAGGGAGATCTGAGCCCTGTTTGAGTGTTGGATCCGTGCCCTCAAAAAGAAAGTTTCAGACTCCAGGAGCCTCCTCTTTCTCCCAAATATTGGCTAGGGAAGCACGCAGAGAAACCAGATTGAACTAAATTATTTCTCACATTGATCATGATCTGTCCCTGCTCTTGTGCTTCTCTGTAAATAAAGCCATTTACATCACATTTCAGCTTTGAAACTTCTGAGCCATTTCTATCTAAACATCATTTTTGGCATAAAATACTGGGCACTTTCCACCTTGTTGTTTTTTTTTTTTTTCTCTGCAAGAGCACCCAACTGTAAAAGTTTTAATGCAAATCAGGGATGGAAGAAGCATCAGAGACACTTTTCCTCTCTTTTGGGGGACTTTTGTCCCAACTTTTGCTGCCTTTTGCTGGATGGGGAAGGCAAGGAAGCACTTTTAGTCCCACTGGTGTTTTCTCCAAGCGTTCCCACAATTATCCCCCAGCCTTCTGCTCTGTGTCCTGAGATTCAGAAGCAAAAATAAAGACAACACAGGAAGTTTTGGTGTATTTTCTTTCTGTTGAGCTGTGCTCCTCCTCCTGCTCCCACCTGAGCATCTCAAAGAGCATGAAAGGCTCATTTTCTTCCCTCCTCTCCAGTTCTGCCTCTCTACTCCAGCCCAGGGCATAAAAAACACAACCAGAGAAACATTTTAAAAAAATCCAGGATCCAGCGCTGGGGCAGCAGGAGGAGCTGGGGCAGGACAGAGTGTGCAGCCACCAGCCAGGGTGAGAAAGTAGGCCCAAGGTAATCAAAGTGAAAAACAAACCCTCCACGTCCCGTCCCATGCCACGCCACGCCGGGGTTGTTGTTTTCTCCTCGGAGGTTGCTCAGGAAGTTTGCGGCAGGATACGCCGCTGACCTCTGCTCCGCTCACGAGTGGCGTTAACGCTTCGCGCACCTTCTCTCCCACAACAAACTGGAATGTTTCCTCCCTGGGAACCCGGCTCTGCCTGCAGGTTTCCTGTGCTGGGCAGCAGTTTAACCCTTTGGGATGCCCCCAGCTGGTCCTGCGGGACCCCTTTGAGGAAGCGGCTTGGATTGGGAGTCATTGGCTGCTGCCAGGAATGCTGTCCTTGGTTATCTGAGCTTTGTGCAGAAATGGAAGGAATAAATGAGGAATGATAAAAGTTGTCTGCCTTTGGGTTTTTTTTTAATTAGTCAAAATTCAGACCTATGTGAGGTGCTCTGCTTAGTGCCATGACCAAGGAGTCCAGAATACAGGAGAATGCATTCCAGAAACATGGAGATTCTAGCACTGGGATGCAAAATCCTGAAAAACTCTCTTCCTGGTAAGGAATCCTCTGGAAGGAGCAAAAGTGAGTCTGTGGGAAAGCCCCAGCTTTGTCCCAAGAGATGCTCTGCCCCGTGCGCTCACCTGTACCTTTCAGCCCCAAAAAAAGCTTTGGATTAATCATGAACGGCTTGGAAGGTGGAATTCCCATCCTACAGGAACATTCCAGCCCCAAACATCCCCTGGAAAGGGGCCAGGAGTCATTCCTACCCTCCACCTCTGGGTCCACCCCGGGATGGACAATTGGAAGGAGCAGAGGGGCAGCACCATCCCGGGGGCTCTGCTGGTTCCTACTTGGTTTAATTCCACTTTGTAGCTGGGGTGGAGGGGCAAGGACGATGCAACAGCAGCTTGACAACAGGCCCTGGAAAGAGCGACTCACTTGCCGAGCCATTGAGGATGTTGTTTATATGTGAGATCCTGTTTTCTTCCTCCAGCGAAGTGCTTCTCCTCCCAGGTGCATCTCCCGCGGCTCCCCGGGGCGAGAGCGGCTTCCTGCCAGAGTGACCCCACGGGAGAGGCCGGGAGCAGCCAAGGGGACGAGCCCCCTGTCCAGGGGAGAAGCCCCCTGGCCAAGGGTCTTGGGCTGACCAATGGGAGGAGGAAGAACGGAGGAAGAAGCGCCTTTGAAGGATCCCTCTCAGGCAGATTTTTGTGGCTTTGAGGCACTGGAGGCAGGATAGAGACAAAGCAGAGCCCCAAAGAGATGGGAACCCAGCAGATCCCAACCTCGGGGTGCCCCCTTCTTCCAGCCCCATAACCACCCTGGGTGTCTGTGCAGAGCAGCACTGGGCAGCTTCGTAAAGCCCCCCTCACCTCCGTACTGGGGAGAGCAGGACCTGGGCTGAGCACAGCCTTATTTGGGTCCACGTGGGGCTCCTGGAATCCTTCAGGCTCCCTGGCAACAGCCCCCAAGTGTTGGGGGAGCTCAGGGTGGAAGGGGCCACCACCACCAAATCCAAGGCTGCTGGGGCAGCCCTTGGGAAGCCCTCAGGATCCAGGTGTGCAGTGGGGTTTTCCGGAGCCGTTATTGCAGACAGCACCGCAAAATGACAGAAAAGGGGATGCTGGTGGCGCCCATCTCCGGCACACACCTGCAGGAGCTGCTCTGCACGGTGGAGGTGGCAAGGAAGAAGAAGGAAGGTGCTGAGGCCAGGAGGACAGGCCAAAAAATGGGATATTCCCGATTATACCCCAAGAGTCTGGGAGAGGAGGCGTGAGCCTGGGCGGGCTGAGGTGACACGCACGAGGACATGGTGGTGTCGCCATCCCAGGGAGCTCCAGTGATACCCAAAAATTTCCCCCACCTCCAGCACCTCCCACTTGCTGGAGACGCTGCCCGGGCTGGCACGTCCCTGGTTACGGGAGGGGAGCTGGGAAGTGGGACAGCGCAGCAGCTGCCAACATGGGAATGTTTGAACAAGGAGCAAAACCTCATTTAAACAAATAAATAAACAAGCTGACATCCTCCGGGCCCAGGTTTATGATAATAAAATCAGAGCGCGCAGCTTGTGGGAGGAAAATACATCGTGTATTTTCACATCTCCCGCTTCCTCCGAGACCGTCGCAAGAATTTCCTCCGAGTCCATCGCTTCCTCCTGACATTTCTGTGCTCAGAAATCCCTATCTGAGCCCTGGTGCCCTCTCCTTGGCGAGTGACGCAGGAAGAAGCGCCTTTGAAGGATCCCTCTCAGGCAGATTTTTGTGGCTTTGAGGCGCTGGAGGCAGGACAGAGACAAAGCAGCGCTGGGGATGGGAACCCAGCACGTCCCAACCTCGGGGTGTCCCCTTCTTCCAGCCCCACAACCACCCTGGAGGTCTGTGCAGAGCAGCACTGGGCAGCTTCATTTCCCCACATCATGGTGTCCTTCAGGCTCTTCCTGTGGAATTCCAAGGAATTTTCTGGTGGGATCATCATGGAATGGTTTGGGTTGGAAGAGATTTAAAGCTCATCTTGTTCCAGGGCAGGGGCACCTCCCACTGGATCAGGTTGCTCATAGAGGTTCTGAAAAAATCAGCTGCAATTGGTACCTGCGCCTGCGCCTTGAGCTGAACCAATTCCATCTCTATTTTAAAATGAAGTCCTCTCTTCCAGTTTGCTGTAGAGGAATGGACAGAGACATCTCCCACTGATAATGTGGGGTGTAATCAGGAACTCGGTGCAAAGCTGTGGTTTAGGAATGGGCAAACTGAGGCAAGAAATTTGCTGGAGTCACAAATAAACCCTGGGAGATTTCAGTGCTATTCCTGTGTGAGGGTGCTTAAAATATCCTGTGCTTTCCAAAATGGAGGTGAAGCATTTTCCTGGTGTTCAGATCCTCAAGCAGCTCCTGGTTGGTTGCACTAAATTGTGAATGAGCTTGGGAAACTAAATTTAATATTTCAGTAAACAGGTTGTGGAGATGGGAGCTGGGATATCCTGGAAAGCCCCAGCTGCCCTGAAAAGGAAAAAGAAAATGGGAAAAAAAAAAAACCACATTAGTGCATTCCAGAGTCTTTTAAATGGAAGTCAGGTTGCCCCAACTCTGGCTCCAGTCGAGGCATTTTTTTTCCTGAGGATCAGGTAATTTAGGCACCTCTGCCCTAAAGCAGTGACCTCCAGCTGTCCCCAGGGGCCGTGTCCCCAGGGCAGTGCCATCCACACCTCGGCCTGAGAGAGAGCCCCAGCAGCGCTATCACAGGGGGAAAAAATAAAGTCACCTTGGGAAGAGAATGCTGCCCATTTTTTGGCTCTCAGAGGTGTCAAAGGAAGCAATCTGACGTCGAAGGGCCGGAAAAAAACAGCTCCTTGGCTGATGTTGCTGCTGCACGGCGAGGTCACTCCTATCAGTGCAAGCTATCAGTGGCTTAAAAATAAATGCAGCGTGGAGGCTGCCATTCAGCCATATCCTGTATCCGAAAGCTGCAAGCAGGAAGAAACTGGAATGACCTTCCCTCCCCCCAGCCCCATTCCCATGGGTTTGGGTTTTTGTTGGTTTTTTTTTTCTTTTTCCACACTCCTGGCTGTAAATCACTGAAATTTCTTCGTTACAGTGGTTGAAAGCAGCCCAGGCAGGTGGGTGATGCCAGGCTGTGAGTGTCACCTCCCTGGTGTCCTGCACAGGGGTGGGGACGTGCTCCCAGGTGTCCCAGGGGGATTGCTGCGTGCAGTTTGTGTGTTCCCTGCCCGGACACCTGGGCTGGAGGCCGAGCTGAGCCTGCACAACAGCTCTGGGTGATGCTTTCAGTTTTATCTTCCCCGTATTCCAGGCTCTGCGCTGCCCCGGGCGCAGCTCTGAGCTCACACCCAGGGGCACTCAGCTCTCTGCACACAGCAGCCACACAAAACAAATCCTGCTCCCAATGCACACCAAGGACAACTTTCAGGCCCCAAAGCACAGCCCAGGCTGGGCTGGAGGCAGGAACAAGAAGGACGGGACCTCACAGCCTGCAGCTGGCGCTGCACAATGAAACCCCGAGGTGCAAATGGACCCAAACTTATCCAAGGGTGAGACCTGGGGAGCCTTTGGCCATTTGGGGACCATTTTGGGTCCACCTTGGCTGCAGCCCTGGCCAGGCTCTTGTCCTGCCCGAGGTGGATCCTAAAGGCCTTTCAATAAATCTCTGCTTTATTCTCTGGCTCTGGGCAGTCTCTGCTCCTGCTCAGCCTCCCCAGGACATCGTGGGCACGGATGGAGGGCGGTGCTGGGGTCACCATCCCTGTGTGATTAAGAAATGTCTGGGTGTGGCAGCTGGGGACAGCGTTTAGTGGTGGCCTTGGCAGTGCTGTGTGAGTGGTTGGACACAGTAATGCCAAATACCTTTTCCCACCCCAGTGACTCTGTCAGATGATGATGATGATGATGATGATGATGATGGTGATGGTGACCAGGCCCACCCCCCTGTGCTGCCTGCAGAGCGAGTTCATGGACACGCACACAGGAAGAGAGAAATTCCTCTGTGGAATATATTTAGCAGATTAAAAAGACATCACGAGCCCGTCAGTATTGTCCTGTGCAGCAGGAGTCACTCCCACGGAGGATGGGACATGGGAGGTGAAGCTGCTGCCGACACAGCTCAAGAAATGCTCCAGCAGCTGCAGATCTGGCCCTGTTCACTCCTGTTCACTCCTGTTCTGTGCAATTCACCTTTTTTACCCTCCTCCCTCCATCCAAACTCCACCAGGGATGGGAAGGAAGCTCTGAGCAAGGAACCTGGGGCAGGGGTAGGAGCAGACCCCTCTGGGAAAGGAGCTCCCAGGTAGAGGCTGAAGATTTTGGGCACCTTAAACAGCTCTTGGCCCAGGTGCTCCTCACCTGAGAAGACCCCAGGGTCCCATTCCTGCTCCCTCACCCAGCAGATTTTGGAAGAAGCCCCACAGCCAAACTGGGAGGCTCTGTGGGTATGGGGTGCCCAGGCTCACCCCTTGCAGTAAAACTAGAAATACTCAATTTTTGCCCTGCACTTCCAGGTTTTGTGAGGCTTCTCCACTTAATGCCAGAGATGTCCATGAAGGAGATTATTTGGGGAGCCCAGTTCTGCTTCCTTCCGTGCCTGGCCATGCTGAAAAATTGCCACCAGCCTTACCAGCATTACCAAACTGCTGGAGGCATCTCCCCACCACAGCAGCACAGCTGGGGTTTTACTGAATCACGGCTGTTAAAATTTCTCCTGTCCCTTCTGCACCCCACTCTGGTCCTTTCCAAACCCTGCCAATCCTTTTTCCACCCACCAGCAATGATGAGAATCGCCAAGGTAAAAAATCTGGGGGCAGAAAATCAGCTTATGAAACCCATTTACATTTTCTCCTGAGAAACTTCAGAACACAGGAAAGAATCGACACCCAAACAGAGAAAGAAAGAGGAAGAAGATTTATGTCTCCTGTGCTGAGAGGATCAAAACCAGCCGTGATGTAATCTGTGATGGAGCCCACAATCCCCTTTTGATGTCTGCAGGAAGGAAAGAAGATGCTGAGAACTTTCTCAGCTCTCTGGACGTTATTTCCACATCCAAGGTCAAGAGGTGGTGGAAAGAAAAACAAAGTCCCACTGGGAAATGAGGAGTTGAAAGAGCCCTTTCCTCCCCTGGGGCTGCTGGGCAGAGCTGTGCCCAGGGGTGGTGGGATGGGTGGGCAAATGTTGGCATGAGCGGAAGCCACAGCCCCACTCCCAGCCGTGCCAGTGGCCGTGCAACACCTGCACAGCTGAGGGGCCTTCAAACGGCCGTGCAAGTTCACAGAGGGATTTGGGAAAGCAAAATGCAAAATGTTGTGGCCACAGGTTGACCCGAGTGTCCCCTCCCACAATAGTGTGTGATCCCACCACACCACTCGCGGGGAATCCCTAAATTTAGACCCACCAGCTGTGAAAGGCATGGGAGGCATTTAAGGGGCTATAATTTTAGACAAAGCATAATTGTGAGATATATTTAATTGTGTTCAGGGGGGCTGAGCCATGCCAAGTATTTTCCATGGTTATTCCTGTAGATCTTGACGTGAGTTAGCGGCAGCCACGGCGATCCCTGCGCAGAGTCTGTAGCACCAGGGACAGGAGGCAAAGCTGAATTTTGCGTTTCACCCCAGCTGGGATTTGTGAGAGAAGCACTCAGGCATCCACTGGAGCAGAGAAAAGAAAAGAAAAATCCCCGGGGCAAAGGCCAGGTGTGAATCCTCGGCAAGGCTTCAGCTCCCAGCACTTCCCAAATCTCCCCAGCCTGTGCCGGATGAGCAGGGCAGGCACTGGAGTCGGCAGAGCTCCACAACGGCACTTCCTGAGCTGTCCCCATTCCCTCCTCTTGTCCCCCTCCCTTCTTCTCATCTTCTTGCATTTCAGGAGGCAGAGGAGGAGGAGGAGAAGGAGGAAGGGAAATTTTGACTGATGATGAGGAAACGATTCGTGTAACTCGAGCCAGTTTTTTGTCAAACACTCAGCACCCAGCATCATTTTCCCCAGCCTGGGGAGGCTCGTCTTACCCTACTACCTGGAGGGTGTTTAACCTCCCTCCATTCCCCCAGCAGGTCAGAGTTTTCCAGACATCCAAGGAAGGAGGAAATTTGTGTTTTGGGTTGGTTTGGTTTTTTTTTTCATTTGCCTGTTTTCCAATACAACTTGTCCCCTCTGCCTTGGGGCAGGCTGGGGAGGAGCTCCTGAGCTGGCCCCACTCTGGCCCCCTCTAAGCAAGAAAAAAAAATCCTAACACATGCAGAGCCTTAAAAATGGCCATTTTAGCTTTTGTGCTGAGTTACCTTCAGCAGGGCACAAAAGAGGGAACGTAGGCCTGAGTATTTGTGCTGACAGGAGAAGACCAAAGTGGAGAGAGGAGGAGGCTGGAGAGCTACAGCTGCACTGGAGGGACTGGATGCAGCTCTAGGAATGGGTTCAATATAAGACAGGACAGAGGGAACAGAGATCAGGAGCTGGGCCAGCCCACATGGGCCACAGGGTAAGAAAACTCCCTTTTTTCTCTGAGGGGGACTGAACCTCAATTTTGGCATCTGTGGGCCCTCCAGGTCAGCTCCTGGGGCTCCCCCTTAACTCCGAGGTGTTTTATTTCCCCAGCATCCTCTCAGCGATGGTGGCCAAGGGTGGAAGCTCCCCCAGCCCTGCTCTGGCCATCCACAGCCCTCACTCCATGTCCCCAGAGCTGCATGGGAACAATCTTGGCTGATAAAATCTCCTCCGGGAAGGTCTGGACAGAAAGGTGAAGCAGCTCAGAGGAAGGACAGCAGGAAGAGACGAGTCACTGCCAGCTCCTGAGTCACAGGTCCAGGCAAGACATGTGCCTGCTTTATGAATAACACCTCTTCCTTGGCTGACTAAAGAAGGATTAATTTTTTAAAAATCCAAGTGATTTTCATTATTAATGTCCTCACTGGGTGCCTCACACTTGCAAATAAAACAAATTTCGGTCGGTTCCACATTTATCTTCAAGTGGTTTCATATCAAGTGTTACAGAGATAAAAAGTGGCCTGCAAAGAAAACAGAAGTTGTTGTTTTTTTTTTTTTTTTTTTAATTTGTTTGCCATCAGGTGGTTTCATGGACCTGTTGTTCTCAACCCACAGAATCTTATTAATTTCAGTTTTTATATCTGATGCCTGTTTTGAATTAAAAAAAAATGGAATTTGTTGGGGTTTTTTTATGATTTGGGGCAAATAGAGGTACACAGCATCTGGTAAAGTTATGTGAGCATGTGGTTACAACCTGCCTTGGAGCAGTTGCAACTGTGTTCCGAATATTTATCAGGTATTCTGACACAATTATTCACTACTAGTCAATAAAAAAGGAATTATCCCAACAGCTTCCCCGTCACGCATGGGATCACAGCGAAATTAGGAAGGCAGAGCCCACGGTTAATCACTCCAAGTGCTTCCTGGGTGTTTTACAAGGTACCTTTTCCAGGGAGAAATGACCTCCTGAAGCTGCTGGGGCTCAGCACCCGCTGCCTCTGGGCCAAGGAAAAGGTGGCAGGATGAAAATCCAGCCAGTGTCACCTTCCTGCAGCGCTGCCAGGGGCACGAGCCTGCCACGCTCTCCAGCCCCTGCCCCTCTGTCACAGAATCCACTGGGAAGGGACACAACGCCGAGGATTTAGGACCTGAACGACTTCTGCAGGCCTGGGCAGACGTGCTCCTGTCTCACAGCCAACACACGGGAAAACAGAAGCCAAATCCCTCGCGTTAATCCCACGACGGAAAAAGGGTTTGTGCAGGGAAAGCAGAGAGGGGCTGAGGGTTTAACTGGAGCAGGGAGGAGGCACGGGCCAGCAGGGATGGTGCCTTTTGGGGCTGCCTAAAAACAGAGGCCAGGCAGAATTAAGGGAATAAAAAGCAGTTCTGTTTATGGAAGGGCCTTCAGGTACATTTAGGGCAGCCAAAACCCACCCAAAATGGACAACGGTCACGGGTTTCACACTTTGATCAGTTTGGTCCATTTGCAGACTGGGGTAAATCTCCCAATGACAGCTCCAGGTAATGAAGTCCTTCACCCCAAGTTTGCTGCCCCCAGCTCACTTTTGTTCCCATCTCTCAGGCCTGAGGCAGTGAGGTGTCCTTGCTGGCCAGGCCTGGAGAGGAACTGTTGTGTCTGAGCAAAATGGGGAAGCAGCAGCTCACGCTGTGTGTGGGGTTTGGAGTCCTAAAGAGCTGCAGGATTATAAATAGATGGGAAATATAAAAGCTAAACTCCTAAAGGCATCAGGCGTGACCTGGAGAAGGGCACAGAGCTGCTCCCTGTCCCTGCAGGGCTCAGGGGGCGACAGCAGTGCCAGGAAAGGCAGCGAGTCCCAGAGAGGCTCGGGGGAAGCTCAGCGAGGGGCTGCGGGCTCGTTCTCCCCGTGGGCTGCTCGGGTGGCTGCGAGAGAAGCCCCTCTGTCATCACCCAGCTCCGTTTCCTCCTTTCCTGCCCCGTCCCGGCGCGCTGGGATCGCTGTCGGAGCTGCCGCTGGCCCGGGGGCCTCTGCTCAGGCCCCTTCCAAGCACAATAAAAGCCTCGACCACCAGCCCCACAAGTCTCTCCTAATTAAAGGCTTCGGGGATGGACGTTCCAAGAGCCGCGGAGATCCGGTGGAAGCGGGACAATGTAAACACCTCGGGAAACGCCTCGGCTTCCAGATGAGCTCCCCACACGAGGCCCTGACCCACCGGAGCAGGCCAGCAGGGAAGGCCGTGCATTGGCCCTCGTGCTGCTCAGACAGCAGAGAAATGGAAAAACGCCTTCGCTCCTGATCGCTCCTGATCAGCACAGGGCCAGAAATTTGGCAGCTGGGAGCTTTTTTTTCCCTCAGCTTTTGTGTGTGTCTATTACTGTTCTTCATTCCCCTCCTAGGGCACCAAATTCCCTGCTTTAGGATGGATTTATAACACCTAAAAAGCAAAAGCTTTTCTTGCCCTGTGGGCAACAGGGATTGGAAACATTTGAGCCACCTTTTCAGTGTTGTCCAGGGATTTTCCTCTCCAAGGGAGGCTTTTAGCCTTGGGCATCGGGGTAGTCCATGACATTTTCTTCCATCAGAGAACACTGAGGCTGTTTTTACACTCATTAATTAAACCCCATGTGCTGCCTGTGAGGTGGATACAGGCAATCCACCCCAAATTAACCTGGAGAAGGTTAATTGGCTCCTTGGACCTCACAGGTGCCCTTCCATTCCTGCCCAGCTCCCAGATAATCTGGGACCAGGTTATTTATGCTGGTGCCATTCCCTCAAATCTATCACAGACCACACAGGGGAATCAAGTAAGCAACACCAAAAAAAACCCCTCCTGCCTAAATCCATCATCTCCTGCTTCCCCTCTTGCTTTTCTTAGCATCCAGAAGAAAGAAAGGAAAAAAAAAAATTAAAGGCAACCTGAAACCACTCCACACTCCCAATGAGAAAATAAAAATGGATGTTGCAGGCTCATGTGTTCTATACGTTTCCAAATATTTCCATCTGCTCCTGAAATTTCCATTAGGAGTTGCCAAAAACTCTTACAGAATTGTTAACACGATGGTAAATTTAGATTCTTTTTATGGAGAGACGTTTCCCCACCCTCATAAAAGTCTGGTATCAATTTGTCCTGTCACTGATAAGCCAGAGGTATTGCTGGATTTGCCCTTTTGCTCCCTGGGATGGGATCAGGGAAGAGAGGCAGCATGCATGATGTCCTGGGGAGCGTGAGCTGGAGCAGAGACTGCCCAGAGCCAGAGAATAAAGCAGAGATTTATTGAAAGGCCTTTAGGATCCACCTCGGGCAGGACAAGAGCCTGGCCAGGGCTGCAGCCAAGGTGGACCCAAAATGGTCCCCAGATGGCCAAAGGCTCCCCAGGTCTCACCCTTGGATAAGTTTGGGTCCATTTGCACCTCGGGGTTTCATTGTGCAGCGCCAGCTGCAGGCTGTGAGGTCCCGTCCTTCTTGTTCCTGCCTCCAGCCCAGCCTGGGCTGTGCTTTGGGGCCTGAAAGTTGTCCTTGGTGTGCATTGGGAGAAGGATTTGTTTTGTGTGGCTGCTGTGTGCAGAGAGCTGAGTGCCCCTGGGTGTGAGCTCAGAGCTGCGCCCTGGGCAGCGCAGAGCCTGGAATACGGGGAAGAGAAAACTTAGGGCATCACCCATTTGGGCCTGGGTCTGTCCCCTCCATCCTCCTGGGGTCAGCACAGAAATACCGTCCAAGGAAATCACCATCCCCAGCTGCTCCCCCAGCCTTCACCCCGTGGGTTGTTCTTCAGTTTGGAAGCTCCCAAAGAAAGGTGGGAGGCTGTGGAGGTGTCCTGCCCATCCACCACCCAGACCCTGATTAATACCTCGGTGTTAATGAGCAGGTTTCCCACTTCAGATGGATGCAGGGCAGGAGTGTGGAGTGACAGGACAAAGGGAACAGCTTCAGACTCACAGAGAGCAGGGTTAGATGGGATACTGGAGAGGAATTCCTCCCTGTGAGGGTGGGGAGGGACTGGGATGGGATTCCCAGAGCAGCTGTGGCTGCCCCTGGATCCTTGGTAGTGCCCAAGGCCAGGCTGGACGGGGCTTGGAGCAGCCTGGGACAGTGGGAGGTGTGGGTGGAACTGGGTGATCTTTGAGGTCTCTTCCAACCCAGGTGAGTCTGTGAGGGAAGATCATCACTCAGGGGTGACAGAAATCCCCCAAAAACCCCTTAAGGTGAGGTGGAGAGAGGCCTCAGCACGCAGGGAACGCTCTCATGAATATTTCCAGTTGCAGACACATCCCTGACAGAGCAGCCAGAGCTGTGTCACTGGGCTGCTTCACCAAGGGTGGTTTGGTCCCAACACCGCTGTTTTTTCAGTGAAACAAGGCATTCTCTCCTGTCAGAAAAAGCTTTTCAGGCTGGCTCCTGTGCGTACTCCAGCTGCTGAATTAGCAGTGGCATCACTCAGGGCTGACCAAGCTTCTTGTTGGAGTTACTGAACGCGAGCACAGCGAGTGCCCTGCTCGATTATTTTAAAGCACTTACTCCCTGCAACCATTGAATAAGTATCCTGTTCCCACAGCAGAGCAAATAAGGGTCATTTCCTGGAGGAGACACTTAGTAGAGATTGAAGATTCAGAGCCCACAAAGAGGCAGAAAGCACCAGTCTCCTCCTCTGGGCTGATGTGAAGAACCCACGGAGCCTGAGCCTTTCCCAGCCTCGCTTTGCACCTCCAGACAAACCCCTGTGGCTCAGCCAGGTGAAATCCCTGCTCAGCCAGGTGAAATCCCTGCTCTGCCCGAGCTCCCGGGTGACATCAGAGCCTTTTCCTGGCAAAGCTGCCCCATTTTCAGAAGCATTTCTCCACATGGAAAGGGATTTTTCTCCCCTCCAGTATTCCCAGGCTGTTCTGGGAATGGTAAGAGCTGTCCCCCTCCATCTCCCAGGATTAAAAACGCTGCCCCAGAACTGATCAGCAAAACCCCAGCAGGAAATCTCCTCAGGGATGCCTTTAGTTATGAGAAAGCCCTGCTGGAGCACCCAGAGGGGTAGGATTGCTGCGTGGGCACTGGGAGGGCTCTCTAAGACACTTGGGGATGTTATAAATCATCACCTAATTAACCTGAGCTTTACTCAGCCTTATCTTCCTCGAGGAAGGAGGGAGAGCTGTGATCTGGTTTCTTGCTCCCGAGGGAACAACACAACAATGGGGTCAGGGAAGAGGAATCAAAGATGCCTCAATTAATTTTTTTCCACTTTCAGGACATTCCCTGATGCGCCCCAGGGCTTTGCCCACCTCCCAGCTGATTTCTCCGCTCAGCTCCTGGCAGCACACGAATTCCAGGGGCTGGGGACAGGCTGGGGGCGGGTGGGGGTGGCAGGGAGAAAGGAGCCCTTCCTGTTGGAGTGNCAGTGCCCTGAGACTGCTGTGAGGCCTTGAGATCAGAAATAGAATAAACACCTTTGGGGAGCGAGCCACAGGTTCCATCTCATCTTTTAAACCCTGGTACGGGACTCTGAGAGACAGAAAACCCCAAATTGGGGGAATGTCGGGATGAAAATCTCATCACTTCCCACCGCAAGGAAACCCATCTGATCCCCTTCCCTGCAGCCACAGCCGTCAGATTTCTCTGCTGGAGGATTCCTTCTGCGAGAGCAGCCTCCTCTGCCCGGATCCCGGGGGTTCCAGGGAGAGACACCATCAGGAATAAATGCATTGCCACCTGCAGCCTGCTTGGAAAAGAGCTGCTGGAATCAGCCCTGCAGGCTGCTCTTACAACCTGCTGCTTCCAAATCCTCCGTTTTCCAGGGAGGACGGGCAACGAGCCTTGTCTCGTCGTTGTAGAAGTTAATTAGTTTATTTTATTTCTGATTTTATAGCTTGATCCTTGTCCAGAGATGTGAGCTTTGGGGAAACAGGGAAGTTTCCATCTGGTGATGTTGTTTACAACCTGGGGTGGTGTTATTCAAACCTCAGTGTAAAAAAAAATGGAGTTAAAATCTTCCTGGATTTTAATGTTCCTTTTTATTTTGAGACCAAAACTTCCCTGTTTTCAATGTTAAATTCACCGAGGGATCCACAGCAGCCTCCTCAGCTCTGCAGAGATGGGAGTGAGTGTGTTTATATGAATTTTAAGTACATTACCTTTAAAAAATGCAATGTTATGAAACATTAACAGTTAAAGTATTACTGACTGTGCTCTTAGCCAGGTCTGCTTTGTTGGTTTTTTTAATATATGTATTGGAAAAAAAAAAATTGTATTTTCCTGAAGAACACGTCAGAACTTGAACAGATGGGAGTTTTTTACCAAAAGGAGACTGTTTTGCTCAGACATCATTCCCTTTCCAAAACCTCAAGTAAAGTTTCATATCTTTCAGCAAATCTTGGAGTGGGATTATAAATTCAAAAATAAAAATACAGAAATTTCCTATGGCAAGCTTATAAATGCCAGTTTACAACATTTTCTGGTGTCTTAATGAGAACCATGTGACCAAAGCTATATATTCTAGGAAATAGCCAAAAGGCACACATGCTTTTACAAGCCCATTTTTAAATGTAGAGGACTGATTTTCACAGTTTTAACACAAGAGGTTATTATCCCTTTTTAATTAAAAAATTACTGGGTTGTTTTATTTTAATTTTTTTTTTCCATTTTCAACAATCTCTGCACTGCTGGAGAGAACTGAGTCCCATCTCCAGAGACCCCGTGCAGTGCAGGGATGTTGATATTCCCCTGGCAGCTCCCAAAATCTCAGCCTCACCCATTTTCCATGCTCTTATTCCCATGGCAGCCCCCAAAATCTCAGCCTCACCCATTTTCCATGCTCTTATTCCCATGGCAGCTCCCAAAATCTCAAAGTCACCCATTTTCCATGCTCTTATTCCCATAGCAGCCCCCAAAATCTCAGCCTCACCCATTTTCCATGCAGATTTACCCCTGGCAGCCCCCAAAATCTCAAAGTCACCCATTTTCCATGCTGATTTACCCCTGGCAGATCCCAAAAACGTCACCCATTTTCCCCTCAGTGTTGCTTTGGTTGTGTAAGTGTAGCACCAATGATGATTTTGGACTGCGGCAGCATCGTTAAACCATATTTTTGTTACTTAAACCCTGCAAAATCAGACCGTGACCCTAATGGCACATAAAGGTATCAGTGGGGGAAGCCTCGGGGCTGTTCCTAAACCTCTCCAGTAGTAAATTGTCGGTTTTGGTGTCACAGCAGGGCTGAGCTCTCTGCTCCTCACAGCCTGGCCCCGGTAATTGCCCCCAGCCCCATTTCTGTTGTCGAGAGGGATGTTCGCCCCTATTGAATGCCCCCATAATGGGTTGTAGCCTCCAGCCATCCTCCCTCCCCATTCGCAGCTCCGAGAAAAGACCGCAGATGAGGCCAGGCACTAAAAGGATGAGAGGCTGTGAGAAATCAAGGCACAGAAAATCCTCAAAACCTGGTGCATGCAGGCCCAAATACAGCAGAGAATACAGGGTTCGACCCGAGACCTCGGAAGAGGCTTTAGAGACCATAGGCAAGGATGTGGATTTGTAGTTTAAGCAGAAACATGTCAAGCTAGGGAGTGGAGAGTTTTAAGGTTTTAAAGTTAAGATATAGAAGTAGTTATAAAGGTAGTAAGAAATTTTCAGGTGAAATTCTGTAGGATTGTGTGTCACTATATGACTGGGTGAAGTTGCAGCAGGACGAGTGATACAATTTAATTAGCCATTGGTGTGAAAGTTAAAACAATAGGTGTGGCAGTAGATTCTTGGCTAATAAACCTTTAAAACCTCCTGGAACCTGTGGTCTTGTGACCACTGGCCACGAACTTGTGGCGTTTGTGGTGAAGACCTTCTCACCCCTCATGATAATGCCTTGGGGAGGCTGAGCTGGAGCAGAGACTGCCCATAGCCAGAGAATAAAGCAGAGATTTATTGAAAGGCCTTTACGATACACCTCGGGCAGGACANGGCTGAGCTGGAGCAGAGACTGCCCAGAGCCAGAGAATAAAGCAGAGATTTATTGAAAGGCCTTTAGGATCCACCTCGGGCAGGACAAGAGCCTGGCCAGGGCTGCAGCCAAGGTGGACCCAAAATGGTCCCAAAATGGCCAAAGGCTCCCCAGGTCTCACCCTTGGATAAGTTTGGGTCCATTTGCACCTCGGGGTTTCATTGTGCAGCGCCAGCTGCAGGCTGTGAGGTCCCGTCCTTCTTGTTCCTGCCTCCAGCCCAGCCTGGGCTGTGCTTTGGGGCCTGAAAGTTGTCCTTGGTGTGCATTGGGAGCAGGATTTGTTTTGTATGGCTGCTGTGTGCAGAGAGCTGAGTGCCCCTGGGTGTGAGCTCAGAGCTGCGCCCGGGGCAGCGCAGAGCCTGCAATACGGGGAAGAGAAAACTTGAGGCCTCAATGAGACTAGAAGAGCAATAAATCATGATTTAAAATGCTCTCAGTGGTCCCATCTCTCTTAAAATCCTGACAGGAGGCCACTCTCACCTACGACAGAGGTTTCTGCAATATTTCCAGTGGAGGTTCCAGGGCACACCCCAGCGGGGTCCCAGGAGGGGTTCTGTGTCTGTGTCCTGAACATCAGCTCCAGGGTCAGCTAAACCCATCAGCTGCCAGCACCGAGGCTGAGCGAGGAGGAAACTCTCGGGGTCGGGCTCAGGAGAGGTGCAGGGATGTCCTTCAGCCCAGGGTGGCTCCTCGGTGAACTGCTTCTGACTGGTATGGAGCTGATTTTCTTCCCAGTAGCCACCGCAGGGCTGTGTTTGGAGTTTGTGCTGAGCACAGGGTTGATAACCTGGGGATGTTTTTGTTACTGCTGAGCTCTGCTTACACAGCCAAGGCTTTTTCTGCTCCTCGCCCCTCCAGTGAGGAGCCTGGGGGGGCACAAGGAGCTGGGACACAGCCAGGACAGCTGACCCCAGGGACATCCCAGGGCACCCAGGGTCAGGCTCAGGGGATACAGAGGGGCAAAGAAGGAGGAAGGGGAGGACATTTGGAGTGATGGCCTTTGTCCTCCCTGCTGTGCGATGCAGCCCTGCTGTCCTGGGGGTGGCTGAGCCCCTGCCTGCCATGGGAAGCGGGGAATGAATTCCTTGCTTTGCTTTGCTTGCATGTGTGGCTTTTGCTGTAATTATTACACTGCCTTTGTCTCAGCCCAAGAGTTTTCTCAGTTTCACCCCCCTGGATCTCTCTGGTTCTCTGTGGGGCCGAGCTGCTGGGGCTGGGAAGGAGCCACAGCTGGAATCTGGGCTGGCACCCGGAGTCTCCGAGTGCGACCACGAGATCAGCACGTGACCCCCAGACTGTCCATAGGAGCCTTCAGTGGCACCAATTTCATCGTTAAATGCTTTCATGTTTCCAATTAAAACAGCCCAGGAGACTCTGCAGGCCTGGGATGGGCCATGGATGTGTCCTGTGCTCCCCTCCAGCACTGCCTGGTGGGCCAGGGAAGCGCTGGCTCTGCAAGAGTTAAGGGCTGGGGGCTGGGAATTAATTAACATCTTCCATCTTCATCTGATCTCAGGTGGATACTTAATGTTTTTGTCTGTGGAGGTTTATTTTCCTCCAGATTGATGGGATGAATTGTGTTCCCAGAGATCAGAGAGTTCAGATGGCAGAGGATCCTCTTACCAGAAGATGAAAGCCAACATAATCAACTGCACAACTTCAAAACATGCAGCTTGTTCTTGTTGGCTGTGCCTAAGTTTTCCCTGCAGAGAAGCTGTCGACAATGATTTGATATCAATCCAGTAACAATCCCTGGTTTCTAATAATAATTTGCACTTCAGTAGAAATGTTCATGTGAGGCTCTGAGAGCGTTTAGCAGATGGTCATTAGCGAAGCTCCCCAGTTCTCCTGCGAGGAAGAGATAACAATTACGAGCCTTGTTTTACAGATGGTGACACCGAGGTGAGGCACTGGAAGGTGAAATAACTCTCCCAATTTTCCGCAATGAGCCAGTGGCAACAGATCCATGAATGAAACCCAGGCATCCTGCTGAGGTTACTCCGCAAACCCTAGGTCCTTATCTTTCACAGGAAAACACGGTCGAAGAGGTGAGCCTGGAAAGCGAAAAGCAAATGACTCAAAGGCAGGATTCACGACACATTTCTGGAAATCAGGAATTAGGTCTGGGTCAATAAATAACTGGGAAACCAGGGGGACGCAATCCGAGAGGCATGTGAAACGAGGATGGATGGAAAAGAAAGAAGATAATGGAAGGGAGGGGAAGGAAAACAGAGCAGCTCTGACTTTTTATTTCCACTCTTGGTTTCAATCAGCCTTGTAAAATTAAAGGTTAGGCTCTGAGAGAAGGGAGAAAGCTCCATCTGCTCCCGTGGGGATGCATCCAACGGGTGAGGCTTCAAACGGGGACTGCCGGGAACAAATCCCTCTGGTGGCTCGTCACCCTGCAGCCAAGTGGGGACTTTGCTTGTGTTGGGGAACCTCAGGGACCCTGGGGAGGGCAGGGAAATGGGGCTGGAGCCCTGGGTACGCCGGCTGGAGCTCTGGGAACGCCGGTGGAGCTCTGGGAACGCCGGCTGGAGCTCTGGGAACGCCGGCTCTGCCCTGCGGCATCACCCATCAAACCACGGCGGGGCTGGAGAGCGCTGCGGGCTGGAGGTGCGAGGGCTGGAGCTCCGGGGGCTAATTTTAGCCTCCACTCGCCCTGCCTTTGCCTTTCTCAGCCAGCAGGGCTGCCCTGCCAGCGCCGAGGCACTGGCTGGTGCCCCGAGCCGCCCCGCGCGTCGCGAGGGGAACGCGGCCCGGCCGTGCAGTTTATGAAACAGCCAAGTGGAAGCCAAAAGACTTGCGCCTAATCCCTCCAGTTAAGTCATCTAGATTCCTTCTCGCCACCAGCCATCTGATCTCAATCAGCAAATCTTGGCCTTCCTCTCCTGACCCAGCCGAGAGCCGCGGTGCTGAGGCCTGAAGTAATCTGCATGCAAAATGCTTCAGTGATGATTCCTCCAGGAGGGGCTGCTTTGATTGCTATTTCCCAAAAGCCCTCCGATACGAAAGGGGCAGGCAAACAACAAAGGTGCCTTGGTGGTGTTTGCCATCAATAATTTGTCAGCGTTCTGCAACGTCCCTCCATTTATTTTCAGCCCCTGTGGTGAATAGAAGCCTATTGAAAGAGACCTATTTATATGCATGCCATAAAAGCAATCACTGGGTATTAAATGGGATGTGCTTTTAGTCTGAAGGTGCTTCCAGCTGTCTGTTAGTAGGATTCAGCAAGTAAATGAAACAGAAGTGAACATCTGTGCCTGTACCAGCAATGAACTGCATCACCTCTAGGTGCAGTGCATGCATCAAAAACGTTGCAATATCTTCATAAACTCACGGAGTGGTTTGGGCTGGGAGGGATCTTAAAGATCATCCAGTCCAGGGACACTTTCCACTGTCCCAGGCTGCTCCAGCCCCAGTGTCCAACCTGGCCTTGGGCACTGCCAGGGATCCAGGGGCAGCCACAGCTGCTCTGGGCACCTGTGCCAGGGCCTGCCCACCCTGCCAGGGAACAATTCCTGCCCAAAATCCCATCTAGCCCAACTCTCTGTGAGTCTGAAGACACTCCCACGTCTCTAATCACAATTACATTGATGTCACCGTCACCCCAAGCACTTCCAGCACCAGAGAGCCAGAACTGGAACCAAATTTCTGTCGGAGTGCTAATGCCAGGAAAATCTGGGAGAGCAGCGGAGATGTCTGATGGGCAAGATCTTGACTGGAAAGACTTGGAGAAACTCAACCAGGAGCGCACCCATGGGTGCTCCTGTTGCAGGTGCCCTTCAGGGGTGCAGGAGCTTGGTGGAAGCTGCTCAAAGGCAGCTGGGGGGTGTGAGAAGTGGGATGGATTCTGGAATGCTGCACTGGCATGTTTGCACTTTGGATGCCAATATTACTGCCCATCCAGCAGGGCTCCCAAAGGAGAGGAGAAAAGAGAAGATGAAGAAGGGCAGCTCTGCTCCGGCCCAAGGACCCCAACTTTCCCTCTTCTTTTCCTCACACCTCACCTTTCCCTGCTCCTTTCCTCACTTCCCTGTGATGTTAGTTGGGATAATGCAGGAATTACTTTGCAATTTCATACATGGAACAGGCAGGGGAGGCAGAGCAAACAGGATCTGCCATTTTCGACCCAGATAATTGCATTACAAAGCTCAGCACGGTTTTCATTATTGTGCCGTGTTCAATCAACCTCCATCCCAAAGGTGCACACGGATCTCGGGCTATTCCAGGCCTTGGCAGCTGCTTCCCTGTACTTGCTCCTTTTTATTTATTTTTTTTTTTCCATCTTGGGGCTTTTAAAATTGATGGGAGGCTGAAGGCAAGAGCTGATGCATTGTAGATGACAACAAAAGAGGCTCCATAAAATTGCTTTTGGCATCTCGTGTGCGTTCCATCTAGATCTTATAAATTACTGCTGCATTACAGCGATAAAAATAGGTTAGTATTTGGAATTGATTACAGTGAGATAAAGCCCTAATAAAAAAAAAAATCACCGATGCATAAATATTCTAAACGTACAGGGTAATTTGATTTGATAAAATAAAAGTATGGCTCTTAATTTCTTCCTTTTAAACAGAACACACACAGACGGGCAGTGCAGGGAGAACTTCAGCAGCTGTTCGGTTTCGGATTCTCAGAAATGGGTCTGTGCCTCTGGCAGCTCTTCCCTTCAGACACTTTCATGGCAATCTCTGCATCACCAGCATTCCCACCGCTGGGGAACAGTCCTGCTGCAATCCCAAAGCGTTCAGCCGAGGCCTCTGTGCGTTTTCCAGGTGATAAACATTGATTTTCCTCACACCTCAACTTCTCCCGTTCTCTTCCTCACTTCCATGTGACATTAGTTGTGACAATGCAGGAATTACTTCACAATTTCCCACGTGAAACAGGCAGGAGAGGCAGAGGGCACAGCATCTGCCATTTCATCGACCCAAATCATTGCATGACAAAGCTCAGCAGGGTTTAAAGCCTGTGCCCCTCCAAGCTCTTTTATTAAACCAGGCTCAGCGTGGAGCTCACCGTGCAGCACATCAGCTCTGCAGCCAGTGCTCCCGCCTTCACTGGGACTGCAGGATCAGCAGAGGGAGCTGGGATATTGTTTTCTGCCGTTCTAATATAAATGGACGGATAATTTTATTTACACGAGGAGGAGGGAAGCGGCGATTCATGTTTCAGCACGACCAGCCCAACACACTTCACCGCAGCGGAGCGCTTTGGCTCAGACAACAAATTCAGGGTGAACGCTGGCCTCGCATCGGGACAAAAGCATGGCCTGAGAGCCTCCCTTTAAAGAAAGGCAGGTAACAGTGACGGGGCTGGAAGGGGCACACAGCACGCAGGACCTGGGGGACACAGCGCAGCATCGCCCACATCTGTCCTGTTTTTATTTATCAGGAGCTGCGCCCCGAGCGGTGCTGGCCACGGCGCGGGGCCCCCCTGAACCCTGGAAAAGCCGCGTTTGGGGAGGGCTGGGGGCAGGAAGCCGCTGCTCCCATCCCTCTGGGCCGCGCCTTTGATGTGGGCTGGACGGGATGTGGCTGTGCCTGCTCCCGCCAGCCCGAGCAGGGAAAGGGAAACCAGCGGCAGCAGGGCTGACAATTATCCCCGTGGAGCAGCCCGAGCAGCCCGGGGTTCTCAGGAATGTACGGTAAGCTGTTGGGAAGCGATCCCCAAAAGATGATCCCCAAAAACCTCCCGCAGCCAACGGCAGAACCAGCCCAAAGCACGCCCCGACACAACCGGTAGCACTTCCCCCGAGGGAAACACAGGTAGGCTGAGAGAAGGTTACTTTTAAATTTCCTTTATTTATTTTTGTGTACATTTTCCGTAATTCGACTGACATACCATTGCTATAAAGATGCCCTGCTCTTTGAATATTTCCATCCAAGACCACTAGTTTCAAGTGTGGTTATGAAAAGTCACGGCAAACATATGACTGGAAAGAGGTGGTTGGTTTTTGACTTCCAGGCAGTTGTTTGAAGCATTTCAGAGATGCACACGATATTCAGCAGAACACACGCACGCACAGTGCTGGGTTACACACACACACACGCACACACACATCTGGAAAACTGTTACAGTGGTTGAAGTCTCCAAAAAGGTCTACTGTCCCCTCTCAGCAGCAGTGAAAAACCTCTGGGTATCCTGAGAAATCAAATCAAAGCGCAGGCAAGAGGAGCAACTTATCCCATCAGCAGAGTTTGGGGTTGTTTGGGTTGTTTGGTTTTTTTTCAAGTCAAATTATTTTGCCAATCCATATGAAGACCAGAGGGTGGGGAGAAAGAATCTGTGGCAGTGAAGGTTAAAGGAAACCAGCTCAGCACAGATCCTAAAAGCATCTCATTAAAACAACACTGATAAAAACCTCTCCAACGTTCCACACAGGGCGCCCCTGTCACTCTGCTGCTCACCCCCAGAGCACGAGGAGCGGCTCTGAGATGGGTGAAGGCCACACCGGGGAGCGCTGCGGGTGGAGCCAGGGGAGGGGACGTGCAGGTGCGCAGCCAGGTGCGCAGGGAAGGACTCCGGAGCACACAGAAGGACTCGGGGCAGAGCCTGCGCCTGGCTGGGAAGGGCAGCTCAGAGCGTCCATCCCGCTCCAAACCCTGGGCAAAGCCCCCAGGATGCTGCCAGCCAGCCCGCGCCACCTCACAGCCGTGTCAGCCCCTCTTTCCTCCGCAGTACCACCCTCCAAGCTGCTCCGTCTGGCCAATCCTCCCTCCCCAAGGCTGTGATTTGGGGTGCGGCCGTTTGGGTTCTCACAAGGAAAAGGAGTTCCCTCGCCAAGGTTAAAAATTGAGACTCGCCCAGCTGCCCTGCGCTGCCTTTAAGCCAACACCACCCCTGCCTCTGCTGCGCCGCTCGCAGCCCAGGGGCTCTCCCGAGGAGCTGGAGCTGCCCCGTGCCCTGGCTCTGACAGGGGTTGTGTGAGGTGACAGGGCTGCGAGGAAACCAGCAAAGCCCGGGACAACACAAACAAACACCAAGCAATTAAAAAAGAAGGATGGGAGATGTGGTCTGATGTACTTCTGCCAAGAAATAAATATTTTACGCTGCCTCATTTTTTTTTTTTTTAAAGCACTTGCATTGTGTGGGGGTTTTTTTTTAATCTCAAAATGGTTGAGTTACCCCCCGCGCCCCCCAAGCACAACACGTGCTCACACACACGCACACACACCCCTCACACCCTCTAATGCACGTAATTCCAGCTTTGGAGAGCTACTGGATTTACTCTGAGACAAGTTTCTTGTGCATTTGGACAATTTACTTCGAGACAAATTATTTGCAAGAAGGCAAAGTTCATGCATGGCTTTGACAGCTCGACTTTCTCATAAATGGTTTTTGAAAAGCAGAAAGCAAATGAGGGCCAAAGCTCCATTTAAAGTTCATCTCGGATGCCTGAAAAGCATTTTATACCCACATCCTTCTGAGGTCCCTGCTTTATGAACTTCTAATCAATTCCACATTCTGCTACCCAACGTTTCTTATACGTTGGGGAAAGAAAACAAACCAGAAGAGCAGCGTGAGCTGCCGGAAAACAGCTGCACCACAGCGCCCAGGCTGCCCAGGGAAGGGCCCGAGGCACCCTCCCGGCAAGGCTTTAAAATGTGTGGATGTGGCACTTGGGGACATGGGGCAGAGGTGGCCTTGGCAGGGCGGGGTCTTTGCTTGGACTCGATGATTTTCAAGGTTTTCCACCCTCAGCGACTCTGTGGTTCTCTGATTCTGTTACTCTTTATCAGAAAGGCTGGGGAGGCTTTTGAAGCACCTTCGCAAGGGGAGAGAGGGAATAAAAAAGAACAAAACCGGATGGGTTTTGAGCTCCCAGTCCTGGCTCTCTGCCACCCTTAAGGGAATCCCCTCAACATCCCCTACAGAGCACGGAGCTGCTGGTGAAGCGCTCCGTTATTTCTGCAGGACACGCGTCCTCCACGCCCAGAGGTGACACCCAGCTGTCCCCAGCCCGGCCTTGCCAATCCTGACCACCCAGGGCTCCGGCAAAATGCGACAGAGAAAAGCCTGGCACCAGCCCCGGACAAACCAAGTTTGTCACCTTTGAATTTTCAGGTGGAAAGTGGTCGTTTTCTCAGAATTCAGGGTGATTTTAATGACGTGACACAGAGCATTTAATCAGCTAAACTGAACCCTGGTGCTACTCAATCCCCTCTTAACAAGTGAAACCCACCTCGTGCTTCCCTATAAAAACATAAAAGTGAGCAGGTTTCTGCAGAAGCCCCAAAGATGTTAAAAGAAAACTCAAAAAAACACATTTTTTTTAAAAAAGATTCTTCATCCCCACCCCTAATTCTAGAGCAAACCAGGACACTAAAAAGAAAAACAATAATCTAAGTTGCTATTTTAAACATAATTTTAAATCCTAATTAGCTGTCTACATCCATGCCAGCTGTTAGGAGATACCATGGGGGATTCCACATGGGAAACACCTTCAGCACCTCTTGGATAGTACCAGAAAGGGATAAATAATAAATAAGAAGAACATGAGGAAGAATAATCAGCCTTCCACTGGGATGGAAAAGCAGAGACTTTCACAGTTAAGAAACCAAATGATGTTACTCTTAAAAAAAAAAATAAATCCAAAAAATAAAGTAAAATAAGGGCTTGCATTACATCAGGTTGGAAACTCTTCTCCTTCCTCACGTGTTCATGTGCCCTCTTCAACACCAGAGACCACTGGGAACTGGGTGCTTTTCCATTTCTTGCCCTTATTTTGGGGTTTGGGTTTGTTGGGTTTTTTTTTTCCCTAGCCAGAATTATGTAGAAATATCCTTGTTACAGATTTCTCACCATCTCGAGAAAAAGCAGGCTTCACACCTTAAGACAGAGAGTCTAGAAATTCCATACACTAATGCTAAACATGGATCTTTGCCAATAAAACTGTAATCCCTTAAACTGAAGATTTTGGACAATTTTAGAGGGTTGTTTGGGGTTTTTTTTTTTCCTACAAGGAATGACAAATTTTACTCCAACACATTTCCAGCTTACAAGAAGCCACATTTAGCAGCTTCCCCTCGTTGTATTGCTATTAAAAAAAATGCAGAATTCCAGCTATTTTGGATGTTGTGACTACTTCCAGCAGCCCCTGGCACAGGGACAGCTCTCACCAAGCACAAACCACTCGATTCACCAAAATAAAAACAGCGGCCAAGCCCTGGAAATTCACTTTACACATGGATTTTAAAGGGAATATTCAAAGCCAAATCCTGGGTTGGGGGATATTGGATTTGGAGCCCCAAGCTGCCAAAGCCCCCCAGAAGGCACAGTCCATGCTGTAGGTGTTCATGCAGGATTTGTGACTGAATTTGGGCTAAATATGGATGGAGAGCTCTGCAGCTGTACCTGGAGTTGGGAAAATTTGATCCTGGCTCAACAGCTCTGACAGAGACTGGGATTCATCTTAAAACACACCTTTTTTTTTTTTTTTTTGCTTTTACCAGGCACTTAATCCACATTTCCTCACCCTGGCTGTGCAAATGAAGGACACCTGGCCCTTCCTGACTTTTCCCAGTATCCATCCTGAAATAAAAAAAAAACCAAATGCTGAGGGCTTTTGGGTGTTCTGGGCACTCCGAGGTGGCCGAATGTTCTCTCCTAGAGGGAAAAATCCCAAGATATGGCAGAATCCAACATCTCCATCCCATAATTCCTGGGGAAACTGTGTCTGTGTGAGTTTTTGGAGGCCGCAGATACTCCAGGCTGCTCTTCCAGCCTCCCGACATTGGCCCCTCTCACTGGAGCATTTATCTCCATCCACCTCCTGGAATGGTTTGGTGCGTCAGGTCACAGCCTTTTGGAAAGATCCCGGTCTGCTCTCTTTATTTCCTCAAAAAGAATCATTATCTAAGGGCAAAACCAGACTGAATTAAAGCCTGAGCTGGCCTGAATTATTCCTGGAAGATAAACCAGGAATCAGCAGCTTTGCTGATCGGTTCAGGAATACTTGGGGTGTGTTTAGTCTTTATTCAAAAATTACACCGCTCCGAGTTTCCTGGATTTAGCTGAAGCCCAAAAGTGAAAGCAACGGATCAAAATAGCCCGAAATAAAACTTCTAGGAAGGGTTTTCAGGTCTGGCTAAAACCAGATAGCTTTGGAAATGGCCGGGAGAAGTCTGATCTTCTGAGATTTCCATCTCTACTTCCAGCGCGCTTCGGGCGCTTCCAAGCTTTTCCCGGCTTGTCCCCGCAGAACCTCGCGGCCGCTGGACGCCCGCCCCATCCTCCACAGAGCAGGAGCCTCTCCAGGAAGGGACTGTGGTCCCTGCTGGCTGCTGCCCGGCCTGAGCCTCCTCGGAGCGGGGCTGCTGCAGCCCCAGAGCTGCCCGGCATTCCCAAAGGGAATTTCAGCGCCTGTTGGAGCCCCGGGCGCTGAGAATTTCAGATTTCTGTGCTGGCAGGCACTGAGCCCCAAGCAAACTCTGCACTGACCTGAGGCCCTGGAGAAGGCTCCCAAAATTGAGCGACAGCGCTGGGATTTTGGGTGTGGAGTTTGGATAGAAGTATGTGATAGCACCGGGTGCAAAACCTAGATTTAAGATTTTAGTATATAGCAATATATATAGATCAAGATGGAGGATTTAGGGCGTAGGCTAAGTTCTTCTTTCACCTTCTTCTTCATGGGGTTGGGTGTGTTTTTCTAATTGGGTAAGAAAGTCCACATTGCAGAATATTTGGTTATTGGGTTAGAAGTGTAAATAATAGAGGTGTCATCTCGTTATTGGGCACTTAGCACTTAAAAGACCTCGGGAAGAGTTGGAGACAGCCGTTTCCTACCTCATTAGCTAGAGCTCACAACTCATGAGACTGCACTATAGATAAGAATTAATATCTGAGTCCAAGCACGAAAAACCGCGGCTCCCGTGCATTTAATCCTGGCTCGAACACAAAGAAAAGAAGAGAAAAACCCACAGGTGGAATGGCAGCAAATGAAGGGACAACTCCTGCTGGGGCTGGCGAGCTGCAGGGCGGCCGTTGTGCCGATTCCCAGCTGTGGAATTAGGGAGCAGGGGACGGGAGAGGACGGGCAGCTCCTTCCTGTCCCAAAGCGCTCCGTAGACAGCTGGCTGCAGGCCCCTTCCGCAGGCTGCCAGTAAAATCCCAGGCATGAAAATAAAAAGATGAAGGTGCCCGGGATGTCAGGTGTCCATGGAGGCCAAGAGCTCTCCAGCATCACTGCTCTGAAGCAGCCACATCACCATCCTGCCAGCCCCAAGGGCTCCCTGATGAATTCCCTCCTCCTGGTGGCCTGAAAATGGAGCAAATTTCCAGCATTCAGCTGCTCAGAGACCACCGTAAACGTTTCCCCTCTTCTCTCTCAGCTACAGAGGCCTCTCCCAGGCTTTTCCCATCGTTTAGTGCCCTGCAGCAGGAGTGTGCCCTGGGTTCGCTGTCAGGTTTTTCCCTGTGGGTTTCTTTCGGGTTTTAGACGTTGCTCCCCTCGCTGGAGCTGGGGATGCAGTGGCAAGCTGGTTCCCAGCGCCCCCAGACCTGGGCCTGAGGGCAACTCATGAGACGGAAAGGGCGCCCAAGCTGCTCTCGGGCCGTGCCCTCCACGGGCCTGTGGCTGCGTCCTGCCGCTCCTGCTGCTCCAGACGCGCCCTGGCAGAGGGGCTGGCACCAGCTGCCCATCAGAGGACTCCACTCTGTCCCTGTGCCATTAAATTTCCACCCCTGAAGCTCACTGCCCTCTCCGAGTCCTTTTCATTTACGCAGCAAGGGACCTCTGTGCCCGCAGCGCTGGCACCACCAGCTCCTGGCTGTGTTTATTCACCGGCAAACACCTCAGAAGTGAGATGCAGCTTTTGCTGGCCCTGCTCATTAACAAAAGCCACTGGTTTTATGGAGTGGGGTTATGTGAAGGAGCAGAGCCCTTTCAGCCTTCAAGAGAGCTGCCACTCCTGCAGCCACGCTCCAGGGGGGAATCTGCCAGCTCTGCAGAGCACAGGGCAAATTTCCCGTTCTCCAGCTGCTCCAGCAAAGGCTGAGCTGAAATATTAATGAGGAGACCTGATCCCTTCCCACCAGAAACAATGTGGGTTTTACAGCCCCGGCAGAGGCCAGAGGAGCCGGCAAAGCTCGGGGATCCATCCTCTGCTGCTGGTTAAGGGCTTTCAAGGAAACAAGGAACCTGGGGGGACGGCACAGAGTGTAAAACATGTGGACATCTGGAGAGTTCTGTGTGCTCTGTCCACCCTTCATCTCCCCCGGCTCAGCCCCCTCCTCTGTGCACGTCCAGAGCAGAGAGAGGAGACGGCTCTAACACCAACAGCCATAACGTGGCAATAAAGATTAATGAGCAAAACTTGCCATTTTATGTCTAATCCGTGGGGATTTACCATCATTAATCTTTATTAGTGTGTAATAACTGTTTAGACATTAAGGACAGATTCTCAGCTGGACAAAACTGGCCTTATTCCAGCCAAGCCAATGGAGCAGTGCCAGTTTACACCCTCCATGACCCCGGCCCTGCATGAGACCCATCCCAGCTGTAGGAATCACATCACTGACAGTATTTCCCCAGCAGCAGGGGCACAGAAGTGAAGGCAACTATTTGTCTTTCCCTGTATCCCAAAAAAAGAGAGCTGCATGTGTCCAGGAAGCTCAACAATAGACATGTCAATAAACACGAGGAAATTCAATGAAAAAGCAACAGCAACAAAAGGAACCCCAAGGAGCAGGGAAGTGGATGGTTTTAGAGGCAAGACTGTAAGATCTGGTTTGGCAGGAGCATAACTAAGAGGGATCTTTGGCATGAGAAAGAGTGAAAGCACCAAGACAGGCTCCCAGTGTTCCTCTAACGGGAACAAGATGGAAGGGGGGAAAAAAAAGGAGCATCTTGGCCGGCTTTTCTGAGAGAGGAGTTTGGGGGTTGGTTTGAATCAAGAAGATTTATTAAACATGGGAGCTGGTGGGAACCTTGTTGAACTACACCAGACCAGCCGCTGAGGCAGTGCTGTGTTGACCAAGCAGGATTTCCTCTTGCAGAGGTGCAGGGGAGAAGGGGAATGTGCAGGTACACACCTGGCAGGCAGCAAGCATGGAGGAATCCCCGCTGGGGCTGTGCATGCCAGGCTCTGCCCCCAGCCCCTTCCCACAGACCCAGCAGCACCTGCTCAACGACAGGGAGATCAATTCCGATTTTTTAGAGATTTTTTTTCCAAGTAGAGACCCACAAACTGCCTCCTCTGTCACACACCTGCCTCCAGAAATGTAGTTCCACCTCTTTAACAGGTCAGAGTTGCCTCTTTTGTCGCCGGTAAACTCACCCAAAGTCAGGGAAAACCACAGAAATACAGTACAGAGATATCTGTGTCAAGGTCTGTACACCTGGAAGAGCTCCAGGAAAGATGGGCATTGCACCCAGTGCAGCAGCATGAACCTGGTGGCTAAAAACAGTAACCAGAAAATGCCCTCCATCTCCTCTCTCAGACTGCAGGGTCCAAAGGGCTCTTGGGGACCCAGGAAACACCTTTCCTGCCCGTGACACTTCCGAGCTCCAGCAATGGCAAAGCCTCCAGCATCTGGAGACTGCAGGAGCATCAGGAGCTGTATGGAGGGGGGAGGAAGAGGAGGGACATCGCACCTGGGGATGGACATCGCACCTGGGATGGACATCACAGCCAGGGATGGACATCGCCCCTGGGGCTGGACATCGCACCCGGGGATGGCCATCGCACCTGGGATGGACATCACAGCCAGGGATGGACATCGCCCCTGGGGCTGGACATCGCACCCGGGGATGGCCATCGCACCTGGGATGGACATCACAGCCAGGGATGGACATCGCCCCTGGGGCTGGACATCGCACCCGGGGATGGCCATCGCACCTGGGATGGACATCACAGCCA
>WBMY01017593.1:36146-50426 GCA_013397315.1 Donacobius atricapilla | reverse complement strand
TCGCACCTGGGGATGGACATCGCCTGGGATGGACATCCCACCTGGGATGGACATCGCACCCGGGGATGGACATTGCACCTGGGGTGGACATCACACCTGGGGGTGGACATCGCACCTGGGGGTGGACATCGCACCTGGGATGGACATCGCACCTGGGGCTGGACATCCCTCCTGCCAACCTGTGGCAGACTGCGGAGGCTCTCCCTGCCCTGCAAACCCACCACAGCCAGCGCAGCTCAGCGCTGAGCTCCCAGCAGCTTTGCTCTCTCTCTGCTCCCTGCCTTTGCGGTCCTTCCAAGTTTATGGTATCTGAGACCCGCTTCTCTAAAAACCCCAGTTTGGGGCAATCCCAGGCCCCGTGCTGGGTGAGCACTGAAAATCCTCACGAGGAACATCCCTAAGCCTCAGCACCTGGGCAGTTCAGAGGGCCAGGCTGTCAGGAAAGGTTTCATGTCCCAGAGCCTGTGTCTGTCCCCACACTCGTGTTCTGGCCAAGCAAAGATCCGAGCAGCAACCAAAGGCTTTTCATCTTCACAGAGGCTCCAAGGACACAGCAGAGAGAAGGGCCTGACTCTCACTCTGCAGGTCTGCAGGGCTTTGAGGCACACAGGAGTCCCTGGCTCTCCTCTCTGAGCTGAAACCATCAAGCTCAGGCTTCTCTCTAGGAAATTCCTGGGTCAGGCCAAGCTTTGTGTCCACCACGAGGGATGCAGGGCCAGCCCCAGAGCCCTGAGCTGCCACAGCTGCCCTCAGCACTGGGCATCTCCCTCACAGCACTTTCCATCCTCGTCCTCAGACAGCTCCACACCTCCCCTGCGCTGACACAAACGGCTTGAAAAGGAACAAAGTCATGGAGAAGGAGCAGGGAAGTGATTTGTTACGTGCCCTACTGCAGTGCCATTAAAACAAAGGGATTAGAGCAGAAAGCATAAAAGCAAGCCCTGTGTGGAGGCACGGAGGAATCCTTTCAGAGGGTTACTAGCTGCAGACAGTGCCATCAATTCTCTATTGGAAAACGCTGGTGACATTAATATCTGCTATTAATACTGAGCTTTGACAGTCTCTCATAAATTCAACCTGTCAATTACAATGGCACTGAAATGAAGGTGCTCTGAGGTCAAGGAGATGCAGTGTCCAAACGAGACTTTTATATTGCAGGGGAAAAGCAGCAAAAACAATCTTCAACAAAAGCATCAGATCCATATGTAGGAAAACCAAAGGGTGGTTTTAAATGTCATGTTTTTCAAAGTGAGAATTGACGCTGGAACCAAGTCTATAAACGGGCTGGCTGGACTTTCAGCTGCAGCTGAGGACAATCAATCAAAACAGCTCAGTGACTCTGAGAAAGTGAGAGAGAGAAAACACACACACACCATGGAATATGAGAGGGCAGATCATGAGCCATGCGAGGCCTCTTAAAATTACACTGCGAAGTAAAACATCCTCGTGTTTCATCCACCACAAAAAACCTGAAAGGTTCCCCTCGGCACAGAGCGGGATACGGCGCTTATCCTTTCTGGAGGGCTGGGCAGTGCTCCTGGCCCAGGGCTGAGCAAGGGGAACCTGCTCCCCACAGCCTGCACGAGCCCTGACCCACACCCTGAGCGCTGCCAGCCCTCTGTGAGCCCCCTGCTCCGCGGCCGAGGGCACAAGGATTGATAAATCCCGACTAAAGCTCCCCTGTCCCCGTCACTGCCAGCCCATGGCACTGCTGCACCGTGCCAGGCTCACTGCCACCCCCGTGCTGGCAGTGACGGTGGCACCCAGGCACCGGCGGTGTCTTTGTGCGCCTCTCGCGAGTGTTGGCACGTCCCCAGCACCCCACAGCCCCTGCTCTCAACACTGCCCTCCCCACCAGCGCTTCCAGGGGATCCCTTCCCAAAATCAGACTCTTCCAACCCGCACCAGCGGAGTCTGCAGCTGCTGGCGTGGCAGAGCAAGGTGGAATGACACCCTGAAAGGTTCAGGGGCACCCTGCAAGGTTCAGGGGCATCCTGCTCAGGTTCAGGGGCACCCTCACAGGTTCAGGGGCATCCTGCTCAGGTTCAGGGGCATCCTCACAGGTTCAGCACTGCAGAGCAGGGTTCAGTGACACCCTACACAGGTTCAGGGTCATCCTGCTCAGGTTCAACGCTGCAAAGCAGGGTTCAGTGACACTTGCACAGGGTCAGTGACACCCTGTTCAGGCTCAGTGACACCCTGCACAGGGTCAGTGACACCCTGCTCAGGGTCAGGGGCACCCTGCGCAGGTTCAGGGGCACCCTCACAGGTTCAGGGGCATCCTGCTCAGGTTCAGCGGCACCCTCACAGGTTCAGGGGCATCCTGCTCAGGTTCAGCGGCACCCTCACAGGTTCAGGGGCATCCTGCTCAGGTTCAGCGGCACCCTCACAGGTTCAGGGGCATCCTGCTCAGGTTCAGCGGCACCCTCACAGGTTCAGGGGCATCCTGCTCAGGTTCAGCGGCACCCTCACAGGTTCAGGGGCATCCTGCTCAGGTTCAGCGGCACCCTCACAGGTTCAGGGGCATCCTGCTCAGGTTCAGGGGCACCCTGCTCAGATTCAGCACTGCACAGCAGGGTTCAGTGACACCCTGCACAGGGTCAGTGACACCCTGCTCAGGTTCAGGGACACCCTGCTCAGGTTCAGGGGCACCCTGCTCAGGTTCAGGGGCACCCTCACAGGTTCAGTGCTGCAAAGCAGGGTTCAGTGACACCCTACACAGGTTCAGGGTCATCCTGCTCAGGTTCAACGCTGCAAAGCAGGGTTCAGTGACACCTTGCACAGGGTCAGTGACACCCTGCACAGGGTCAGTGACACCCTGTTCAGGCTCAGTGACACCCTGCACAGGGTCAGTGACACCCTGCTCAGGTTCAGGGACACCTTGCACAGGTTCAGGGGCACCCTCACAGGTTCAGGGGCACCCTCACAGGTTCAGGGACACGCTGCACAGGTCCAGTGCTGCAGAGCAGGGTTCAGGGACACGCTGCACAGGTCCAGCGCTGCACAGCAGGGTGTGTTTCTGGTCAGACCTGGACCTGAGGGCTGTGCCCAAGCGAGGGGAGGGGACGGAAGCACGCGCAGGGGCACGAGGCACTTGTGCAGCCTCCCCAGAATGCCCAGGCAGGCCCCGTTCCAGGGCTGGGGGAAGGAGCCAGGGACAAAGGCAGAGCAGCTCATGGCCAGGCCAGCAGCTGGGGCTCAAACCAGCATTAACACGGAGCCAGCAACACTCACAGTGCCCCCGTCCCCAGGGCAGGATGATCTCCAGCTCCTCTCCCACCTCAGCAGCCCCGTGTCCTGCCCCTGGTCTGCAGCCTGTCCCCAGGGCCACGGCCAGCAGCAGCAGCAGCTCCTGCCCAGGGCGCGCTGTGTCCCTGCGTGGCGCCCCGGGCTGCAGCTCGTCCCCGCAGCCCAGGCAGAGCCCGGAGCTCCTGGCGGCCTTGCAGCAGCCCTGCCGGGGCTGGGCACAGCCCAGACCCCGTGCCAGCGCGGGTTTAGGGAGCGCTGGCACGCCCAGACTCTGCGGGCAGGCACGGAGGGATTGCTGCCAGCGCGGTGCCACCAGCCCTGGGAGCCAACACTGAACCATGTCACTTCTCAGGGGCGTCCTGCCGTGCATGCTGTGGTCCTGTCTCACCCGAGGAGGAGAGAGGAACTCCCTCTGAGGCCCAAAGCAGCTCATCCCCAACCCAAGGGCGCCTCGGGCACTGCAACGCTGCTGGGCAGGCGGGCACTGCCCAGGGCAGCCTCCTCCTCTTCTTTGTGCAACTTCTCTGCCAACCTCCTTCCCTCTGGGCCTTTTGTCCCAGACATTGTCCCAGCGATTCCCAGAGCTCCCGGCAGAGCAGGGCGGGGGGACAGGGCTGGCCCCACGCGGAGCGTGGTGTCCCGAGGTGACCACAGGGGACACCGGGGCCTCCCTGCCTGACACGGCTCCAGCAGCTGAGCTGCAGCTCTTGCTTATCCTTCCTTTCATGATGCACATGAAATATATCCCACAACAGAGACATTTCTCCTCTCCTCTCTCCACTCCTTGGACACCTTCTCCCCAGCAAAGCCCTACAAGTGCTGCTTGCTGTGGCCTCACTTTGCATCATCGTCATCATCACCACGCACTCATCCTCATATAAAACAGAAATCTATTCCATCAAGCACTTAACATAAATATTAAAATAATGGAAGGGACAAAATATAAATCTACATACAACTTCATGACTACCATAGCACCTATTACCATGACAAAGCAAATTCTGGTTCAAGGGGAAGGGAAGGGGGATGAGGAGCAAGTTAGGAAGAGGAACTTCGACTGTCATTAAATATGTAAATCACTCTTTCAAAAAAAAAAAAAAAATTTTTTTTGTTGTTTTGTTTTTGTTTTAAGGTTACCAACCTTATTAAAATTCATTCCACTAACCAGCTCGTTCTATGTCACTATGGATACCAAAGAACCCTTGAAAAAAACTCGGGCGAGGCGGGGGTTTCTCAGAATAAAAACAAAACAAAACAAAACACGGCGACTTTCTGTTGGTGCTTCCATGACAAGTCCTGCCACGCGCCCCTCCCCTGCACCCACCAGTCCACAGAAGGGCAATTCTTTCACAAGTCCAGTTCTCAGTCTCCCAGGATGAGTTTGACAAAAGAGGCGACGTCTGTCTCTTTGGATTCGTGCAGGGTGAAGAAAGGATGTTGCTGGGAAAGCAAAGAGAGAAAAAAACCAGCAAAGTTGATTATTCACCATGCTGAGCAAAAAAGCTTTTCAGACAATCCTCTAGACAGTGAAGAAGGTTTTCTCCTCAGCATCACAATATTGGGCTTTTACAGCTGAGGCAAACCGGGGCGCACGAGGGCTGCCCCAAGAACTCGTGATCCCTCCTGGATTCCCCCTAAAGCCTGTCCTGGCTGGGAGGGCTGAGCTGGCCGGCTCTGGAGGCAAGGGGAAGGCTCAGAAAAGCCTCTCCCTCTGCCCCATGACACCCCCCAGACCGTGGTCACCCATCCCACGTGCTCCAAGCGGAGCAGAGAAAACCTCGCTGGCTGCAGCGGTTTCCCCTCAGCTCTCTCTGTGTATTTACCCTCCGGTGACTCCTGAGTCTCATTTCTTCCCTGAACTGCCCCTCCTCGCAGCAGGAGCGGCTCCTGCACCCCAGCCACCACACAGGAAAGCCATCCCAGCTGGAAAACCATCCCCACTTGTGTGTTTAACCGCTTCATCCTGACCCACGTGGGGAGAGAGCCTGGCAGAAAACCCCGCCGGCGTTTCAGCACGAACGGAAAAACACGGGCAAGGAGAAAAAACACAACCAAACCCCCTGAGAGCAACACCCCAAGCTGAGATCCCACCTGAAAACCCCCCAAATCCTGTCTGACACCCACTGGCCTGGCAGATAATCAGATTTATTTGTATGGAGAGTGTCAGAGAGAACCAAAAGGCAGCCAGGGCCCTGCAGGGCTCACAGTGATCTCTGCTCTGCACAAGGCTGGGGGTTTGATTTCCAGCCCTCTCGTTTTAAGTCAGATTTTTAAAGACAATCTGGAGTTTCCAGGGTTTTTCCAAGCTGCCCCTCACCTCAGTGCCTGAGCACTGGCTGTTTCAGTGATCTTTAATGGCAGTGGCCGAGTGGAGGGGGAAGAAGAGCAAAGCAAAGAAACTTTTCAATGGGGGCTCAAGTGGAAAGTCACCCAGGGGACAAGAGGAGGCAGCTCTGAGTGGCTGGGAAGCGATCCAAAGACACACCAGTAAGGAAGAGGCAGCACAATTATGTGGGAAACAGGGCTGGAACGGGCTGAGGCAAAGATCCAGGCAAAACTGAAGGTCTCCCTAGGTCAGACACTCACAGGAACTGAAGTGCCCTGGATAACTCAGGGCTGACCCCAACGTCTCGTCATTATCCCAGCACCATGTCCCTGCTTTCACATCCCACCGAAGTGACACCCAAAGCACAGCTACCACAGCCTGGAAGCACCCAAAAATGTGCCAAGGGTGGCAGCAGTGCCCTGCAGCCCTGTGCCCCAGGGAGCCCAAGCCCCCTGCGAGGCCAGAGCCTGGCACAGAGCCCCCGTGCCAGGCAGGACGTGCCGACCACCGCTCCTGCGGTAGTTCCACGCTCCACTTCACCTGGGGAAGTGGGTTTTTAAATGAAATTAAGCCCCCCTATCAGCTTTCCTGATGCTCAAGATAGCACGGAGTCATATTTTCCATGAGAAACCTCAATTCCACAGGAAAGCAAGGGAGCAGTCTTGGTCTAAATGACAAGTCCAATCCAGCACCGCAACTTCATGCCATAAGAGAGAGGAAAAAACCCCAACAAAACAGCAACCCTCAACCACAGGACCTCACAACATCCATGTCAGCCATAAAATACCACAGCACTGAGATACTCTGCAGGGGTGATCCAAGAACCTAATTCAACAGAAATGCACTCCCTTGCCAATGGGTATTAAAGCTGCAGCAGACGGAGCTGCTTCAGTGAACCTTTTTTGATAAAAGGCCATTTGGCAAAGTTCAGAAATTTGCTTAAAATATACAGATGGATTTATTCAATAATATACCACCCCCCGCCCCAAAAAAAAGCCATAAATCTCAGGCCTCCCTTTGTTTGAAATCAGTCTGGGGGCAAGCTGTGTGCCAATCAGGTCTATTTATAGTTTAATTGCATTACAGGGCCCAGCACCAAATGCCACGGGAATTATTTACTGCTTACAACTCAGGGTCGTGGATTTCCACCATGACTTGCAGGTAAAAATCACCTTAAACCTGGCAGCTTCTCACCTCTGAGTAGGTGTGAGGCGGTGATGGGTCTGACCCTCTGGTGGCAGAATGCACATCCCAAAAATTGTGGGGTAGGGAATACCAGTGCCTAAAGAAAGCCTGCAGCAGTTTCCACCCTAAATCCAGGTGATCTTGACACTGGGACTGGACAGGGGTGGGAATGCAGGGTGAGGATCTTCAGAAATAACAAATTTAGGCACCTTCCTGCCTTTAGAAAGCTGCGACTTGTGTGAGAGTAAAAAAGGCTTGAGTGTCTGCAGGAGTGAAACACCAGCTCCGTGAGCCCTCCTGCTTTTGGCCAGCTTTTAGGAGCACCAGGATCAATACCAGAAAGTCAGGAGAGAGAGAGGCCATGAAGCTGCGGAGCCCAAGCAGAAAAATCTGTTCCTGCCAGCTGCAGCCCAGAGCTCTGGCTGGGCACTGCATTTCCCCTGTCACCAATCTTTACCGGCATTTTCCTCCTCAGTTATCCCTCAGTTATCCCTCCCAGTAAACAGTCTCTAGGCAGCAAATGAAATTTAATAACTGGAATTATTAGTCAAGACTCATCTCTGTCCCCAACATCCAGGAATTCCTCTGTCCAAAAATCCTCCTCTCCAAGGCACCAGGGCAGCAAAGCCCAGGTGGCCACTGAGCATCTGCGGCCACCTGAGGTGTTTGAATTGACCACACAAACCCCAGAGGAGCATTTGAACCTCATCAACTCATTCTTCACAGCCTCATTCTTGTCCATTACCTGCTTCAACATGTGTTTTCTCCCTTGATCTGACTGCAAAAGCACCTGGCTGAGATTTCAAAGAGCATCTCTGATTTGCAGCCACCCTCCCAGGGCCCTGAAGTGTCACAGTTCTCCCATCTGGTACAAAAAAAAGAGATGCAAAGCATCCCCAAACACCATCACTAATGGAATCTCTGCCTCCAGCACCTCAGTGTGACCCAGTTCAGCTCTGAACACACTGCTTGATGCAGACACACTCACCATAAGCTCTGGGTATGTTGGCCGTTCTTTGGAATTCTTCTTCAAGCTTTAATGGGGAAAAAAAAAGAGAAAAAATAGAGTTTACGTTCTGTCTGCAATTTAAGCAAGGCCATAGAATCACACCATGACAAAAGTAAAGTTTAAAGACTCTGCAGAGGAAGTTCAGCTACTCATCCAAGCTGAGGAAACAACTGAAGCCTTGAGGACAGCGACAGCCAACGGCGCTGGGAATGAGAGCTGAAGGTCCACCAAGAGACCTGGAGCCACCAAAAACATCACTCCAAACCCTGCTTCTTGCTGGGGGCCAGGTCCAACTGGGAGTCTGGGTGCTCTCCAACAGGCCAGTGACCTGGGGAAGGGATTCAGCCTCCAAGCTGTGCCTGGGAGCAGTGACTGAGTGGCTGCAGAGCACGTGTACAACTGTTTGTTTATCACCGTGCCGTTATCAGCGGGGACGCTTCCATGGGACATCCTTTTTTTCTCCTCTCCTACAACAGATGGCCCTGGAGGGTTGTAGCTGGAAGTTATTTTGGTTTCCCTCCAGCAGAAAATAGCTTTTAAAAGACAGGACGTAATCTCTGCTCACTTCCTGGCAGTGTATTTAGGGGAAAGACACTTGGAGCAACTTGAAAAGATCTTCACACACGTACGCGGCGGTGGCGGGGAAAAGGTGTCACACTGAGCAAAACAAAAGTGAGAACCTCTGCTGGGATTTGCTGGGGCCCAGAGGAAGCAGGGGACACACACTGAATAGATATTTCCTGCTTGCTGTGTGTAGAGGGCTCGTGTTTAGTGTCATGTTGTGAATGAACAGAGGAACCCGGGGCCCATACGTGCCAATATCGCCGGCCCGAAGGTACGGGATGTGTCACATCCTCCCAGCTCAGGAGCAGCCCCAGCCAAGATGACAAGGTGAATTTGAAGGTTAGCTGTCTCCAGATTTGGTGTAATTCCCTTAATTTAGACCCTCTACAAAACAAATTCATCCCCAGGTTACTAATAGCAGGAAATCTGGTGATAAGTTACTGAAATTAATGTAAATTTTCAGGAATCAGGAGTTATATCGGGATCTGATCCTGACTCAGACATCCCAGGAACCTTCCTGCAGAGCCTACAGGTGATCAGAAGGAATTCCCAGACCCCAGGAACATCAAAGTGGTGCAAAGTTCACCACTCCCAGCCCATGCCGCTCTGCTGGCAGTGAGGGATCTTCGGTGACCCAGGAGGATTTGCAAAGACAGGAATCGCCACGTGCTCCCCACAGCAGCTGCGGGTGTAACTCCTAAAGCAGCCACGGCCTGAGCTGCAGGGCACAGCGCTTGGAAGAGCAAATGCCTCCGGGAGGAACAGCCTGCCTGGCACAGGCAGGCAGCTGGAAAACAGCAGAGCCAGCAGCACGGTCTGCAGGAGCAGCAGCTGCTCCAAAACCTCAGCGTGGGCCTTGCAAGAACAGCGGGCATCTGGTGAGAGGCTTTTTCCAAGGTTTTTCCAAGGCAGCTCCCGCCTCTCCCAGCCCAGGGCACAGTGGGCATGGCAGGTATTCCCCAGCCGAGCAGCCGGACCACGGGGACATGAAAACATGTTTGAACAGGACTCTGAAGAATCTAAACATGGGTACTGAGAGTCCCCAGGCAGGAGCAGCTGCTAATCCCCTTCCTGGGTCAGCAGAGCCAGCCAGGCCCCGGCAGCTCGGGAACAGTCTCACATTTCTCTCTTTGTCCATCTGCCATCCCTTGTGGGCACCACACAGGCCCAGCAGGCAGCTTGGCAGGCAGGTGGCGGGCACTGCAGCGCCTGGAAAATCGAATCCTGCTGGCTTTGAGGGGAGCTGGAGGGGGGCACGGCGAGGGCAGGCTGTGCTGGGGGCTGCCTCAGCTCTCTGCGCAGCCTGCAGACAGCAGCAGGGCTGCTCCAGCCCTTTTCCTACAGCACAGCCAAACGCTCCTGCTGCTTCCAGCTCCCAGGGAAGCAGAGCAGCAGCCCCAGGGCCCCGGGAGAAGGACAGACACCAGCCAGAGGAGCCACCACGGGGTAAAATCTGCCCTCAGAGCTGTGTCCCCCAAGAGAGGATGCAGCCATTCCATGCCCTGCTGCCCCTGCCAGGCTCAGGGACAGGCTGCACCTGCTCACAGCCCCCCGCGCTGCTGGCCTGGGGGCAAGCAGGGCGAGGGGCCTCCTAAATCCTGTGTGTCCCCTCAAAGCAGCACAGCCTGCTCCTCAGAGAGCCCCAGAGCTGCCAGCAGCACCGCTGTGCCTGCACAGCGCCAGGCACCTGCACAGAGCTCGGTGAGGGCACGAGCCCAGCCCTGACCAAGGGGAATGTCCTGCCCAAAACTGCTGCCAGGCACCTGCACAGAGGCCCAGCCCTGACCAAAGGGAATGTCCTGCCCAAAACTTGGTCGGGGGGAGAGCTGTTGCAGCAGCCCTCAGATTAGAGGGTAAAACATGAGCCGAGGCACAGACTTCTTGTTCAACACAGAATAAAAAGGGTCCTGGTTTATTCCTCTTCAGGGCTTAGTCATCTTAACTCCACCATTCACTGACCCTGCCTGCAGCAAGCTCCTGCTGCAGGTTTCCCTTGCAGCCTCTGAGTGCTGGTTATTTCCTGCTAAACTCCGACTGCAGGGATCGGTGTGCAGGCTCTGAATACAGGCTAGACTGCGACTGCAGGTTCCAACAACAGGCTCGAACTGCAGACCCAGACTGACCTTTCAGCAGCGACTCTCTTTCCCCAGGACCCTGCTTCATGAGTCTCTCCTTCATGCTCCTCAAGGCTCCTCCTCTATGTTCATCCTCCCCTCACCAGCTCACCCCTAGATACAGCTATTACTCCTCAGGGGCCTGGCTGTATTGGTTAATTAACACAACTGTCACTGATCAGGGGTGAGGTCACCTGCATTCCCTTCTCCTACCCGTGGAGACAGGGACCAGCGCAGTGAAGGTGAGCGGGCCCAGGGAAAATGAGGAGAAGAGGGAATTTTACCATTGCGAGGTAAAATCGACGAACTCCGCTGAGAACCTCTCTGCCGGGAGCTGCGGCGACGGCTCCTCCACCACCTGCTTGAGCTGCTGGAAGGGCGTCCCCCAGGAGTCGTAGGGAAAGCGCAGGATGGCCAGCTCGATCTGGGGACACAGAGCCCACAGCCTCAGAACCGGGGCTGAGCACCCCACAGCCAGCCCGCCCCACGGATTTGGGATCGCCACGTGCGCTTTTGTGGGCTCCACGCAGCCCGGAGGTGGGAACGTTCCAAGGAGGTCTTAGAGCCCCTTGCAGGGCCTGAAGGGGCTTTCCAGAAAGGAGGGAGAGTGACTTTTTCCATGGGCAAACTGTGCTAGAACAAGGGGGATTGGTTTTGAACTAAAACGGGAGAGATGTAGATCAGATATTGGGAAGGAATTCTTCCCTGGGAGGGAGGTGAGGTGAGGCACAGGGTGCCCAGAGAAGCTGTGGCCACCCCTGGACCCCTGAAGTGTCCAAGGCCAGGCTGGACAGGGCTTGGAGCAGCCTGGGACAGGGGTGGGTGTCCCTGCCCATGGGATTGTCTTTAAGGCCCCTTCCAACCCAAACCATTCTGGGTTGGATTTTTCTTTCTGTGATTTCCTCACCCCACCTGGCTACAACACACCGCTCATCTTCCCCCAGCAAAGAGGAGGGGCAGGAGGAGACCCAGCCAGCTCCACACGCAATCCCCCGTCCCCCCCGTGTCAGACCCCCACGGGGAAGGGCTGGGAGTTAAACCCAGCCCCAGCCTGCACAGGGTGACTGTGGGAGCAGAAGGATTCCCCAAAACACGGCGTGGGAGCTGCCCTTGAGAGCAGAGAGCGTCCTGCTCTCCCGAGGGGGCCTCTGTGAACTGCTGAGCGCAGGGAGGGCTCTCAGCGCTGGGAATGCGACCTGCTCCGGCTCCAGCTCCGTGCCTTAGCCCATGCTGCCATCTCCCGGCAGCTGCAGCCCGCAGCCCAGGGCGGCAGGAGCACGGAGCAGCTCCCTGAACCCCACAGCCCATGGCAGCAGGAGCACGGAGCAGCTCCCTGTGCTCCCTCCCTGAACCCCACAGCCCAGGGCGGCAGGAGCACGGAGCAGCTCCCTGCTCCTCCCTGAACCCCACAGCCCATGGCAGCAGGAGCACGGAGCAGCTCCCTGAACCCCACAGCCCATGGCAGCAGGAGCACGGAGCAGCTCCCTGCACCCCTGGGCTGCAGCAGCAGGAGCACGGAGCAGCTCCCTGCTCCCTCCCTGCACCCCTGGGCTGCGGCAGCGCGGGGCCTCTGCACCACTAACTGACAGGATGGAGCAGAAGCCGATTTATCGTTTATATGAAGCTACTTTTGTACATTTTATCACTACTTGGTAACGTGATTACATATTGTTTGATTGGCGCTTCTGTCCTGTCTTCATGAAATGTGATTGGTCACAGTCTATCATTACGATGGGTCTCTTTTATCTATTTCTTACATTTTTATTATTCTGTTTGTTAAGCTCTTCTTTCTTAATTTAATATTGTTTATATCTCAGTAATCTTGATAAATTTCTGAGGGTGTGATAAAAATAACTGCAAGCTGTTTAACTAGAGCACATTATAGTCATTTATATATAGTAATAGATATAGTTATAATAAATATAATTATTTATATAAATACAGTTATTTAAATACATTATTACACTGTGGCACATTCCCTGAGCTCCTCTCCCCACTCCGTGCCACCAGTGTCACTGTGGGGAGGAGAATGAACCCCCCAAGCCCTGGTGGCCATGCTGGCAGCCCCCAGGTGACCCTACCATGGTGATGCCCAGGCTCCAGATGTCGGATTTGACGCTGTATCCCTTCTGGTTCAGCTCCGGGTTAATTCTCTCAGGCTGCAAGCAGAGACAGAGGTGTGTGAGGAGCAGGGAGGGCCCCAGTGCCCTGCCCACACCCTGCCTGGGTCTCTCGGGGGGCAGCCCAGCACCCCTCAGCCCACTCATCGCCCTCCTGCTTCTGCTGGGCCCAGCTGGCTCCCCATCCTCACCAGAAGGGCGATGCCTTAAGTCTTAGCTCTCATATTTTCCAGCTTCTGCACTGCATTGGTTTATAACTTTGAACTTCATATAAAGTGTTAGCAAGTTCTCCTCACAGTTTAGACAGAACAATCCTTTTCCAGCCCAAGGACACCACTGCAGCTTCAGGCCCAGAAAGTGCAAACAACAGGGAATTGAGGAGAAGAGCAATCTGGGAGGATGGGACTTCATAATCTGAAACTGTAATTGGACAATTAACCCCAATACGGAAATGCACCAAAACTTATAAAAGTGTGAAAACTCATGACCCACAGCCAGGCTCTTGTACTGCCCCAGGGGCATCCTTTGAAGGCCTTTGAATAAATCCCCACTTTATTCCTTTCACACTGTCCAGCCTCTGCTCTAGGGAGCCTCTTGAGGCATCAGGGACATGGGACACCAAACCAGGTGGCACCTGCACCAGGGGCAGGGCTGCTGGGGCTGAGCTGGCACAGCTGGCACAGCAGGGCTGACAGGCCTCAGCTCTCCAGGACTGTTTTCACCCCGTTCAAGTGCCCTACAGAGGGTGAATCCTGCACAGCAGCTCCCTGCAGAGGGACCCGGAATTTCTGCTTTCGTTTGAGGCTGGTTTCGGGGTCAGACTGCTGCGCTGCTGCTCAGGGAAGCTCATGGAAGGGGTGAGGATGGACTGGTTTTCCTCCCCATGCCCAGTCCTGCTGTCCCCACGGGGCAGATGGCAAACAGGCGAGAGGAGCAGCTCCAGAGCCTTCCCCAAGGTCACAGGCGGGCGAGAAGGCAGCAGGAAGGCGTGCCCAGGGGATGTGAGCTGAGCCACGGCATCTGCCTCCCGTCCCGAGGGGATTGTATCCCTTAACCTCAGGGCTGCATCTTCCCAAAGCAATCCCCAGGACAGACGCCGGGGGCTGATCCTTCCCCCATGTTCCTTTGGCTGCTCCCAGGCAGCTTCTCCACTTACAGCCATGTAGGGTTTGCATCCTGCATCCATGGTTTTAGCAACAGAGTCAACGAGGTAACCGCTAATCCCGAAATCGCACATTTTCACCTGCCCCTGCGTATTGATCAACACGTTAGAGGGCTTTACATCTGCAAGAAGGAACACAGACCACAGTCACTGTCACGGGGGGCTGGCTGGGCCGAGCCACAAGCAGCCACAGAGGGTCCTAGCAGCAGAGGGCAGCCAAGGAGCCCAGCAGAGCCCGGCGTGCCAAAATCCCGCTGGGGCGTGCTGGGGCGGCAGCCTCAGGGCCTGTGGTGTGTCCTGCCAGCTCCCCTCACTCGCACACTGCCCTCCCCGACCCAGGGCAGCAGCAGGTAACTCTGCACATCGATCACCGTCACCTCCCACTGCCCAGGGAATGCCAGGGACACCGCGGAGCTCACAGGGAGCTCACGGGGACACCGGGGAGCTCACGGGGCGCTCACGGGGACACCAGGGAGCTCATGGGGACATCGGGGAGCTCACGGGGACATCAGGGAGATCACAGGGAGCACACAGGGACACCGGGGAGCTCA
>WBMY01017593.1:1502-33460 GCA_013397315.1 Donacobius atricapilla | reverse complement strand
CTTCCCTTCCCCTCCCTTCCCTATTTGGCCCTTCTCTGTTTTTTAAAATCCATTCAGCAAAGCTCTCCTGGGCTTTCTTTTCCCTGCTCTGGAATTCAGTGCTGTTCACATTCCCTACCATTTAGGGTGTACTCTGCCCAAAGCAGAGCCACAGTGATTTAGGAACCCAGAAAGTTTTCAGGAACTGAGGCTCCCAATGCCCAGCCAGGAAAAGTTCAGCTCTGCAGAGCTGTGCTTAAAGCTCTTCAATAAATCCTGCTTTTGAGAGCTTTCCACAATTTTCCTCCATGTGGATGAAACCAAGCCAGGGTGATGTGAACGCTCCGGGACCGGGCTGTGAGCTGGTGGCTGTCCCACACTCACAGCCACACTAACAACACATCCTCAGGCCAGGACTGAGCAAATCTCCGTGAGCAGGCAGAGATTAAACCCCTGGAGGGGGTTAAACCCACCTGGAGGAGGTGCAGGAGTGGGAATTCAGTGTGGGCTTAATATTTCTGAGCCTGAGAGAATTTCAGCTTGCTAACCACTGCTGGCTCCTTTCCCAAGGGAAAGCTGCCAACAGTTTCTCTTTCCAAAACATCTCTCTGCGTGTCTCAGCACAGGCTCAGCAAACAGTGTTTCCTTTGCCAGAACAACTGTCCCAGGGGATGTTTCCTATTCCTGAACCCATGGAGAGCAGTGTCAGTGCCATGGAGCAATAACAGACCTTTTTACACAGCGTGTTCTAAAAGAAACTGCTGGGATTGTAAATAAAGCTTCTTTCTCTTCTGACAGCTACATGGAGTCCGTCTATTCCGTGACAATTCAGCCCCAGGAAGCCTCACCTCTCGGAAAAGTGCCCCGTAAAAGGTGACAGTGAAGGGACAATCCACCGTCCTCATGGAGATGTCCAGATCCATCAACAGCCTCTTCTGCTCCTGGCTGTTCACCGTGGCTCGGATCCGCTGGAACACAGAGGAGTCAGGGCTGGCTGCCCCGGGGCCCTGGCACCGCTCCTGGACCCCCGCAGCACCCCTGGTGCCACCCCTTTGTCACCACCTTGGCCACGGGCACATCCCCAGCCCAGCACCCATGGCAGGAGCACCCAGGCGTCTTCTCACCACTTCCTTGGCTCTGCCCTTCCCTGAAAACACAACTCTTTGTGCAAGAGCCAAAAGAAAGAAGCGGCTTGAGAGAGGAGAAAGGAGAAGGAAATCAAATTCCAGGCTGGTGGAAAGCTGGGACTTCTGGAGCCCAGCGGACATGTTACACCAGCAGGTCTGGGGCACAACAGAGGGCTCCAGCCCCGCGTCAGAGCCTGTGGGCTCCCCATGGCTTTGGAAAAGGGGCATTTCCCAGGCTCCCAGGGTGAGGTGTCCCTGGTGTGAAATACCTGGAGCCCCTCGGCTGCCAAACCCCGCAGCAGGGCAGGCACAGCTCCCACACATCTTCCGGGCTCCTTGGCCAAAGCCACTCAAGGTCAGTTATGGGGCAGAATTAAACTGCTCAGCATCACACAGAGCCTGAACGCTCCAGCCACACCCAGCTGAGACCTTGTACAGCCCTCAGAGAGGTCTCGGGCAGTTTGGTGAACACCAAAGCAAACAAAAAGACCAAATGCAGAGCAGAGAGGCCGTGGGGCCCGGCCCAGCCAGCACCCACAGCAAATTCTACCCATAACTGAGCAGCAAAGAGTTTGCTCAGAGCTTCCAGATCTTTTACTCTGAAAGGAAACTAAAATTCAGCCAAGCAAAAACTGGTCCTTCCCAGACTACAATTTTTCCCATGACCATTTCCCTAATCTCCAAATTTATGAGTCTAAGCTGTTGTTATGAAAACTTTGCATGATAGTATCTACAAGCCTGCCATGAGTCAAGATCCCACTGCGGCAGGCAAAACGTGAAAATCCCAACAAAAAACTTCCTGTTCCGAGGAGACTGAAAAAGTCTCAGATGAAGAAGGGTCTCTTGTGCAATTAGATTTATCCTTCTTTATAATTATCATGTGAATCTGAGGGGCTACAGCAGAAAAAAACCCGTAAATTTATGTGTGTATTTAGAAAATTATGGAATACTGAATCCTAGGCAAACAGGAATATTGTGGATAAAGGTGAATAATATGACTGATGTACCACAATGCTGGAGTGAAATGTAAAAATCCCAACAAAAAACTTCCTGTTCCGAGGAGACTGAAAAAGTCTCAGATGAAGAAGGGTCTCTTGTGCAATTAGATTTATCCTTCTTTATAATTATCATGTGAATCTGAGGGGCTACAGCAGAAAAAAACCCGTAAATTTATGTGTGTATTTAGAAAATTATGGAATACTGAATCCTAGGCAAACAGGAATACTGTGGATAAAGGTGAACAACGTGACTGATGCACCACAATGCTGAAGCAAAATGTAAAAATCCCAACAAAAAACTTCCTGTTCCGAGGAGACTGAAAAAGTCTCAGATGAAGAAGGGTCTCTTGTGCAATTAGATTTATCCTTCTTTATAATTATCATGTGAATCTGAGGGGCTACAGCAGAAAAAAACCCGTAAATTTATGTGTGTATTTAGAAAATTATGGAATACTGAATCCTAGGCAAACAGGAATACTGTGGATAAAGGTGAACAACGTGACTGATGCACTACAATGCTGGAGCATCCCACTTTTACAACACCCCCTTTCCCTGGTTAAATAACCCAAATAACCCTCGGTTAAATAACCCAGATCTCGGGCCCTGCGTGGAAAGAGGATTTCATGGGGAAAGCAGGCAATCTCAGGGAAGGAACAGGGGGGATTCCAAGCATGCCCAGCACCCCAGAAAGGACAGAACCCCCCGAGGCTCACTCTACCTTCACTGCCATGATCTGCCCGCTGGGCATGTGCCGCATCTTCTCCACCACCCCGTACGCACCTCGTCCCAGCTCGGAGATGGGCTCCAGGTCATCGGCCTTCACCTCAAAGTTCTGGGGGACAAAAGCCCGGAGTGGGCCCGGGGTGTTTGCGGAGCGCTGTGCCCCCCGCAGCGCAGCCCTGCCTGGCACGGCCGTGCCCTCCCCGGCTCGGAGGAGATGCCAACACCGCAGCAGGGCGGGCACGGGTCACGCACGTCGTCCAGGCTCCTCGGCCGAAGCCCCCCGAGGTCAGTTATGGGGCAGAATTAAAGTGCTCAGCATCCCAGGGAGCTGCAGGAGGAGCGGCCACGGCCGCGGCGGTCACAGAGATCTGAGGGGACCCCGTGGGACTGCGCCACAAAATCCCAGTCGCAGCCTGGGGAAGGGCGGAAGGGCAAACTGGGCAAAAAGTCAAACTTCTGACATCGCAGAGAGGTCACCTCACTCCTTCTGCTGACATCCAGGGAGCAGTGAGGGTGCGTCCAGAGGTGTCAGCCTGGCAGCTCCTCGTGGGAGCAGCCCTGAGCTGCAGCCCTGCTCCCCGCACGGAATTCTGTGCGCAGGAACAGGCTGCTGCAGCAGCCACTGCTCGGACCCTGGGCTCCTCACCGCAGCACCACGAGGCGTGCGGTGACTGACCAGCACCACTTGTGTCCCTGTCCTCTCCTGGGCCCACCTGGGGCCATCAGCTCCATCCTCCCTGCCCAGGCCGTGTCGGGGAGCACCCTGAGCAGGGCAGGCGCTGCAGGACCAGTCCTTCCGTGGGATGCACACCCCCGAGTCACGGAATCATGGATCTCAGAGCCCTCCGAGCTGGAATCGTGGAATGGTTTGTATGGGAGGGACCTTAAAGATCACCTCATTTCATCCTCCTGCCACGGCAGGGACACCTCCCACTGTCCCAGGCTGCTCCAAGGCCTTGGGCACTGCCAGGGATCCAGGGCAGCCACAGCTTCTTTGGGAATCTGTGCCACCCTCACAGGGAAGAATTTCCTCCTAGTATCAGTCTAACCCTACCCTTTTTCCTTTTGAATCTGCTTCCCCTTGTCCTGTCTCTCCATGCTCTTGTCTTGTCCCTCCCAGCCACCTTCAGCTGGCAGCACTGTCAGCCTCTCCATCCTGTAAGGGCTGGAGAGAAACCACCACAGCAGCTTCTCCCCAAGGAATCACCTTCAACATTACTTCATTCTATTTTCCTTCCATCCTCTTCTTCCCCCGAACAATCACGGAAACATCTCCAGGTTTTTTAAAGTTTATTTCTCCAGATGGGCCAAACACCAGCTGCATGCGCCCTCTTTTCAAATCAGGGAGGATTTATTTTGTCCATCATCATTTTCTCCTACCTTTACACAACGGATGAATTTGTACGGACCCTGCCTCCCTGCCCTTCTCCTTTCTGCCACGAGATCGTGCAGCCACTCTAATAATTACTATTATTATTATTATTATAATTTTTGGACGTTTCAAATCTGCCTCTGCCACTAAACCTAGCCACTCTGCTCGCTGCCAGCACAACCCCAGCAGTCAATGCCCCTGCAGAGGCCGAGGATGAGCTGATTCCCAGGGAATAATCCCACACGGCTTTTTGCCGGCGCAGCAGAAAAAACCCTGCAGCCCGCAATGAGCCAGCTGGGGATGCCACAGAGAGCAGGGAGACGCTCTGGGACCGTGCACAAAGCCCTGATTCACGTTTTGGAGTCACAGCAGGGATTCAGGCACCTCCAAGGGCCCGACACCGCCCCTGCTGCTCGCCAGGAGCCTCTCCAAAAACGCGCTCGGAGCGCTCTCCTCAAAGGAGCAGCGGGGTTTGGAGGGAAAGGAGGGAAGCGGCTTCCCCTCGGGATCAGGGGGAGTGTAGGAAGCCTGGTGCCCATCCCAAAGGAACCTTTAGGATTGAACAGGTCATTAAACGCAAGCCACGGCGTGCCAGTCCCCGTGAGGCGGCAACAGATCCGTGCCTGGAAAACTCGGGGGGCTGCGAGCGTGGCTCCCCTTGCACCATGCAGCCCGGCCTCAGTGCCTCCTGCACGGAGCATTTCTGGGGCGCTGGAGCCTTCCCCACGCCCGGGGCTGCAGGGAAGGGGTGATTTGCTCTTGGGGCAGGCATTTTCTCTGCCTCTGTGCCGCACCGTTTTGCATCTCGCACTGGCTCTACCTCTCAGCCCCTGCTCCAAGCCAGGGGAAATCCAAAATGCAAAATGGAAGGAAAGCCTCCAAAATCAGGCATTTTAAACCATGATTGGATTAGCATTTCACTACACTAATTACCTCACTGACACCAAGACCTATCTTTTGCACCTCATAAATTTACTGTCCAGCTTAAAAGTGCTTTTCTGAATTCTGCCCTGCCTTTTTCTCCTATCAAAATAACTGTCCTGGGTTTGTGGTTTTCATATTCTGATTTTTTTTTTTCATTCAGGTGGACTGGTTTCCATGCTGTCAGAAGGATTTGCTTCCAGGGCAGGAACATCCAACCTGAGTTTGACTCCTGAGGAGATGACCCTCAACACTAGCAAAGAGAAATACTTTGGGTGAAGGCTTTAAATCAGCAAAGGAACTGCAGAGGAGAGTGAAACAACTCTGTTAGCAACCCCCTTGCTTTATAATGGTTATTTCCAGGGGATTAGCTGCACCTTAGTGCAGCAAGGAAGGAATTTCCATGGTGGAAAATATGAAGGGAGCCCACGTGGCACAGGAGGAAAAGGGCGAGTGCTGGGGGCACGTTCAGCAGGGCAGCTCCACACTGGGGTCCCACCCACACAGCTCTGGCTGCAGGAGCACAAACACCAGGTGCCACTTGGATATTTACGGCTGGCCGTGGCTCACAAGCCCCCAGGTTGGATCTTCTCCGCTTTTATTCACCCAGCAGTGCTTTCTGTTCCAGGGAAAATGGGCTGCCATTATTTGGAATGGCTGGTATTGAATTATCTGCCTTTTTTAGGAGTGGTAATCCCACCAGCAGCCAGCCCAGGGCACTCATCGGGTGCCAGAGGTCTCCCAGCCTTACCTCCTCACCAATAGAGATGCAGGCTTTGGAGTCCAGATCTCTGGGTGGCCTGCACGAAAGGAAAGGGAAAAGATTTGAAATATTCCCTACAAAGATCAATGTTCCCTCCGTGAGTAAATCCAACCCCCAAGCCATCCCCTCACGCCTTCAGCCCCTGCAGCCCTGAGCAGCCTCCGGACTCAACAGATGCACAAAGACACCCCAAAAAAGGCTCAGGAAAAATGCTGGAATTGGCATTTCTCACACCCAGCTTGCCCCTGCAGGAACCCAGAGGGATTCACTGTGAAATCAAGGCAGGTGGCAAGCACCAAATCCCTGCCAGCCCGTAGGAAAAATGGATTAAACACGTAGGAACATCTAAACCTGCCCTAAATCATCACCTCAGCCACACAGCACAGGTTGACAGGTTAAAAACACTCAATTCCCACAGAAGCCAAGAAAGCCAAGCAGGCTGGAGTTGCACAAAGTGCCTTAAAAACAGAGGGATTCCTTCTGCAAGGCTGAGTAGGCAGGGCAGGGGCCGAGTTTTTACGCCTTGACCAAACGTCTGTCACTCAAACTGGCGGCCAAAGCCGAAACTGGGGGCCCATTCTGGTTTTTTATCTTCTCCTGCATCATTAAGCAGCACATGAGACACAGATGGGTGGAGAGTGATGGGCCGAGACCCCCTGGGAAATGCAAGGGTGGTGAAATTATCACAGAATCCCAGAACGGTTTGGGTTGGAAGGGTTAAAGATCATTTAATTCCATTCCCAACTACGGGCAGGGACACCTTCCACTATCCCAGGGTGCTCCAAGCTCCATCCAGCCTGGCCTTGGGCACTGCCAGGGGGCAGCCAAGGGCTGGAAGGCAGCTGCGCTCCGCCGTTTGCTTTTCACTCTGCCTCAGTGTTTGCAGACTTACGTGGAGCTTGTCTGTGGTTGCTCAAATGCTTCTTTAGGAATTTTCAGCCCAGGGTTCCTCTTCTTGCCTGTGAAACGAGAAGGAGGCAGAGTTTCAAGAAAGGCACTTTTTCCTTGTTGTTGTTAGGATTTGTTTGGGGTTAATTTGCGAAACACAGCTCGTCTGTGTTTGCTGACCGTATTGCACAGAAATGCCCAGCCAGGCCGGCGGGGCAGACTCGGGGCACAGAGTTCAAACACAAAGTGCCTTTGTTCAGCAAGGTGTCATTTAAACCTGCGAGCTCTGGCTGCCAGCTCGGTCCAGAAAACAGCCAAGAGCTCTGGCAAAGGCTGGCCATGAGAACATGCAAAGGGAAAGGTATTTCTCCTCCTACCCACGTAGGATCCCTTCAAACATTTCTCAGATTGAAAACCATTCCAGATACGTAACTTCAAACCCTGGCAGGATGAATCTTCTTAAAATTGCATTTGAAAGTGCAGATTCTGATTCTGTTTAACTGCGTGTTTCATCTCCTGGTCATTAAAGTTATGCAAACCCAGCAAAAATAGAGCAGAATCCAAATTTGCAGGCTTCAAAGCCATTTGTTTCTATTCACACTGACCAGCCAAGCTTTTCTGAGCTGGATGCAGCTCAAGATCTGAGGCAGCTCAGCTGCAGCTCTCCTGGAAAGGGGGTCCAAAGCAGCCGCCAGGCAGAGCAGAGGAACACAAGAACCTTTTTGTAACAGCACAGATCCAGCCCCAGCTCAGCACGAGGGCTTCAATTCACAGAGAAAATAACCTGGAAGCATCAGTCATGTCACCAAACCCCAAGGTAAACATCTGGCTACTCAGCTGGGTAATAAAATCCCTGCTCCATCCCCCCCCAAAAAGCACAAGCATCTAATTTAGGCGTTCAGCTTTTTTAATCTAACAATTTCTATCAGTTACTCTTTATTTTAAGCATGAGTTTTGTTCTCTATTCCCACCCCCCTCTCTCTAACTTCACCCATACGTGTCTGAATTTGTTTTTCCTTCTGACACATCAATACATGCCTGTGCATCCCAGTGCCACAGGGGCGCTGGATCAAAGGGCAGAATGGAAAATGACCTTTATGAAACAATTAATCAATTCAGATTAGCTTTTTTTTTTCGGTTTTTGGGTTGGGTTTTTTCCTCATTGTTGTTGAGGGGTTTTTTTGTTTTGTGTTTGTTTTTTTAAAGTTTTTGTTTGTTTGTTTGTACTTGGGGTTTTGGTTTTTTTGTGGGTTTTTTTGTGGGTTTTTTAGCATTTTTCTTCTTTGCCCACTCCAAAAGATGGGATCATGCTCTCTCCTTTTGACAAAGTCATTCCAGGATGGGGCAGGCTGCAAGAACCCAGCTGACACCTGGTGAGAACAGCATTTATTGGAAACCCCTGTGCACACTCACTGCTGGGATTAGAAATCAACAGAGCTGTGAATGTACATAGGGAAGAAAAATGAAAAAAAAAGAACAAAAAAAAGCCAATTCTCTGCTCCCAGGAGCTCCCAAGCTCATACAGGAAAAGCAAAATAAAAGCAGCAAGATCATGGAGAGCACAAAGAACAGCTCCGAGTTTTCCCAAAAAGTAAAAGCTGGCGTGTAAGGAAATAAAACGACTCTAAAAACCAGCAGAGGAATTCCTGCAGTGAGCAGAGCTGCTCTTTGCCCCTTTTCCTTCCATTTTCCAGTGTATCCAGAAGTGAGGAGCAAGCCCTGCTGTGCTGGATGCTCCAGATTCCCTTTCCCGCCCGGGCTGTGCCCAGCGCACCTCAGCTCCGTGGGATGTGAAATGGGGAGAGGTTCTGGGTGCTGGCACATCATCCAAACAAAGGAATCTCCAAAAGGCAGGTCTGGCAGTGCGGGCAAACCAAATCCCCGCTCCTCGGGCATTTTCCAAGCTGCCACCCCAACAACCTCTCTGCCTCCTGCCTGCATCCTGAAGGAAACGAGAAGGGCACAGGAAAAGCATCTCCAAACTGATTTTGCACAGGGAAAAGACACAAAATCCCACCAAACTGCCTAAGGAGGAGCTGCTTCTTTTAGGGCTGAACTGTCCCCATGAACACTCAGCAGCTGCCTCCTGACAAAGCCAAGGATCAGCCCTCGGCTGTGCCGCAGTCACGCTGGCACGACCAAAATCAAACGAGGAACAGGCACTAATTTGCTCTGTTATTCCCCATTTTTTCCCGTTTTATCCTCCTGCTTGCACCACCCCATGAGCTGTCCCTGAGCCTCGGGGACCTGCTCTGGGAGGGAGAAAATCAACCCACCGGGAATGAAGCTGATTTCAACTGGACCCAGAACAGGTTGAATCTTATCGTGAGCGGTGTCAGCAGAACCAGGGAGCAAAACGCCAAACCCAAATAAACATTAAAAGCCTTTCCTCCAGAGGAAATAAAATCTACACTTAGGGGAGTTTATTTTCCTTGTCTCTTCTTCACAGAACACAATATTTTGAAGCTTTGCCATTTTTTTTGAAGCACAATCTGCCCGTGCGGTCGGGCTGCCAAGGCACAGGCAGAGTTTAACATTCTTCGGGGTTTTCTTTTCAAGAGAGCAGAAAACAACAACAGTGGCTTGAAGAAGACAGGGATTTCATGATGGCACCAGGAGGAGGGATGGGAAATGGGAATTGCCATGGCCAGGACTTGCACCTGCAGCACCCAAAGGTGCTGACTCCGTGGTTATTTAATGAATCCTGGGCTGAAATCAGACAATTTCCTGGCTTTTAACCGGATCAGGCCAAATTTCTGAGCTCCTTTTGTTCCGACATGCAAAGCACTCATCTTTCCACGCCTCTGGGGCCAATGTCTGCAAGCGGTTTGCAGGAAGCCTCAGCAATCCTGAGCGTGGCCCCGCTTTGAAACCAGAAATAAGCACCAGGGGCACCCCAGCAGGCTGCAGGGGGATGCAGGAACCAGGATCCCCCTTCACCCCAATCCCCAGCTCCACAATCGACTTGCTCCCCAAACACAAACATACTTAAAATGGCTTTTTTTTAAAAAAAAAAAGGAAAAGAGTAATTGGAAGTCTCAAGATCAGCTCTGTTCAATAGGAACTGCCAAGCAAGTGTCTGGCTGTCAAAATAAAATCCCCCAGCTTGCCAGAGCAGACGTCGGCTTGGGGAGATGATGGCGTATTAAAATCATCTGCACAGGAGCTCCAAACGCGGGGGCAGCTTAGTAACACACAGAATTGGATGGTACCTGCTGCATCCACCCAAAACCCAGTATTTTCCACAGCGTTTTTATGGATCGTGACTATTTTTAGCTTTGTTTCCTGGACAAAACCACGGCGTGTGTTTATCTGCCGGTCTGCGTCGCTTGCGGCAAGCGCAAAGCCACAGGCCCGTCTCAGCCCCATCGCACGGAGAAACTGAGCTTTTGGAGACGGCAAATCTGGGAAAAGCAGGTGATTTAATAAAGGAGTGCCCAGCTCAGGGACTGAAACAGCCAGGGCAGGCACCAGGTATCCACACAGGCGAACAGCACAGGGCTCCATCCTGAGGCACAAAGCACCCGTGCAGAGGGGCTGCACTGCGATCCCTCGGGATCTGCAGTAAGGAACGGCCCAGTGAACCACCACACACAGCACAAAGTCACCACGTGGCTCCTTCTGCAGAAGGTTCTGCTGGCGGCTCAGCAGATGGGATCGTACATCTCCTCCCTAGCACCCAAAAAACCCACGAATTTTTTGTGTAAACAACCCCTGGAGCCTTGCTGGTCCCCGAGCCTTCGACCTAAAGCTCATCTGAGAGCTCTCCCTGCAATTTGGCTCATGGAGACATCCACAAGCACTTGATTCAAAAGCCAAGTTTTAAGAATAATGGAGAGGGGAAAAAACCGAGCCTGGCTTGGAGTGACGCTGAGAGACATCTCCAGAACCAAGTTTTGATAAGCAAAACATCCAAGGTATCTGTGACATGAAGCAGAAGCTTAAATCTACTTTCTTTTAGCAAAAATTGACAGAAAATACTGAACCTGGTGCTGAAGGTGCCACCTTTGTAAAGCCTTCCTTGCAAGTGCCCTGCTCAAGGCAGCAACTCCATCTCAGCATGAGAGGAAACAGCCTCAAGCTGTGCCTGGGGAGGTTCAGATTAGAAATTAGGAGGAATTTCTTCGCCAAAAGGGTGGCCAGGCACTGGAAGAGGCTGCCCAGGGTTCACCATCCCTGAAGTGTTCAGAAGAGGTGGCACGCTGGGGACACGGCGGGCCTGGAAGGGCTGGGTTAATGTTTGGGGTCAATGAGCTTGGAGAGCTTTCCCAGCCTCCATGATTCCCTGATTTTCTGGTTCTGAGGCCAGCCCTTGGCCGCAGCATCGCTGGAACCTCCCGTGCCCCAGCACCGACCCCGACTGCTCCTGCAGGGCCTGGAGCAGCCCAACCCCGAAAACCGAAGCCTGAGAGCAAAACTGGAACGGGAAAAAAAACCCCTGACTTAATGAAAACACATTAAATACTTCCCTGTGAAGGTCTTAAACCCAATTCCTGAGGGAGGGGAGAAAAACACGCTTCCAAGGGGCTCATTAACCTCCTCCCGCCGGCACTGACAGAGCCCAGGGATGGATGTTGTTAACCCCCTTCAATCACGGCGGTGTTAAATAGCAATATTGAAAAAGGAAACTTCGACGTTTCACAGTGAAGAGAACAGAGAACAACAAAGAAAGGGAAGACAGAGGAATTTGCTGCCCACACGGGCTGTAACAGAAAATAAACTTCGACTTCTGAAGGAAAATCCCATTCCCCAGTCTCCAGACTTTTCACTGCAGTCAAAAACTTTTTATGACAGAATCCAAAATAAATAGTTCCTTGCCACAAAAAGCTCCTATTTCCTTCAAAGGATATTAACTAGTTCTGTCTTCACCACAATTTATTATTAAAAATGTGTTCAATAGCCATGTAGCAACATTTCCTTTCAAACAACACTCCTAGGCATCTCACTTGCTGGTAAAATTTCACAGGCGGGAAATTGCCTCTTTCTCCCATTTTTTTAGGAGATAAAAGTGCCTCATTTACAATTCCTGTCTCTCCCAAGGATTTTTTTTTTGTCTGATTTCTTGGAAGGTTTTGAAAGCTAAATGATCTGGTTTTCCCCTATCAGCTGTACTCTCTGTGTGAGCAAACCCCCCACCCCTAAAACGAGGGCAAAATGGGAATGTTTGCTGGGTTTCCAGGGAGGAGGAGTGAATTTTGGCGGCTCGTGGGCAGCTCCCAAGGCTCCACAAGCGATGTCTGGCCTGATCCAGAAGCGCCACTTTGCAGAGGGAGAGGACCCGTGGCCATGGTTAAAGTGCAAAACTCCCAACGCAGATGGTTCTGGCAAAACCAAGGATTTAAGATTATTTCTTTTGTGTCCCAGGCGCCCTGGAGATGCCCAGCAGGAGAGAGTTCCTCATGCAAAGCCTCGGTGTGCAAGGGCAAAGGGCACCTTTCATCCACAGCTCAGCTCCAGCCCACATTTCAGCAGCAATGGCGGGTTTGAGGGGGTCAAGGAGAACTTTAAGCCTTGCAGGACACCTGGAAATACCCAAATCGCTGAGAAATTCACTCATTAACCCTCCTGGACACAAACACTGAGATACCTCAGCTGCTGACAGCACCCAGGGCAGAGCAGGATCACCTGGAGCAACTGCTGCTGTAGGTGTAGCAACAAATACTTTGACAGAATGACCAAAATGGACCAAAGAAGTGAAAAAAAATATATATTTTTAACAGGTATTACAAATCATCTCACAGGTTCATGATTTATACTTGCAAACTCTTATGGTTGTTACCCTAAGAATCGTTACCATAACCAAACCATCCCGAGGGTGGATTTGTCCATCTCCTCCAGCCCTGTCACCTGCCCCAGCACCAGCTCATCACCACTGCCCAGGGCTCAAGGTTTAAAGCCTTTAATCCTGCCCAAGGAATCCCACACGTGGGGACAGCCCAGCCCAGGCGGAGAGGAGCAGGAAAATTCCTGCAGTCCAACACTGCCCACTCCAGACTAAACAAGGGCCACGAGCAGAGCCTGAGGCTCCCTGCCCAGCTGCTGCGCTGAAAAACGAAAATACACAGAGATAACAAAATATATTCTCAATGAGTGGGCCTGAGGAGAGGCCGCGCTGCTGGAGCCCTACCCGGCCTCCTTCCGGCTCCACTCCAGCTGACACGGACACCAAGCCCGCAGAGGGAACACAAACGGGGCTCCATCCCTCCGGCAGCCACTCCTGCTGGGGTCTGCAGTACAAAACCCCGCTGGGGTTTGTAGTACAAACCCCACGTGGCATCTCCACCGTGATTCCTGCACCACCACCTCCTCGCAGGGGCTGTAAACGGGTGAGTGAAACCCTCTGAAGTCTGGGCTGTCCAAGTGTGGAAGCAGGCCGTGGATTTTGGATTTCAATGCCTCTGGGATGGACCCACAAGTGGCAGGGAGGCAGGTGCTGCTGACAGTGCTTTGGTGACCAGGCATGAGGGAATTTCTCTCACCACTTCTGTCCCACGGTTGGGTTGTGTGCCTTGGTAACGTTTTGGTAAAGGTGCCTAAATCCTCTTCGTGCCAAGGACAGGGTGGGTGAGCGGCTGAGCTGTGCCCACCACCCAGTTTGTAAACACAGTTTCAGCCAAGCCCTAATTTCTGGAGAAAACCAAAAACCAGGTGCTCACGTAAGCACCAATAATGTGGAAAAGTGGGTCTGAAAATCTTGTTTCCAACCCCTCATTAAGCCACAAAAAGAACCTAATACGCAGGAGACGTTTAAAAGCTGTAGAAGTTTCAACCAAAGGCCAAGGGATGGGATGAGGTGGATTTGTGCTTCATTTCTCTCCTTGAAATCTGACGGAGCTGCTCTCTCCTTCGCCCTGCCAATAAGCGGCCAAGTGCCACCGGCTGCTCCTCCATCACTGCCAGGAGCAAGTGGATCTGCTGGAAGCACGTGGAGACACTCCAGAGATGATGGTGTGTCCTCTGTGCAGGACAGGGACGTTTCCCACACGTCCTTTATCCGTCTCTTCCCTCACGGCTGTTTGCAACAGCTCCTTGGAAACGGCAAACTTGAAATGTGTCTCCTTAACAACATTTCTGGGCCGCCTGGGGAATGGAGCTGAGCCTGCCACGGCCGTGGGGCCGAGCCGGCTCCCAGCTCCGGCCTGGCCTCCTCCAGCCTGGATGCCATGGAGCCGCTGGCACAGCCAGCTCTGAGCACACCACGGCCCCACGGAGGCCACGCTGCAACTCACACCTTTCTGTGTGAATTAAAGTTTATTTATTTTCCTTTCTGTGCCCCAGGAGTCACACTGTGGGCCAGGCAGCAGGAAAGGCAAGAGCCTTTTTATGGCTGTGGTTTTTTTCCACCGTGTACCAGAATGAGAGCAAAGCAGGAAACCCTGAAACACTGGCACATCACGGGGGCAGACGATGCTGCCTTCATTAAATTGATTAAATTGAGAATTCCCATTTTAATTCCCGAGGCTCCTGAAGAGAAGAGCACGGCCTGGGCACAGCTGTCCCAGGGACCACGCGCCAGCTGACCCCCAACTCCCTGCGGACCCCGTCAGCACCCACACGGCAACGCTGGGGATGCAAATCACCGTCCTGTCCCGAGGGCGGCCACGTCCAGCACAGCACCCAGCTGTGCCCCAGCACATCTGTGCATCGGCATCCAGCTGTGTGCCCCAGCACATCTGTGCATCGGCATCCAGCTGTGCCCCAGCACATCTGCGCGTCAGCATCCAGCTGTGTGCCAGCACATCTGCGCATTGGCATCCAGCTGTGTGCCTCAGCACATCTGTGTGTCAACACCCAGCTGTGTGCCCCAGCACATCCATGCACCAACATCCAGCTGTGTGCCAGCACATCTGCGCATCAACATTCAGATGTTCCCCAGCTCCCAGATGTGCCCCAGCACCCAGCTGTTCCCCAGCTCCCAGATGTGCCCCAGCACCCAGCTGTTCCCCAGCTCCCAGATGTGCCCCAGCACCCAGCTGTTCCCCAGCTCCCAGATGTGCCCCAGCACCCAGCTGTTCCCCAGCTCCCAGATGTGCCCCAGCACCCAGCTGTTCCCCAGCTCCCAGATGTGCCCCAGCACCCAGCTGTTCCCCAGCTCCCAGATGTGCCCCAGCACCCAGCTGTTCCCCAGCTCCCAGATGTGCCCCAGCTCCCAGCTGTTCTCCAGCACCCAGATGTTCCCCAGCTCCCAGATGTGCCCCAGCACCCAGCTGTTCCCCAGCTCCCACATGTTCCCCAGCTCCCGGCCGCACCAGCGGCTGCCCCGGGGTTTCTCCGTCGCAGGGCTGAACTCGCTCCTCTGACCCAACCCTGCAACCTGTAATAAACGCGGGGCGGGAGAGGCTCCCAACCAGAACAGCCGGGCTGTGCAGGAGCGGGCGAGCTGCCCCCACTGCCCTGGCCCCGGGCTGGGCAATGCCAGGGTTATTTGTGTCCCAGGGCCCCGCTCGGCTGCGGGAGCCGGCGGCTGACGCGGGTCAGCCCTGCTGAGGCACAAACGCCGCCGAGGCGAAGATCTGCAGCTTCGCTGCGAGGTAAAATCACAAGGTCAGGGCTCCGTGCCGGCCTCAGAGCGGCCTCCGGCAGGAGAAGCTCTGAACAGCGCCACAAGAAATGCTGGAAGAAGGCAGAGCAGAGAGCTCTGCAGCACGGACTCCAGCAGGCTTCATCTGCGGCTCCTGCCGTGCAGACATGGACAGAAATGTCACCAAACTCTGCAAATATCAGGACCTATTTGCCCGCCTTTCAGTAAGCTCTGTACTTCAGTAATTCAATTTTGAAGGTAATTTCCTGATCCCGGCTAATCTCTCTTTACTCTGCCCATTTTCCTCTTAACACACCCTGCAAAAGGGCTGAAGGCTGCTGTGTCAATAATGAAGCCAGAGGGACGCAATTTCTTCCCGTTTATCTGCACATTTTGGTTACCAGACTATCACCCTGCTAAGAGTGGATTTCCAACACTTAGAGCTCAGACTTTCTGAGTGCAAGGCAGAAGAGACACTCTCACAGAGATCTGACATGAGGCCCTGCGCTAAGACACGTCCTGAAGGGGGGCGCAGGGACCCTGGGGAGGGGACACGCAGCTGACACAGCTTTGGGGCACCCCCTGGGACCCCCCAGCAAACCAACCTGAGCCCCTTGGCAGCTCCTGCAGGGAGCACTGGGGTCATCACAGGCTGGAGCAACCACCCAGCAGGTTTTGTGTGACACCAGCACCCAGGGCCAGTCTGGAGATGAAGGCAGGATGCCTGATGGAGAAGATGCCCCAGGAATGGGTGTTCAGGATCCTCTGTGTCCTGTGGGCACCTCTGACACCTCACTGAGCTGTCTCATGGCCTGGCACACTGCAGCACCATGGATTTCACCTCCCAGCTGGGCTCTGCCCCAGTGGTTTTCCTCTACCCCCATCCCAGGGCTGGCCTGCAGGAAAACGCGGGAGGAAATGGGCACCGAGGGCCCCATTCCATCACACTCAGGGGTCAGCAAAGAGCAGCCACGCGCTCTGTCCCGGTGCTAATGGCGAGGTGACAACAAACAGCACTGCCAGACAATTCCCCTCCCAGTTCACATCCCTTCCCAGCCCCCGGCATCACTTCCAGCCGATCAAGGGAACGGTGTGGGGCCACCCGTCCCGTTCCAGCACCACGCTGGCATCTGCAGATGTGACCCGGCCAGCCAGAGCCGTCCCCTGACGCCCTGCCCTGCCCGGCAGCCTGGATCAGCCAGCTTCCCTCCAGACAGCAGCTGCAAGGCAAAGCAGCCTCAACCCATCGTCCCTCAGGTGCTGATGGGAGCTGGGAGACAGCAGCCCTGCCTACAGCTCTCAGCGCGGGCCACGGAGAGCAGAATATTAAAAACCCTGTTTCAACACTTCGGCCGAACCCATCCGGCGTGTGCATCCAGCTGCTCCCACTCCGCTGGCCTGGGGGAAAGGGCACAGCTCCTCCCAGACAGCAGCGTCACCCTGCAGGAGCAGCATGGCAGCCCAGGGAATTCCAGCCCGGGTTCAGCCCTGGGGGATCCCAAACAGCCTCCTCCCAGCTGGGTGCAAGCTGGTTCTTCCCCCCCTGCCCTGGTCAGAACTATAAAATACCATCCTTAATTACTGAGATATGAAAATAAGCAAGTACGCTCATGCATCATTAAAGAACAGCAAGAGAGGAGCTGCGTGATGGTGCAGCACAAAGGCAGGATCATCACAGCCCTGGCCACATTGAAAGTTTATCACAATATTTGGCTGAACCTTTTGCCAAAATTCCCTGTGACAAAATACAGGGAAGCAGATCCTCTGCTTCAGTTCTCTCCTGATTCACCTCCGGGAGGGACAGGCAGCGCCTCGGATCCACGGGATAAAGAGGGGAGGAGGTGACGGTGGAAGGTACGGAGCACTGGGATGTGCACACGCAAATTTCAGCCCGAATAACCCCATCTGTGGCCATGGGTGACACAGAGAATCACCAACATCCCTGCTGGAAGGGACCCACAAGGATCTCACCAACTCCCAGAGCTGCACAAGCCTTGTCTGTGCGTCCCCTCCGCCTGCTGCGTGCAGAGAGGAATCCAGGCAAAAAAACCTCTGCAGCTGCGGGCTCTGAGTCACATCCACCACAGCAAGGCACTTCCATGGACCAGGATTTCAGCAGCTGCCAAAGGATGCAGCGCACAAAATGCAGAATTCCATGCACCCTCCCATCCCCAACAGCCTGACATGCATCCCATCAGCACCAAAGCCTCTTCCTTCTTCTCACCTTCCTTTGCCTAAATGTTTTTCTACCTGACAACTTGACTTCACAGGCGGCCCAAGCCTCCCTTCCACTCCTCCCATCACACCATCTCAAACACCTCAAATCCTACAGATCACTCACAGCTGCACGAAACACGCAGCCAAGGTTCAAGGAAATCCCACTGGGGCCCAAGGGCTGCCCTGAAGGACTTGGCTTTCTGCTCCTCGTGGTCACTGGAGCTGCTGCATCCCCTTGTGGCCTCCAGCAGTGGGACGGCCACGTCCTCCTGCTGCTCTGGGCAAGCTGTGAGGGTGATGGAGATCCTATGGAGCCTCTGGTCTCTCCCCTTCCCCCTCACCACGAGAAATCCCAGCACTGGAGTTCCGGGAGGGAGCGGATGGGGCAGACGCTCCCCCAGTCACCAGCACACCATAAATCCCCGTTTTCCCTCTGCCAAGGCCCACTGGCTTCCCTGCCTCCCCATCCCAGAGCCTGTTTCCTTTGCTGCTTATCTCAAATCAGGAAATCCAACGGGAGCTGCAGGCCAGGGGAGCTGTTAGACAAGAGCCTCCAGCCCCGCCGGGTTTTTTTGTGGTTTGTTTTTTTTTTAACGAGGGACTTTTCACTTCGCTGCCACTTTGTTTTCAGCCCTCGCCTGTCTCCTTGCAGTGGGAGTTTGCTGGAACCAAAACTGGAGAAAAAGCTCTTGGAATTCACCCGGGGAACAAAAGGGCTTTTGTGCAGGAGGATTTGGAGGACGAGGCTGCTTTCGCTGCCGCCACCTCCGTGTCTGTTTTCCCCGTGCCAAAGAGCACCTGGCTGCGGCAGAGCAGGTGGGATGGGGAGGAGGTGGGCACAGGACGGGGTGGGCTCTGCCCGGGCACAGGGGATGTGTGGGCAGGGGCACACACACCTCCCACACCTGCCAGCAGTGCAAAAGCAGCACAGAGGGCCTAGGGCTTCCCAAATATTCCGACATCGTGGCTCATCCAAGCCTTTGTGCCTGGCTCTGCCCCTCTGACAGCAGGCAGGGAGGGCTCTGCTGCTCAGGGCTGCAGCAGCACCCTGAAAAGTCTCCCCAGGGACCCTGCCATGCCAGTGGGTGCTCCCCATGCAGCCCCATGGGTGAAGGGGTGAAGCTCCCAGACCAGTGGGATGCTGCGGGTTCACCCACGAGCTGGGCAACACTCCCAGTACCCCACCTGCCTTTTTTCTTTCCCCTTAGCCACCAAGATTTCACCTCTGAACACCACCGTGAACGACCACAGGAGTCTGACCAGCTTCCCACACCAGTCCTGGGCAGGCAGCAGTAACTGTCCTACCTTTAACACAGAAGCCGGTGCTCCAATCTGCCTCAGCCACAAGGGGAACAGGAATTGCCTTAAATCCATGAGCGCCAGCCCAGCTACAAACACTTCTGTACTTCCCAAACCCACTGCTCCAGCACTGAAGTGCCCAGCCCGTACAATTATAAACATCCCCAGTTGGATATTTATAAGGGACCCACATCATCAAGTTCAACTCCTTTCCCCGCTGCCATGTGGAGCCCCAAACCCCAATTTTCTTAGGGTGACAAGATGCACTCGTGTCAGACACCTCACAGACACATTTTGCTCAAGGTCTCTCTCCAGCTCCAACATTGCCTTCCAGGTTTTTAACGGGCTCGGTGCAGCCGGGATTTTCTCCCAGCGGATCCTGCAAAGGGGTTCTGAAACAGCACAGTGGGAGCCCTGCAGCAGAGCTGAGCAAACACAGACCAGCTCCTGCCTCTGCCCTGGCGCAGGGGCAGCCAGCCTGGCAGTGCCAGCATCCCCTGCCCGAGCCAGGGCCTCCTGGAGCTGCCAGCTGTGCTGTCAGGCTCTGGAAAAGGAGGGGGGCACTGCCACCCGCCCGCTGCTGCTGCAGGCACAGCTGGGAGGGCTCCGTGCCCTGCTGCGCTCAGCCTGAGCTCAGCTTCCCTTTTTTAGGCTGGCCTAAGCGCCAGGCTGGGCAGGATCAGGGCGGAAAGGCAGTGCCAGACTCCTGGCTTAGCTGCAGCACCTGGTTCCAGCTTTGGGCCCCCAAAGGGCCAGCCTGACACCCCACACGGGGACACTGGTGCCACCACCACGCTCCCGAGGCTGCCTCGTGGCACCCACTGGCAAAGCCCCGCGGGCAAGCGCTGAGGCTTGTCCAGCCCGAAGGAGTCAGGAGGTGCAAACCCGGGAAAAGCAGGGCTTGGATACCAGCAGGGTGTGGGTCAGGAAGGACTCGCCTGGGGGGCTCGGCCACCAGCCCCTCTGGGCTGTCGCTGTCCCCAGAAGAGCGTGCACAGAGATTTACGCTCCAGCTCCTGCTTCCCACTCCTAAGGCAGCCCCACTCCCCTCCAGAGAGGTTTCTGCTCACTGAGCACCTTCCCTGCGGGATGGTCCCTGTCCTGGTGCCATCAGCCTCACAGCAGGCTGGAATCAAATCCAAGCAGGGCGATGTGAGGTGCAGCTTTATTCCTGTTACCAGGGGCTCCAGGCAGCCACAGGAGTCTCGTTTTACCGAGCACAGATTGGGTTTGTTCAGCATATTGTAAATGTGGACATTTCGAGCGCACTGCTGGCAGGCACCTCCTGCTGATGCTCTGCATGTAAAACTTGGGAGTTACAATTTTCTGCTCATGAGTAAAGGTACCTTGGGATAAAATGGGCCATTTGTGCTCCACAGAGAGAAAACTGCCCACTGATTTGGTCATGCTTTGAGTTATTAAATAGCAATAACTTTTAGAGCCAGATGGGAAGACCCATGGAAACAGAGGAATGTGCCACATGCCATTTCTTTATTGAGCATCTTCACCTTCTGCAGAAGGCCCTGATGACCAGGAGGGCTGTGTTAATTCATGTGCAGGTCAGAAATTAGACGACAACTTTGCCCAGAGCTTTCCCTCATGAGAGGAACAGCACGACACCAGCAGCTCTGGCATGGAAGGAAAGCATCTGCTTCCTTGCATTTTGTCACAGGGAATTTTGGCAAAAGGTTCAGCCAAATATTGTGATTAAGTTTCAACATGGTCAAGGCTCTGATGATCCTGCCTTTGTGCCACACCATCACACAGCTCTCTTGCTATTCTTTAATGATGTGAGAGCTTATTTGGTTATTTTCATATCTCAGTTATTAAAGATGGAATTGTATAGTTCTGACCAGGGCAGAGGGGAGGAACCAACTCCTGCTCCCTCTGCTGGCAGTGCCTCCAGCAAACGTGCAGGTCCTACTTTCAAACACCCAGGAACACCATTCCCAGGGAGAAGCCAGGGGAACGGCAGGAAAACCAAAGCTGCGTCCCCTGTGAGCCCTGGCACTGCCCGGGACACTTGGAAATGTCTCTGGGCACTGCCCCAGCACAGGAGCTCCTGGCAGGGACTGCCCTCCTGCCCATGGCACTGCCAGCAGCCACGGGGCAGTGCCAGGAGCCCACGGGCACAGGGAGACAAGGGCTGGAGCTGCTGCTGCACCGCCACGGGCACCAGCTCTGGGGGCTGCCAACACCTGGGCACCGCAGGCTGGCACAGGAGCAAGGCTCCAGGAGCTCCAGGCTGCGCAGGGCAAGGTGGATGCGGCTTCCAGGGAAGCTCTTTCGAGTTCAAACCCGTTTAAGGCAGGGGGCAGAGAGCACGACCTGTCCGACACCGCCTCAGAATCCACCTGAGCCGGAAGGGACCTGTCAGGATCATCCAGGGCAGCTCCTGGCCCTGCACAGACCCCCATCAATCCCACCCTAGGATTGGTGTCCAACCCCTCCCGGAGCTCCGGCAGCCTCGGGGCCATGCCCAAACCCTGGGGAGCCTGGGCAGTGCCCAGCAGCCTCGGGGGGAAGAACCTTTCCCTAAAATCCATCCCAGCCCCTCTGACAGCTCCAGCATTGCCTGGGTCCTGTCCCTGGCACAGAGCACAGGGATTGGAGCTGCACCTCGGGAAGAAGCTGCAGATTGCTGAGATCTCCCCTCAGTCTCCTCCAGGCTGAAGAGCACACGCTCGCTCGTCTGGCACACAAAGAACACAAGCCATGTATAAAGAACAAAAGCCTCTCCCCAGGTTCTATCGTGCAATTTTATCTCAATTTGGAAAACACACTTCAGGAATCCATGACAGCACAGCACCGTGACAGACTTGTGACAGCAAGGCTTGTCCTCCCAGTCAAGCAACACAAGTGGGAAGATTTTTTCTCTCTCTACATATGTCCACATGGATCAAAGCCCGTCAGGTCACATCTCTCCACCCAGCCTTCTAAAGCAGAAGCTGAAAATACAAACCTCCCTTTATGAGCCCTTCTTGCCAAAGCCTCTACAGAACTCGCCATGTGAGGTTTGAGGCTGTAGCTCCACTTATACACACACACTCCCAAAAAGGATACTGCTTTCCATGTGCATGAGCAGAAAAGCAGAATAGGGAAAAAAGGAAAGCAGGAATGGCGGGGAAAAAGTAACCACGGGAAGCAGGATAACATAAATCACCAACACAGCTCCATAATGCCCACCCCACTTAGCAACCAGGATAAAATACATCCCAACCTTGTAAACTCTTTTATGTGTGTGCTCAACCCCAACCAAGCACACTCAGTCCCACTGAGTCCTGCAAAAGGGCTCGGATGCTCCGAGTTTACCACGTGCACTTTCAGGATGAAGACATGAAAAAAATCCTATTTAGCCTCTCCCTTAGGGGAAAAGAAAAAAATTCTTCAGCCCTACTGTTCCAAACAGGGCCCTGCTCCGCATCAGCCCTGAGGGAAGCTCAGGATTGCTCCTGCCCTCCTGCTGTGGCGATGCCTTTTTTAAAAAACCTTTTTAAAGCCAACTGGTGGAAAAGCAGCCCCCCTTGGCAGGAGATGCTCGCACAGGATGGACCCTAAATGAGATTATCCGAGGTAAAGCGATGCTGGAAGCGCTGGCATTGTTCTGGCTCGGCGCAGGAAGAGCCAGAGGAGGAATTCTCCCCTACCGCAGGAAGCTGTTCCAGCCCCTTATCAGACAGAAAGCTCCTGATTTCTTGCAGGGGAAGAACCAAATGTTTTTGAGGGGAAAGAATAAAAAGAAAGGAAGAAAAAAAAAGAAAAAAATGGCATGCCTGGCTCTAAAGGAAGCTGCCTGGTGACACGAATGGAGCTGAGGTCCCGCTGGGAGGAAGCCTGAGGTGCTCAGGTGGCTCTGGGCACGGGGACATTCCCAGGGCGCGTTCCCTTCTTGTCACCCACAGGGACGTGCAGAGTAAGCCCTGGGGTCCTTCTCTCTGCCAAACACTGCGAATTCAGCCTTGTCTCATTTCACAGCATCACAGGCTGGAAAAGGCCTTTGAGATCATCAAGTCCAACCCAGGACCCAACACCTCCTCATTAAACCCTGGCCCTGAGCGCCACGTCCAGGCTTTGTCGAACACCTCCAGGGACAGTGAGCCCTCCACCTCCCTGGGCAGGCAATTCCAGTGCCTACTCATTCTTTCAGGGAAGAATTTTTTCATTTCTTGTCTCCAGAAGGCAACTTGTTCCTCATCACCTCCGAATGCAGCACCTTTGTCATCCTCCCCTGCTGCCAGGGGCTATTTTGGGCTCCCCCTCCAGTTCTGACGCTGCTGTCAGGGGCTGCTTCGGGATGAGGGATGTCCTTCCATGCAATGCACGGTCTCGTCTTTTGGTTAATTTATAGAATTGATCGCTTGGCAGGGACCCAGGTTTTCTGTGGAGAGGTTCCAAAGTTTTATTAGCAATGAGCAAATTGCTGGTGTCCTTGGGAAAGGTAAGGAAGTCAGGGTCTGTGTTCTTTGCCTTAATTTTTCTCTAGAAAATTGTCCCAAAGGACAATTCCATGTCACAGAGCAGAGCTCTCTGGCTGCACATGGACCTGTAGATAGGTGATGGCATATTGCATAGATACCTAAAAAACTTACATTTTAAGTATGTCCACTATTTTATCAGATTTTATGCCTTATTTCAGCCAAGAACTCCTTGACTCAGCCTGGTTTCTCCTGGCAGGTTGTTAGGGGATCATGGTTTTCATCTCTTAGGAGTTAAAAAGCTGAAAAACACTTTGGAACAGGTCAAAACCCAACAGTATTAGAGCATTGCCTTTTCTTCTCCTCTAATAGGCTACTCTGACAACCCTGTGCTTGTTAAATGAGAGAAAAATCTGTGGGCAAGCAGCGAAGGTCAATCTTGTGGGTTTTGAAAGCATTTAATTAACACGGTTAAGTAACAAAGTCTGCTTGGGAGGGAACTTTGCACTAACCAGCGGCATCTTTCTCTTCAGAGAAGCAAACCTGCAAGAGGGCACTGCCTGCAGGATTTATCCACATCTCCCCATCCCAAAGCTCCGCGGAGCTCGGATTTAGGCGCAGCAGCTCCCAGGTCCTGCTGCTGCTGCCAAACCTGCAAGGAAATCACGCTCAGACCCGCGTCTGTGCCTTTGGCTCCCAGCTGGCCAGACCCTGACCTCCTCCTGCGGCCTTGGGGGGACCCCCTGCACCCTCGGGGCTGCCAGAGCCCCGCGCTGTGCCTTGCACTTCTTCTGCTCCAGGCCTTTTGGTCAAGCGCTTAAACAAATCTACTTAAGACGTAGCTTAGCCCCAAGGGGTTTTGGCATTTCGATGACAGCATGTAAAGTCCCTGTCTCTTCTCCTCAGCTGTTCTCAGCTCCTACAGGTGCTCCTCTCCTTGGATAAAACTGCAATAAATACCCCATATCTGTGCTTTAACCCTGGGCAGCCACACGCACAAACCCCACAGCCGGAGGCTGGCAGCTCCTTCCCAAAAGGTCACAGCATCCGCTGGTTGGCAGAAGAAATCAATCCCAGCCCTCACAAAGCCAGGCCGGGGTTTATTTCTCCCTGCTTTTGCAGCACTGGAGACCCTAATTGCAGGCAATTAAAGCAGCCCTAGGAAAAAGGGCTGTGTTGAAATCCAAGCTGGGAAGCGTGGCTCTAACTCGGGGGCAGCTGCCAGCGCTGGAGAGGTGCCCTGCAAGGAGGAGCTGTGCCCGGCGCTGCACAAACCCTGCAGGCAGAGCTGCTGCCAAAAGGACCTCCCGAGCCCCTGTGCCCTGCTCTGGCAGCGATTGCGGCAGGGATTGTCTCCCCTCCTACGTGCAGGACTCCAGCGGGCTCCGACTGAGGCTGCTGCACACCGAAGATGTGAGAGCAGACAGAACGGAGCAAATCCAGGGAAAGAACCACCCAGCCAGGGAATGGTTTGGGTTGGAAGAGACCTTAAAGCTCACCTCATTCCACAGACACCTTCCACTGTCCCAGGTTGCTCCAAGCCCTGTCCAACCTGGCCTTAAACAATTCCAGGGATGGGTGCCCTCTCTGGGCACAGCCCTCACCACCCTCACAGGGAAGTTTTGTCTTCACATCTAATCAAACCTACTTTAAAACGTCAGTAATCAATGCTGGGTTTGCCTTGAAAATATTCTTTCTCCCCACCCTTTTGGTGCCAGTTCTCTGGGAAGGTTTGTCTTTGCTGGATTGGGCCTTCCATCACTTTAGAGCTGTCAGAACAACAAAAGACTTTTGAGTCATTCTCTATATCTAACCTTGAACTACTGGAGAAGCAAGAAACATTTTTAAGACGAATGATACCACGGAGTGAAGCTGTAATTCTTATAACTTGCTGCTTGAGTGTGAAATAAGCCCTGCTGAAAACCCAGGAGCGAGGAAGTCGGGGACCAGCCCCCACTGGAGGATGAGCACGGGCACAAAAACACGGCCCGGGACTTGCACAGAGCAGCCACACGATGCTCTGAGGCCATTTGGCACTGATAAGCATTTTTCATTGAGTGTAATTACATATTTTTTGTTTAGAAAAAGCTTCTCCTTCAAAAGCAGCTCCCGAGTCCGTGCTGACTCAGCCTTCATTAAAGGCCTCTTCTTGCAGACAGTGAAGTGTTGACTCCTGCACTGATTTTCTATTGCTGCCTTATCTTTGGCATCTCATCTGCAACTTCTGCTGGGTTTTTTCTTTCTTTTTCCTCCCCCCTCACTGTTTTCATCTGAATGCAGTAGAAGTGGCTGCTGCTCAGGCTTCAGTTCTTCTCACGATTTTTGATCTGCCTGGGTGCAGGCTAAGAAAACCCAGCCTTGATTATAAAATTGCGAGGCGAAGTAGGCTAACAAAACAGCACCAGCAAGAAACTGGATCAGCTCAGCTCTGTGAAATTTTCCTGCTCGAGTAGGGGGAAAAAAAAAAAACGCTTTTTCCCTTACAAATGCGAAACCCTACCCCAGCTGCAGAGGTTGTTCGCATTGGGCTTCACAGAACCCCGATTTTGCAGCCCAACAAGCCACAGCCACTGCTCCAACAGCAGCTGGGGGATGCAGCCAGAGGAGCTCCTACCCCCGAGCCTTCCCTGATGCCATCTCCGACCCTGCCCCTACAAATCCAGGCTCCTGCTTGAGCGTGGGATGCAAATCCAGAGGGGGACTGGGACGCGCGAGTGGCTCCTTGGGGCTCCCACAGGGATGTTCAGCATCTCTCCGCACCGTGGCCAGAGGAAAGATGACTCAGAAATGCTGTAGCACCCCAGAGGCTTTCCTGGCGGGATAAACCCTCTGTGTTGGGAATCCCCAGTTTAAAAGGATGGGGAGATTTCAAGGATGGGTTTCATTCTGGCTTTAAGGCAAGAGAAAGCCCTACAAGCAACAGCCTCAGACTTCCCCTCTCCAAACTGCTTTTCACTGAGCCAAGGCCACTGAGCAGGAGTCAGTTCTCCAGCCACACTTGTCAAGTGCAGAATACTGTGGATTTGGAAGACAAAAGCGGAAAAAAAAAAAGCCCCAACTTTTTGCGCAATGAGCAGATATGGAAATTGCACCGACGGCCTTCACCACTCGGCCACCACAGCCCATAATATCTGGCGTGGCACAGCTCCAGCGCTCGGATCTGCTTCCCTGCTAACTCTGCTCCAGCTGATAATGCTAATCCCTGAAACTATTCCCAGACAGGCCCCAAGGAACCCCACAGGTAATGAAACAGATTTTTACCTTTTTTAATTATAGCTCTGTCCACGTCTCGAATGAAAAGAACGCTCCTGCAATTTCTCTGGCCACCAGAGGCTGACTCAACATTTCACCTAATGATGCTGCCGGTGGCCACGCTGCCAACCGGTAAATGCAGCCCAAAATGGTCCCCCAAAACCTCAGTGACAGCAGGAAGGGACCCCTGGTGAGTGATTCTTACTCAGAATCGCTTGTGCCACCCGCTGGCATCACAGCTGGGACCTGCCCTGTGCTTTCACTCCCTGTGAGGGACAGAGCTCAGCCTCTGGAGCAGCACCAGCAATGCAAGTTCATGGGGTGAGCCCCTTGGGGCAGGGCTGGGAACCATCACAGTGACCGGGGGGAGCAGCTCTGGGCCTCCACGTGCGTTGGCAGAGGGCTGGAAAAGCATCCCCAGTCCTGTGCTAACAAAACTCCCCCACTGTTCTTCTCTCTCCAGCTTAAAAAAGAGATCAGAGCTTCTTCCAGGTGTGTTGGTTTCCAATCCTGTTTGGAGAGGCTTCTAGAGGCGCTGTCACAGCTCTTTTCAGAACCAGAAAAGGCCCAAATGACAACAAACACAGGCACTGTTTGGGGGAAAAGGCAACTTTTTAATTATCTTGTGTATTTTCAACTACAGGACCCAGAATCTGCAAACCTGCTGCAGCCACGCTCCACATGAAGGGTCTCATCTCTCCAAAACTCTCCTGTGGTTTTCACGGAGCATCATTTGCCTCACCTCAGCAGCTCCTGCATGTGTCAGGGGAGGGAACTCACCCCCAAGGGAGCTCCCAGGTTTTGGTGACTAAAACAACAAAAAAGGAGCCTGGCAAGAACACTCAGCTCTCTGCTCCCTTCCTCCTGCAGCTTAGCACTTTTATTGCAAGAATTGCTTCTAGTTGGAGCTTTTAAATATTTATATCCCATCCCTAGCAGGAGCCTGGGGAGCTGCTGCCCTGACCAGCGGTGCTGGGACGTGTTGGGACACGGGCACGGGGACAAACCCCTCCGCAGGGCTCACCCAGGTGTCTCAGCTCCTCTGGCTCACCTGGGCACAGCAGCGCTTGGCTCCATCTCCAGCCACTCTCTGCCCCAGCCACATCTTCCTCCCCCCAAGCTGGGTAATTCCTCCAGCCTGCCACTGCACGAGGTTTTTATACCCCTTTGTAAACATTTGGCCCCTCTTAACCCAAAGCAAGCACCTCCAGCACAGCACCGAGACTAATTCAACAGGGCACCCTTAAAAAAAAAAAATAATAATTAGAAATAAATCATCAACTGGAGCTGAAATTTGCTGCCAGCCCAGGCTTTGCCAGGCTGGCACCTGGCTGACCGTGCCACGGCTTTGCTGGCTGTGCCCCTGCCAAGCGCCTGTGCCATGGGAGTGTGCGAGCGGGGAGAGGCCGAGGCGGTGCTGAGGAGGCAAAATGCACATTGCACAACCCACAGGAGCTGCTGGCAGGTTAATCTTACACCAGCAGCAACCTGCCACCTACCTAGGGCTGCAAAAAAAAAACCACCCCAACAACAGCTTTACAGCTGCTCCACTGAGGCTTCTGGCTGGGGCAAACAGGAGCGTTTCACATAAAAATGCGGCGTTTGGAGTAGGTGCAGGGCCTTTGGTCGAAGTCCATAGGGTGCCTGCTCAGCCAGCATCACGTGGGATGTGCTGCTCATAATCTTCGCTTCCCTTTGCAGCTGGAGCACTGAAAATTGTGCTTGAAACAGGCTCTGAGCTTTAGGCGTGAGATCAACAGGCAGCAATACTTAGCTCAGATACCATTTCAGTGTATTCATGAATCAGTGCTCTCAGGGATGCTGCTCCCCCTTCCCTTTTCTTATTTCAATGGAGAAATTTGCCTGTTTGCAGGTGTTTTCTCCCATGTGGGCTTTGCCAGGGAATAATTCCCCCGTTGCAAGGAATTTGGGAGACTCCTGGATATGCCTGCTGTCACCAGAGTCTGGATTTACAGCCCCAGACTGTGCTTGGCTGGAAATGAATATGGATTTCCGTTTTGGTTTTTTTTTTTTTTACCCCCCCTCCTCTTCCAAAATGATATCCTATTAGTCATGACCGCCAAACGGGCTGGATTTGGGCAAGCATTCAACTTCTGAGCTCCCATCAACATCAAGGCCCTCCTGGCCAGAGCAGCCTCATCTCTGGAGGTGAGGAACAGGCTGCAGGAACCTGAAAAGCTGATTTGCTGTGGGCTGCTACATCCAACAAAAACCCACCAGCCCGCAGCTCCAAAGAGGGAATGAAGGGAGGAACAAGCACAGGGCGTTGGGCAGGCGTGCCTTGGACTCCAGGTGTATTTTGTATTGGATGGACCCTCAGGGAGCCCAGCAGGGGACAGGTGATGTGGCTCAGAACCACGAGCACGCTGCGGGAGGCATCTGCTCGTCCCTGCTGCAGAAAGGGCCAAAGGAAAAGGGCTGTTTCTGAATTTCAGGCAATTTAACCTTCACAGATTGTGCAGGAAGCAGATCCCCCCAGATTTGTTGCGTAGCACAGGTACGGTCCCCCTGAAGCAGGTGGGATTCCTTGCAGGGAATAAGAACAACTCTGCTGCTCACATGTTCCCCTGACATGCTGCATCAAAAATATTAAGCTCTGGCAAATTCTCAGAACAACTCTGGAAAGGATTCAAAGCAGGGAGAGGGCTCAGCAGCTGGCTGGGGCTCTGGGCTGTATTTTCCAGAGCTGCCAAGGAACCTCCTGTGCAACACATGAAAGCTGATCCCGAAATGCAGATTATCCCAAAATGCAGATTATCCAAAAGAATGACACCTCTGGTGCAAACCCCAGAGCTGAAACCCCTTCCCGAGCTTTGCTCAGCCTGAACAGCTGAACTTGGAAAAGTTATCCGGGCGAGGAATGCAGGCACTGGTGCTGCAGAGAGCGAGGAGGACGGGAAAGGGAGGCAAGAATGATGCCATTCATTGAGATCATGTTCTGTGGGTTGGCCACTTCCGNTTTGCAGCGCCTCAATGCCCAGTTTTTGCCCTTTTGCAGCGCCTCAATGCCCAGTTTTTACCCTTTTGCAGCTCCTCAATGCCCAGTTTTTACCCTTTTGCAGCTCCTCAATGCCCAGTTTTTACCCTTTTGCAGCTCCTCAATGCCCAGTTTTTACCCTTTTGCAGCTCCTCAATGCCCAGTTTTTACCCTTTTGCAGCTCCTCAATGCCCAGTTTTTACCCTTTTGCAGCTCCTCAATGCCCAGTTTTTACCCTTTTGCAGCTCCTCAATGCCCAGTTTTTACCCTTTTGCAGCTCCTCAATGCCCAGTTTTTACCCTTTTGCAGCTCCTCAATGCCCAGTTTTTACCCTTTTGCAGCTCCTCAATGCCCAGTTTTTACCCTTTTGCAGCTCCTCAATGCCCAGTTTTTACCCTTTTGCAGCTCCTCAATGCCCAGTTTTTACCCTTTTGCAGCTCCTCAATGCCCAGTTTTTACCCTTTTGCAGCTCCTCAATGCCCAGTTTTTACCCTTTTGCAGCTCCTCAATGCCCAGTTTTTACCCTTTTGCAGCTCCTCAATGCCCAGTTTTTACCCTTTTGCAGCTCCTCAATGCCCAGTTTTTACCCTTTTGCAGCTCCTCAATGCCCAGTTTTTACCCTTTTGCAGCTCCTCAATGCCCAGTTTTTACCCTTTTGCAGCTCCTCAATGCCCAGTTTTTACCCTTTTGCAGCTCCTCAATGCCCAGTTTTTGCACTTTTGCAGCGCCTCAATGCCCAGTTTTTGCCCTTTTGCAGCGCCTCAATGCCCAGTTTTTGCCCTTTTGCAGCGCCTCAATGCCCAGTTTTTGCACTTTTGCAGCTCCTCAATGTCCAGTTTTTGCCCTTTTGCAGCGCCTAAGTTCTCAACTTCTGCAGCTCCTAAATGCTCCTGTCCTGCAGCTCTTAAATGCTCTATTCCTTTCTGCAGCTCCAAAATGCTCCGTTCCTGCAGCTCCAAAATGCATAATTCCTGCCCTTTTACAACTCCGAAATTCTCCACTTCTGCAGCTCCAAAATGCTCCATTCCTGCAGCTCCAAAACCGCCCAATTCCTGCCCTTTTACAACTCCGAAATTCTCCACTTCTGCAGCTCCAAAATGCTCCATTCCTGCAGCTCCGAAATGCTCCATTCCTGCAGCTCCGAAATGCTCCATTCCTGCAGCTCCGAAATGCTCCATTCCTGCAGCTCCGAAATGCTCCATTCCTGCAGCTCCGAAATGCTCCATTCCTGCAGCTCCGAAATGCTCCATTCCTGCAGCTCCGAAATGCTCCATTCCTGCAGCTCCGAAATGCTCCATTCCTGCAGCTCCGAAATGCTCCATTCCTGCAGCTCCGAAATGCTCCATTCCTGCAGCTCCGAAATGCTCCATTCCTGCAGCTCCGAAATGCTCCATTCCTGCAGCTCCGAAATGCTCCATTCCTGCAGCTCCGAAATGCTCCATTCCTGCAGCTCCGAAATGCTCCATTCCTGCAGCTCCGAAATGCTCCATTCCTGCAGCTCCGAAATGCTCCATTCCTGCAGCTCCGAAATGCTCCATTCCTGCAGCTCCGAAATGCTCCATTCCTGCAGCTCCGAAATGCTCCATTCCTGCAGCTCCAAAACCGCCCAATTCCTGCCCTTTTGCAACTCCTGAATTCTCAACTTTTGCCCTTCTGCAGCTCCGAAATGCTCCATTCCTGCAGCTCAGAAATGCTCCCATTCCTGCAGCTCCAAAACCGCCCAATTCCTGCCCTTTTGCAACTCCTGAATTCTCAACTTTTGCCCTTCTGCAGCTCCGAAATGCTCCATTCCTGCAGCTCCGAAATGCTCCATTCCTGCCTTTCTGCAGCTCCCAAATACCCAATTCCTGCACTTCCCAAACGCTCCACTCCTGCCTTTTTTGCACGCTCGGAGCGTGCTGGTGTGACAAACCCCACCGCAGCCTCCGACCGAAAGTTACCAAATATTAAAAGAGGAGTGGGGGGGGGGGAGAGAAATGGGTGGAAAATGATCTCACAGCGCTGGCACGAGAACAATACTTTCCCATGGAAACATAGGTATATATTTAATTCCTGGTCACTCCACTCCAGTTTCACCTTTCATCTCCCGAGCGGACTTGTTTGAAAGTTAGCTTTGACCCCGCGCCGAGCCCCGGCTGCAGCTGCTCCTGCAGCGCCCGCAGAGCTGCCGGCCGTGCCAAAGGAGCTGCAGCGGGAGCTGCACCGGGAGCTGCAGCGGGAGTTGCACCCGGAGCTGCACCGGGAGTTGCACCGGGAGCTGCACTGGGAGCTGCAGCGGGAGCTGCACCGGGAGTTGCAGCGGCAGTTGCACCCGGAGCTGCACCGCGAGTTGCAGCGGGAGCTGCACCCGGAGCTGCACCGGGAGTTGCACCGGGAGTTGCACCGGGGAGCGGCGACCCCCGGGCAGCGCGGGCGTGCCAAACGCGCGTGCACCCGCGCCCGTGCGTGCACGCGCACCCGCGCCCCCCTTGCACGCGCGCGCACC
>WBMY01017590.1:33166-48349 GCA_013397315.1 Donacobius atricapilla | reverse complement strand
CCCTTCCCCTCGCTGCCGTCCCTGCGGGCCCTGCAGGGGCTGCCCGGGCAGCAGGAGTTTCCCGCGGGAAGCAGCGAGCGCAATTCCCGCGGCAGAAAGGCGCCGGCGCTGCCGGTGAATGGTTAACCGGGCACACGGCTCCTGCTGAAGGGCAATGGGACCCTGCCCGCAGCTTTTTTACGCTGCCGGCTCCTCCTGGCTCCTTCTGGACGAGGTAAGGCTGCGTCGGCTGCAGCGCTTTTTCCCGATGTGGAGGGGGTATTTGAATTTATTAAAAAAAAAAAAATTAAATATTTAATTTACTCAAATCTGCAGCGAGGTTGGGATTTTTTTCCCCTTCTTTACCTTGTGACGGGCGCACAGAAGGATGGAGGTCATTGCTGCTAATTGTTTGTGTTATAAAAATCACAGTATTTATGCAACTTATTTTTTAAAAAAAAAGCTCTGTGACTTAAGGGTTTAAATAGCTTTCATTGTATTTGTTTTAAATTACTATGAGGTCAAATACACAAGGGAAAAAAGGTAACAGGAAAAATAACAAAGATGAACGCTAAAACTTCATAAATTTGCTGTATTTGTATCAGTAAATTCTAGCGCAGTGTTTTTAAGTGAGAATGATTTAAATAACTGGGTCTGATGGAGAAATGTTTTTACTCAATGCATCTCAAAATCCAGAAGCAGACTCTGTATCCTGACCCCGTTTAAACAGAAATTAAAGCAATGGAAAAAGCACTTAAATAACTGATTTTTTAAAGGACTGAATTAGTCTTCCCCTGTTTATACAATGTCTACATTAATGCCTGCATAAATACCTTTCAACCAAAAAAAAAAAATCGGCTATTAAAAAGCTGAAATAGGTATTTAATGCTTTTTCAGCATTTTATTAGAAGATGAAGCATTCCCAAGTCATTTGTCTCACTAAATTACAAGGTCATCCGAAGCAAACTATCTAAACTTCAGGCAAAAGGAAAGAGCACAGAGAAACCAGAAGGTTTGCAGGTGCAGCGATGCAGTCCGAAATGCAATGGCAGGGAGAAACAGCAAAAAGCAAAACGAGTTGTTGCTACCAAATGCACAGCCCAGGTTGTGCTAATGGGGTCTCAGCGAGCTGAGCTGACATTTCCAGGCATCAGCATAATTCCCCTTCCCTCCAGAGTTTACTTGGTTAATTGAGACGGAGTATCTCAGGCTTACAGCAATTTTCTGTAAAGTAATATCCTTAAAAGCATCCTCAAAGGTGCTTGAAAAATCTCCGTTTCTTTTTTTTTTTTTTTTCCTCCAAGAATGTCACACAGTGCTCGCGGGAGTTTAAAAAATTCATACAACTTCATCCTCCCGATTGACAAAACCTGTGCACAACGTAAGAAATGCTGAGTTTCAGAGACATTCTGCTAACTAAAAATACCTCTCGTGGCACTCTTGCATAACAAGACTCAAGGGCAAGATAGTCCCAGACCGGGTTATTATGGAAGGTGGACGTTCCCAAAGGGATCTCCTGCTCCTCAAGGGCAGGAGGAACTTTGGAGGAATATTCCTTGTCAGCACACAGGGCTGAGAGGATCTTGCTAAACAACAAATTTCATATCCAGTGGCACCGGCAGCTGCAATTCCAGCTCTAAATCTGGTCAAACACTACCAAAAAGCCACTGCTTTTATTCCACAATATCCCCGAGGCTGAAAGATGTCAGATTCCGTTCTGGCGGGCCAGGCTCCATCATCCAGCCATTCCCCATAAACACGTTAACACTGGAGAGGAATTGCTGCCTCTTACCCGATTATGGGGTGTTTGTGTGCTTTTATGCTGCCATAAAAATACAGTTTCTAGATGTCCTACAGCCCAGTAGGAAAAAATCCATCGTAAACACTTAGCAGCCCCAGAAAGCTCTTACTTGCAGGGTAATAAAAATTCAGGTGCGTGAAACAAGGAGGTTACAGCTTGGCTCCCTAGAACTACACTTTGCAACCTGTCCAAAGTGTATTTAAGGAAAAAAAAAAACCCTGCCAAGCACCCTCGTTCTGGATAGATTCAGAGAATATTCCGAGTTGGAAGGGACCCACAAGGATCACTGAGTTCAACTTCCAAGTAAATGATCTGTAGTGGGACTGAACCCACCATCTTGGTGTTGTTTTATATTTAATCAGGTATAAAATCCCAAATATTTCTTACAGCTGCCTGCTGTTTTTAGTGAATTCTTACATTCAGCATGAACCTTCCCTGTGACATCCCAGAGATCTCGTGACATCTGCTAATTCAGAGGAATCCCAATGTTCCTCCTGCCAGTTATTCCCTCAGAATAAAGAGATTGTCCGAGTCCAGCTGCACAGAAATCGGAGTTTTCCCCATTCCCAGCCCCTGGGTAGGTACTTCATGGTCCTCACGGAAACCCTCTCTGGGCTCTGGCACAGCATGGATTTCATTTTTAATGCAAAAACCCTGCTTTTCACCTTGCAGTGGCATCCCTTCTTCTCCTGCTCTCTGCACAGCATCCAAAGGTTGAGGACTTGACTGGCAGCAGCTTTTTGTTAAGTCGGATGGAACGCTCCCATCAAGGTTGTTTACCCAGTAAATGGATCCCTGAGGAGCTCAAAGGCAAAAATATTCTCCCGGGGGCTGATTTCCTCGTGTTTTTCTTTGAGCTGCTGCAAGAACATCCCAGGAAAATGGACCCAGCCCTCCACCTAACGCACAGCTCTCCTTTCTGGAATGCTCGGTGGAAAAGAGGCACCATTCCAGCATGAAATCCAGGGCATACCAGTAAGGGCCAAAAGATAAATACATTCTTTCCCAACAGCCGAATGAGATCTTAAAAATGTGGGAATATGGAGGATCCCTTCCCTCGGTTCAGTTTGTGTTCTTCATGCTTTTGGAATTTTAGGTCTCGTTGCTGCTTTAACTACAATGCCTTCTTTATTTTCAAGCTTTCAAGGGAGATACTGATTTTTTTTTTTATTAAAAAGAAGTTATTTTCCACTTCTTTCTTACGAAAATTTCGAGCCTTCCAACCACATCAGCATTCCTCTAACGAAGCTACCTTTATAATACTCTGTTTTTCTCTGTTCCTGTGTAAAGCCAAATACTTCATGATTTTGACAGCTGCAAAGTAAAAAATATTTCAAGGTGAAATGCAAATTTTGTTTTAAAAAATCATTGAATAAAAGAAGAGAAAATTAATTACCTTTAAAATAAAATGAAAATCTTTAAAAACTTGTTAGGCTTAATGGTAGCTGATGGATCTTCTCCTTGGTATTTTTCTGTAGGAATTTTGATACCAAGTGCTTCAAGGATAAAAGCTTCATGCAATTGCTGTGGGATTCAGGACTGCTGCACTCCCGTTCTTCTGACTGTTCAACACGGTAGAGGTAAGGAAAAAACCCACACTGGAAAAACTCCTGTGCTAAAACTGCTGCAAATTGGTTACCTCAGCATGCCAGTGCTGGCAGATGTGTCCTTATCTCAGGGTATGCACAAATACCAAAGACAAGAAATGAGTGTTGTCTCCTTGCTCAGTTTTCCAAAGCACAAAGATGTCAGAGGAAAAAAAAAAAAAATATCTCAAGAGTCAGAAACATTTGCTGGCTTTATAAGGCTAAAACCCAGTGTATTTTGTGGATGGCATTTTAGTCTCTTCCTTCTGTTTATTTAATAAATTTTCTGTTGATTTAATTTACTGAATTCTGATCCTCTGGCGGAACTTCAAGTTTCCCAGGCCTTGAGGAGACCTCAGCAGCAGCTGCTCCTCAGCACTCCGAGCTCACCCACCACCTCAGGGCACAGGAAACTCCCACCTGAGGGCCCGAGCCCCTCCTGGGCAAGCGGCGAAGAATTCAGAGCCATTTGGGGTTCTTCTGTACCATTCTGAGATCATTTTGTCCCCAAAAGACAAAATTCCTGCATTCCCGGTGGCTCTGCGTTCCCAGGGGCTGAGTGCACTCAGCTGGGCACACACAGCTCCTCCTGGTAGTAATCCCAACATTTATAAATGCAGCATTAATGTGGCATCTACTGAAAAAAAAGAAACAGAAAAGCTCTCTCCCTCTATCTCGCTTTTCCTTTCAGATGATCTGAATGTTTAATTGGGCTGTGATAATTAGACAGGATCTGGAAGTGAAAGATGAACCCACTTCACGCAAAGAAATCAAGATTTTTAGCGTGCGCTGCTGTGTGTACGTTCATCTACACCTTCATTTATCTAATGGATCCGCTTTACGAGTCAAATGACCAAAAATTCCGCGTCAAAAGGGCAGAGTGTGGTTTCTACCCCGATGAACTTTGCTCAGCTGTTTTCGTGGGGAAACCTGCAGCCTTTAAAATTGGCAACCTTTGTCAGAAGTCCTACCAGCCCAAAGCCCTCAGCTGCATCCAGACTTCCTGCAACTGCTCCACAGTCCCCAAGACTCTGCATTTTATCACCAAACCTCTGTCAGAGGAAGAAGGAAATTTCTCCTTGGCGTACATCATTACCATTCACAAGGAGCTGGAGATGTTTGTGAGGCTGCTAAGAGCTATTTATATGCCCCAGAATATTTACTGCATCCACATTGATGAGAAGTCACCCAGAGATTACAAAACTGCCGTGCAGAACATCGTTAACTGCTTCGAAAATATTTTTATTTCCTCCAAAAGCGAACACGTTGTTTACGCGGGGTTCTCAAGATTACAGGCTGATATTAATTGCATGAGAGACCTCGTTAACTCCAAAGTTCAGTGGAATTACGTGATTAACCTGTGCGGTCAGGATTACCCGCTGAAGACAAATAAAGAAATCATACAGTACATAAAAAGTAAGTGGAACGGTAAGAACATCACTCCCGGGATCGTGCAACCGCTGCACGTGAAGCACAGGACAGAGGTCAGCTACAGGGAGTACGTCTATGCCGGCGTGTCCTTCGTGTACCCAGTGAAGCTCAGGAAGGCTCGGCCTCCCCACAACCTGACCATTTATTTTGGCAGTGCCTATTACATCCTCACGAAGGACTTTGTGCGCTTCACGCTGAGCGACGCGCGGGCCAAAGCGCTGCTGGAGTGGTCGAGGGACACCTACAGCCCCGACGAGCACTACTGGGTCACGCTCAATCGTTTGCCGGGTAAGAGTTTGGCTTTTGTGCCACAAAGAATCCCAGCAGGGCAGGGAGGAGAGGCTCGGAGCTCCAGCTGGGGGCTGGACAGCTCAGAATTGCGGGAATAAAGGCATTGCTTCAGCTTTGCTGCTGCCCCTTTGGAAAAGTCACCTCTGGTGCCTCAGAGTCAGTGTAGGAAATTGTTAATTCAGTGCAGACCAGGAGTTAGGAAAATGCTGGTTAAAAGGAGGTTTTTTGCTGCATGACAGCTTTTGCTCTCAAGGAATAAAAATAAGCAATAATACTGAGAATGGTATCTGTTCTTGTGACATAAATACCTGCAGATAAATACTTAACGTGATTGCAGTTAAGAAGTGCCCAGCAGTGAAAATCTTCCCTGTAATAAGTAGGAAAGAATTTCACCAGAGCCTTCTGTTTTTCAAGATGCTCCAGGGGCTACACCCAATGCAGGCTGGCAAGGAGACCTAAGAGCCATTAAATGGAAAGATCAAGAAGGACTCTCACACAAAGGCTGCAAAGGTAACCTGAATTTTGATCATGAACTTAAATTTGATTCGCTGATGGGCATTAATTGGTGATTACAGATTATTTAAAGCAGCTATGAAATGTGCCTCAGTGGTCATATATAATTTATTTTAGAAGTATTAAATAAAACAAGGCACCCTATAAATTACTGCATAATATCCAATTAAGGAGATTCTGAGTTATATTACTATGTTAATTATATATTTTATGTATTTTGAGATGAGCACAGTATCCATACACTGACCACCCTTCTTGCAGCCCCTAATTACCAATGCACTAATTTCACTGATCCTGACAAAACAAAAGAATAGTGCTGACCACATGGAAAGCATGCAGAAAGAATCAAAACTTTTAAGTGTGCAAGCTGAGCCCAGGTGAGATAGAGCAGGGAATCCCAAATCAGAATATCCAATGCCCAACTACAAGATTTTATTAAGGAGAGCAACATGGGAAGCAGCTGGAGGTACCAAACATCTCTTTATGTAAAACACAAACCCAAACACTTGTTTTTTTTAATATTGTAGCATTACCCTCCAGCTCCATTTCTGTGCAGAAAACAAAAGGTGAAAAACCCCTTTTTTTAAAAAATGCTTCCGTTCATCTCCCCGATTTGTCTCTGCAGGTCACTACATCAGAGACATCTGCATTTACGGCCTGGGCGACCTGCAGTGGATTATTGAGTCCCCTCATCTGTTTGCCAACAAGTTCGAGGCTGGCAGGAACCCGCTGGTGCTGGAGTGCCTGGAGAGGCGGCTGCGGCTCAAGGCGCTGCGCCAGGCTCAGGTGCCCGTGGAGCAGCACTGGCGCCTGCAGCAGCGCAGCCACTTCGACATGCAGCTGCGCGTGTGAGCCCAGCACGCTGCTCCACAGTGCTGCCGCAGCCTGGCAGGAAACACCAGGAGAAAAAGGACATTTCCAGGCTCAAGGTGCTGCGCCAGGCTCAGGTGCCCATGAAGCAGCGGCACTGGCGCCTGCAGCAGCGCAGCCACTTCGACATGCAGCTGCGCGTGTGAGCCCAGCACGCTGCTCCATAAAGGTGCAGCAGCCTGGCAGGAAACACAGGAGAAAAAAGGACATTTCCAGGCCCCGGTTTCGCTCTGTGCAGGGAGGGTAAAGCACAGTGCTGTACTCCCTAAACAAACGGGTTTTATTTATTCTGGTAACAATGGGTTAATTCCCAAAGGTAGTCTGAATCCCTGCTGAAGGCAAGGAGGGAAGTTCATAATCCATGAAGTGACTTTGTAGAGTCAATATTGCTCACGGTCACAGCCAAAGCATGACTGGCTGGCATGAAAACAATAAAATGGAAGCAGCGACTGAACAAAGATAAAATATGGAGAAATAACAAATTAAAGTCATGGCCACTGAATGTCTCATGAAGTGTTTTGAATAATGAAGTTGATGCTAAAATTTCAGAGCTTGCGCATAAGTGACAACCAGGTTGTGACACAGCCCGTGCCACTAGGGGGGTGTGGGTCTGTTTTTATTTCCCATGGCCAGCTGCATCCCTAATTTCATTTTGTAGCAAGGCAACGTCACTGCTGCTCTTCCCGGGCTTTGCTCTTAATAACAGAAGGATCCTGCAACACATGTTCATCTCCAGGTCTCTGTTCTGAGTCTCTGCAGGAGTTTAGGGCAAGGAGACAGCGAAAATTTGAGGCCAGGGATCACAGGAAAACTGAGCAAAAAAAAATTTTTCAAATATTTTTCCATCCCTGTGTACCTGACTGAGAAAAGCAAAGAGCCTGCAGCAAGCGCAGTAACACCTGGCAGGGACCAGGACAACTCACTGGATTAAAAACTGAGAATTTTAAACAAAAATTAAATAAATAGATACAAATAAATTTTAAAAAGAGCAATTTCAATGTCATCTTCAACATGCACCCAAAACATCCCAGAGTTTTTACGAGAAAACTGGCTACAGATTGGGCCTATTCCCAAAAAAAATCAAATGACCCAACAACAGGACATGAAAGTTTCTTGTTACAAACTTTTTCCCAGGTTGCTGGAACTTTGCTCCTCATTTTCCCACACAAGTTTATTGGAAACATCATTTCTTTGAAATGAACTTTAACCTAAAGAAAGGCCATCTGGTCCCTATTTATTTACAAACTCAGCCCAAAGGCGTGTGCTCAGTTTCATGGATAATCCAGGACTTATCTTGTGGCTAAATATTGCTGGAGATCCTTTTTTTTAATGGAGGGAAATAAAGCTAAAAAAGAAAAGGAAAATAAAAGCCAGGCACATGTTCAGACTGAGCTTGTTGAGAGTCTCTCTCCAAACCATTACTGAAGCTAATGGGTCTCTGGCATGGATTAATCATAGCAATATTCATAATTAATTTCTCTCCAGTCCACTGTGGGGCACTGCCAGCATTTTTTCACTCCATGATGTCTTTTAAAACGGGAATGGAACATTCCTTATTGCCATCATTGCAGCAAATCCAGTCTCCAGCCTTCACCCCTGGCACCACCACGCAGAACAATTGCTGTGCATCTCTTCCAAATTGAATCAAAATGAAAAATTCAGTAGCCAGGCACGGTATATCACGGGCTCCTTGTGCAGACACTGAACCAGGCAAAAAACCTGCACAAAAAGGCCCCTGAAAATACAATTTTGGCGTAACTTTACCCATGTCGCGCTAGGAATATCTTTGTAGCATGACCCCCTTGGCTTAAAGGAGTCGGTATTTGAAACAAAATTTTGGGAAAATCGTCATTAAACCATTCTCAAGTAGTAAGAAATAGCGTTCAGCTCATTACTGTGCTTACCATGACCACACCACCTCCTTGAAGCACACATGAAAAGCCTTCCCGAATTCTGTGTTATTATGTTAGGAGTTGATCAATCGCAACTTTCAGACCTCAGCGAATATTTGTTAATTTTGGTGCCCTAAGAGCAGAAAGTGCCAAAAGTGACCCTGGTTCTGACAGCCACAGGCATAAATCCTGTTCCAAACAGCCTCATATCTAAATTAATCGTGGGGTTAAGTGTTTGATATGGCACAGAGCTTAATAGTTAGGGCACGATTTCAAGTCTGTGCTTAGCTGACTCTGAAAGCAAGTCCAAAATCAACTTTAAAGTGATCCGAGAAAGTACATTTTAAATGTAATCTTGCCCTTAACTTTCAAAGCGACTCCCAGAAGGACTTCCAGCACCAATTCCATAACCTCTACCCTGTCTCCACACCACTTCTAGCACATTTTACATCCACAGGAACTTCTTAGAGAGTCAGCTCCCAAATTAAAGCATCATTTCTGGCAAATAGCAGGTTTCCAATCAGCAGACACCAAAGACTGCCCATGCAAGAACCTGCAAGCCCGTTGGAACAAAAATTCCAAGTACTTGGGCACACCTCCCCACTTGCAATCCCCAGCATCCCATTAGATACACAAGGGGGGAGCAGAGACAGTCTTGCTTTGCTTGCTCTTTTAATTTTAGGCTGCTGGAGAATTAAACACCTTGCTCCAAAGTGTAGCTTTTAAACGGACAGATTCCATCGCAGGTAGCTCTTCCTGAGGAATGGGAGGCAGCACAAATCCCACCTGCAGAGCTGCTGCTGCAGAATCCCATCTGGAAGCAAAGTTATTTCTCTGCCTGCTGACTGAAATGTGACTAAGTCCCATTTTGATATGTGACAGTGTTGAGCGTTTAAATTTTCCCTTCCTAGGGATCAAAAGCTCAAAAATGTGGCTCAAACCAAATCCACTTCTGTGTAAAAAATACGAGATGTATTTGCACTCCTATGTTGCTGTTTCAGACAAAAGCTCTTTTCCAGCTCTTTTAAGTCCAAGTAGAAGGTACAAAATTTGTCCCCAGCACTTCACTGACCAAGCCTGCGCTCCAACTTAAACCAGCACTAAAAAATTCTCACTGCTCTTTCAACAAATGTTTGAAACCTGAGGAGTTTTATATTTTGGCAAGAGAGTTCAGAGCATTTACTCTGCAGGCAGTGAGGCAATCTCTCCCTCAGCACTGCTCCAGTGTCAGACTGGTCCTTCGGCTTAAAATTCTTCCATTGGAATGTTATCCTTTAAGGTGAACCTTTCAAAATGCTACTTAAATTGTGAAGGAATACCAGCTTATTTCCAAGGTAAAGCACTTTACAGAATGGCCTCACACGATAATTGCAGTTGCTAATGGCCCCCACCCATGAAAATTTCCTCTCCCATGCCTGCGCCTTTCCCCAGTACCAATCCAGTCTAACTGTTCCAGTAAAGCAGATAAATACAGGTATTTTATACTGCCAGCATCTTCTTTGAGGCAAAAGAAAGAGAACTCTGCGAGAAAGCTTCGTTCCTCCTCCCCAGACCCTTTCAAATCCAGGATTGTGGCAAGTGCTGCCTAGAGAAACCAAGGAAGGCTCAATCCTCCCTCACCGCGGTGTTTCCCATTTCCCTGAATCAGACAAAACCTGCACCTGCATCCTGGCTTTTCCAAAACACTTACTTGGTGACCTGCACACCACTGGGCAAACGGATTTCTCTGTTTCTTGTGTGGGCTGCCACAGCAAAAGCTGAGCTCAGCACTGAGCAGTGAGAGCTCCGGAGGTTCCCTGGGGGATATTTTCAGCGCATCACGACAGCATCTCTTCCCAAAGTGCTGAGGGAAATCACTGCTGGGGGCAGGGAGCAGAGTGGGGAGGCTGCTCCGGGGCTCACGGGCGAAGGGCACACCCTGGAAAGAGCTCGTGGGGAGTTTGGAAAGAGCTCTCCTGAATCCCCCACTCTGGTAGGGATGGGAACGGCCCAGAGCTGCAGCACTGACACTTCCCCGCTTTCACACCCACTGCAAACCTCTGGGATGAGGTGAAAACACAGATTCTGCTGCCTGAGAACTGAATACAGAGTCCCACGGCAAGACAGGATCCTCCTTTTTGAGCTTCCCTCATGTCACTCTCCAGAGTCACACAGCACACACAGGGATGGCACAGGCCAAATACAGAAGGGGGCAAGGCCAGGAAAAAGAAAATGCTGCAGCTCACGAGGGGCTCACAGGCTGGATTTTGCTTCAGAATCGTTGTAATTCCTAAAATGCAACAATTGGCCCCAGCAGAAACACGTATGAGACAGCCCACAACACTCACACATCCTGTACTTCACAACTTTTGAATTAACATCATCGGAAGAGGATTCTGTTCATTAATACAAGATTCCAACCTGAGCATATACAAGGCACAATATTTCATTTTTCTTTTCATTCAGTAATTGTCCCGGATGTCCCATTGCTGCAGAAATGCAGAATGTGCTGCTAATTAGTGCTCTGGACAGAAACAAACTGTGAGACAGCACAAAGCACGGCAGCCACTTCCCTCTGCTCCTGTTTGGAAGAGTTCTAATCCCCTTCTCCATTCTGAAGGGGAACAGCATCAGAACACAGCCAAAGTTCTACCAAATCACTCTCTGAACCCTTATCAGTGTGTTCTCTCAGCTGGTTTTGCGCATCAAAATCCAGTCATGAGAGGACGAGAGACTAAATATTATATCCATTTCATCATTTCTGGAAGAATCTTTCTGACTATTGTAAAGAATTTCCAGCTGCATGCTAAATACTCATTAGTGAAAAAAAGCCAGGGAAAAATATGTGGGATTCATTTGGTCTTTATCAAAGTATCAGACTGGCCAAACCACAGATAAAACATCTCATTCCTGCATTTTATGCTCTGGTTACACCCATCCATCAACAAAAATTTAGATGCAAAAAAAACCCCCTCATTAAAAACAAATGAGTATCTGCCATGAGGAAACAAACCCATTAGGGCAGAACAAAACGAGCAATGAAAGCAGCAATATGAGATTAAACCTTACAATAGCCAACAATTTACCAAGACAAAATGTTTCCTTCCCAGGTCTTGTTCACTATCAGTATATTCCATATTTTATCCAATAGCAGGGTGTTCAGAGAAATTAAATAACTGCCCAAGTGTGGCAACTCTCACCACAAATCTTGCTGATAATGAAAGTAGTGATAGGAAAAAGGGATATTTGCTCATTTTATCATTGTCCTTAGGTACAAAAATACCTGTACAGTGAGATCAGCAATGTGAAACCAAGTCAGTATTTTCTACAAGAATTCATGGAACTGCTGAGAATTCTACAAAGTTGGCCCCACCCCAAAATATAAAAAAACAACTCCCAATGTCCTATAAAAATACTGGGGTCCAAACATAAGCTGAAAATACAACCACCTTAACCACAGAATAGATACTGATCAAACACAAGCTCTGTGCATTCAGGGAAAAAAAAAATACCAATCAAACAAAACCAAATCACCCTTTTAAAAACTGAAATTAGTATCAAATATTGGAAAAAATGGAAATTCTAAGGTAAGTACTGCAAATCAAACTCTGAGAACAAAAATACTCGTTTTTGTAATTACTTAGAATCATTTTTTAATTAAGAAAGGCCATGACAAAATACTTGAGGCCATCACAGGCCAGAACTTTTACCAGTTCCATTTCAATTTGCACACTGAGATTAAAAACTCCCTTTTCAGAGCAGTGAATGCAATTGTATAAAGACACACATGGCCCAGCTGCTTCTCCAGCTGGAAAAACTCACCTTGTGACAAACTTCTGCTTTAATCTCCTTGAGAGCACGCTCAGAGAACACACAGCCGCAGCTTCTCAGGAAGCAAAACCTTCGAAGAAGAGACAGCACACAACCCTTTTAAGAAAACCAAGACAGATCTGTGCAGTGCTGGCAGGTCACAGCCCACCTTCTTTACCGGTTCTTGCACCTAATCAAACTATCAGCATATTTACGTAGGTAATGAATTTATGATTTATTTGCACAATGTAAGAACTGAATGAAAATTATTGGGTACATTACACCACAATAGGTATTTTGGCTTTTTATCTCGAGTATCTCCTGGCTAATCCCTCTCTGGAGGAAGAAATTCTTTGCAATCGTTCAGCTGGGAACTCCTTCGCAGCCCTCAGGTGACAAAGAAGTTGCTGCTCTGCCCAAAGCAGGCCGTGAGGAAATTCCCTGCCCCGGAGCAATAAAACACAGACATGCTGCAGGGCTGGAACAGACAATCCATCTCCAGTCTGATCCTGACACAGGCAGAGGAGGAACGGAGCAGCTCTGCTGGGAGGAAAGGCTGGCACAGCTGGGGTTGCTCATCTGGAGAGGAGAAGCTTTGGGGTGAGCTCAGGGTGGCCTTCAGGGCCTGAAGGAGCTGCAGGAAAGGTGGAGAGAGACTCTGCACATGGAATGGAGGGACAGGACACAGGGAATGGCTTCCAACTGCCAGAGAGATGTCGCCCTGATTTTTCAGCCTTCTCTTGTGTCTCACAGTTCACAGTTCTTGGGCTGTTCCTCACACACGGGTGTTGTAGATAGAAGCAATGTGTTCCTTAATTCAAGGCAGTTTACATTCTTTGTTTAGAGCTATGGACAGCTGATGGACAGTTGTCCTGACCAACGGGATGGGGAGAGGTGTCAGCCTTCTCCCCCAGTCCCTGGCCTTTGTAGAAATACTATAAAATGGAGTCAGATTTGATAATAAACAGTTCCTGCCTTCTCACCAAAGTGTGTGTGTGTAACAATGACAGAGAGGAGGTTTAGGTGGGACATTGGGGAGGAATTCCTGGCTGTGAGGGTGGGCAGGGGCTGGGCTGGAATTCCCAGAGCTGCTGTGGCTGCCCCTGGATCCCTGGCAGTGCCCAAGGCCAGGCTGGACATCGTGGAACAGGGGAAGGTGTCTCTGCCATGGCAGGGGTGGCACTGCAGGAGCTTTAAGGCCCCTCCCAACCCCAATCAATCCATGATTCAAATGCTTGATGTGACTCAAAGGGAGGTCACATCCCATCCCCTCTGCTTCAGCCCCCAAACAACATTTAGTCACTTTTTCCCCTGCCAACATTGCCCTCTACTCCTTCATTATACACCCAAATTCATTCAGGAAAAGCTACTTTTATCTTTTCCTCTTGAATATAACATGAAAGCGCACCCAGAAATCTCTTGAACTCTGAAAGTTCAAGCGGGAAAGCTCAGAGACAGAGAGATCTTCCCCAGCAGCCCCTGATTTACATTTCCCATTCTCTTTTCCCTGCTCCGTGCCCCCTCCTGCAGCCCTGGGCACCGACCTGTGCCTCCCGTTCATCTCCAGCCCCACCACGGGGCAGATGAAGCGAGCACACTGCAGGTCATCGTACTTGTCCCCCTTGATGCTCTCCTTGTCCCCACTCCAGGCTGGGTTATCCACCAGCTGCAGCTCTGTCACGTTCTGCAAGAGAAAAACACAAACTTTTGGCTTTTTTTCCCCAGTGATTTTTGAGCCATGATAACAATCTTTAATTTTTTTTTCCATTGTGTTTTGTTATTTATTTATAAACATTTTAATCCATAGTGGGAGCAGAAGCAAATGGAGATTTTGCAGATTTAACGTTTTATTTTGATTTCTCATATTAAACACAACCAGCTCACCTTAATGCTCTTGATATGGGATGCAGATTCCATGGGGGTTTTATCAGGGGATTTGTCCAACAAATATTCAATGATGGCATCTTTGTTGTACAACCTGTAGCATAAAAATTCCTGTGATTATGCTGGGTTGCCGTAATGTTTTGCATTTATAATTCATAATTTTGTATTCACAATTTGTATTGATATTTGTTTGCATTTATAATTAATATTTATTTTCACTCCTGAGGTGTCCATGGAAGCATTCCCACCTGCCCAGCTCACAGGCCACGATGGGCCGACGTAGCTTCTCCTGGCTCAGGGCACAGTAGAACCACCTGGCCACCAATTCGGCAACTTTGTCAACCTGGAGGGAGAAAAAAAAACACTCATTATTTAAAACTGTCTCTCAATTATTTAAGCTTGAATAAGGCCATACTTGAAGCATTCATCAAATCCTCAAATTTCTTACCGAACCCGCTTGGTGCACTCGAAGTTAATTCATAAAATAACTTCAAAGAAAGTTTTTTGGCAAAATTCACGATCAGTTCTGCAAACCTCCCTGGGCAGTTCCAGTGCCTGAGCGCCCTTTCCATGGGGAAATTCCTGCTGCTGTCCCCCCTGAGCCCCCCTGGCCCAGCCTGGGGTTATTCCCTCTCCTCCTGTCCCTGTTCCCGGGAGCAGAGCCCGACCCCGGCTGTCCCCTCCTGGCAGGGAGTTGTGCAGAGCCAGAAATCCCCCCTGATCCCCCTTTTCTCCTCCTGAGCCCCTTCCCGGCCCCCTCAGCCCCTCCTGGGGCTCCAGCCCCGTTCCCTGCCCTGGACACGCTGCAGCCCCTCCGGCGCTCTCTGACCGTGAGGGACAGAACCGGACACAGCCCGCAGGGCCCCTGAGCAGGGCCCGCACAGGGGCCAGCGCTGGCCCCGCTGCCGCACCAGGGCTGGGCCAGGCCGGCTGCCGGCGGCCTCTTGTCCCGCCGGGCTCCTGGCACCGCCATCCCCGCTCCGTCCCCGCCGCTTCTTCCCCAGCCCGGAGAGCTCCGGGGGCTGTTGTGAAGGCAATGCAGGATCCGACGCTTGGCCTTGTTGAACTTGATGTCCATCCCGCTCCACAAGACACAGGACCCCGCACGGCAGCCGCCACCAGCGCCACACCGCACACAGGGGCCCGC
>WBMY01017590.1:754-32670 GCA_013397315.1 Donacobius atricapilla | reverse complement strand
CCTTATTTTTATGAGGAAATCCCCCGGGACACCCATTCGGGGAGGATTTACGGTCAAACGAGGCGCTCCCGAGGCGGCTCGGGCTGGCGGGGCCGCTGGGGAGGCGCGTCCCTCCCTCAGCGATGTCCCGGGCAGGGGCGGTGCGGGAGCGAGTTTCACCCACAGAAATTCCCGGCGGGCTGGGAACGCTGCCCTGAGTGCGGGACAGCCCCGGCGATGTCGCGATGGCGGTGCCCCGTGTCGGCGATAAAGCACGCCTGAAACGCGGGCGTGACAAGGAAAACTCCGGCGAGAGGGCGCGGAGAGGGCAGCGGGTCCCCTCACGCCGCAGTTGTCCCTCCTGAGGGCCAACATCGCCCGCGCAGCCTCGGCACTGCGGCTGCGAGCCGCGAAATAAATTAATTAGCAGAACTGCAATTAGCCGCAGTGTCTTTGTCGCGTGCTGAAGTTTTCACGCCCGGAGGATTTTGGGGGGTAAAGTCAAAAAGCTGCAGAGCCCGAGGCTCTGAGGGCTGGGATGGAGCCCTGGGAGCTTCCCCGGCGCGGGGTGGGACTCGCAGGGATTCCAGCAGGGAATAACTTCACCTTTGCACGGCGGGAATTGCTTATCCACAGCTTCTGAACGTTTAGTGACTGATTTTTTTTTTTTTTTCCCCAGCTCTGAGAGCTCTGGGCTGTGACAGAGGATGATGTGCTCGCTGTAGATTTATCAGGAGTCAAAGAGTTCTCCCTAAGTTTTCTTTTGTGCCCAGGTACCAGCCTGGTGCATTTCCTATTGACCAGATTTTGTACCGTGTTGTACTTGTTTAAAAAAAAAAAATAGCTTTGCAGCTGTTTAAAAAAAAAAAAACCAAACAACCCTGTAATTACAAATTTTGAGTAAGGTCCTCAGGACACGATCATTGTTGGGATATCATAAGTTACAGAACATTGTGCAGCTACGTTTAAAGTGAGACTTTACAGGAACTGAAAAAATTAAAAAGGAAAATACATTTATCAGACATACACAGAGAACAAAAAATAAGAAATCAGTCCAAAAACCAACAACTTTTGCTCCAATACACAGCAAATATTCCCACTCAGCCAGCATGAAAATGATGTTTCCAGGCAGGATGTGAGGAGTGGAGAAGAAAGTGCAGATTTAATTCTTCTGCCTCAGCTGCTGTGGGGATCTTCCCTGCTAACAGCGCACCAGCACCCAGGGAATTCCTGGTGGGAATTCTGAGTGGGGGGATCTTCACTGGCACCCAGGGAATTCCTGGTGGGAATTCTGAGTGAGGGGATCTTCATCTGCTAACAGCTCACTGAGGGAATTCCTGCTGGGAATTATGAGTGGGGGGATGTTCACCTGCTAACAGCTCGCCCAGGGAATTCCTGGTGGGAATTCTGAGTGTGGGGATCTTCACTGGCACCCAGGGAATTCCTGGTGGGAATTCTGAGTGGGGAGATGTTCACCTTCTCACAGCTCACCCAGGGAATTCTTGGTGGGAGTTCTGAGTGTGAGAACGTCACCTGCACTGGCACCCAGGGAATCCCTGGTGGGAGTTCTGAGTGTGGGGATCTTCACTGGCACCCAGGGAATTCCTGGTGGGAGCTCTGAGTGTGAGAACTTCACCTGCGCTGGCACCCAGGGAATTCCTGGTGGGAGTTCTGAGTGTGGGGATCTTCACTGGCACCCAGGGAATCCCTGGCGGGAGCTCTGAGTGCGAATCGGTGCCCGAAGCAGCCGGAGCAGCGGCCGGCGCCTCAGTCCATGGTGGCTCGGAACTGCTGGGTGTACTTGGCCAGCTCCTCCGCCTGCTCCCGCAGCTCCCTGGTGGCCTCGGCGTCGGGGTATTTGAGGGCTGCGGTTTTGGTGGCCAGGGCCAGGTTCTTGAGCAGGCTGCAGAAGCGGCTGCTGCTGTGCAGGACGTCGCTGCGGGCCTCGCTCTCCTGCGTCTCCTGGCACAGCGAATCCACCAGCTTCTGCCCCACCATGATGATGAGCTTGCTGTGGGAGATGAAGATTTCGGGGGGCTGCTGGTTGCTGAGGCTGGTGCTGAACACGCTGATGGCCTTGTGCAGGGCAGCGAAGCACAGCCTGCAGTGCTCCGGGAGGGGGATTTTCCTGGCAGGCTCCTGCCTGACGGGAGTTTCAGTCTTTTTTGAGCATGGCAAAACCTGGGGAAAGGGTTAAAGTAAAAGTAGGTTCAGCCCGGTGGTTGTTCCTTTGGTTGCTCTACCCTAAATTCTTGTGGTGTCCAAGTCGCCCCACCCTGGTGCCTTTACAGTAATTTCTCTGTCCATTAAGTGTTGGAAATTCTCCTGATTGCCTTTTTTTTCCCCCCTAAATACAGTTTTAATGATGGATAGCACACAAAGTGCTGCAGCCGAACACCAGTCCTTTACATATTCTGGCCTTGAAGCTTTCAAATAATACAAAACATTGCTCTTTAATGGACTTAATCAGGGTTATGAATAATTAAAATGCACAAAACAAGAGTCACTCTTGTGCCAGTGCATGACAAGATACTTGGAAATGCTGATTCTCACAGCCTTGTCCCAAATGATGCTGAAAGGCAATAAAATAAACTGTATGACTTTAAAGTGGAGTTGTTTGTTTGAGGAAAATAAGTGCTCTTCACAGGTTTTCAGCAGTAATTCTGGGAAAATGATCTCTGAGAAGCAAATAGGTCTCTGTGTATAGAGATGCGTGTCTGAATGCAAATTTCTCTGAGTTTTAGCAAGCACAGAAATCAAGGACTGAAAGCCCTCATAAATAATATTTCCAAAGTCAGGAATACCTGTAGGTTTGACTCTGTGCTCTTCTTTGCTAATTCTTTACCTGAAATGACTTTCTGTGCCCGTCACAAATTAAAATTAAAGCACTGAAACAACTACATAGAGTATTTAAATATAAATTAGGTTTTCTCTTATTTCTGGGGAAACAACTACTTGTTCTGTAAGCCTTCATGTTACAAATAGAAATGGGGAATTCATTAGGTTTTTTTTCCTCCTAAAAATGTAGTACTTGATCCTGAAAGATCTGAGGCTGAAACCAGCAACAAAACATTTTAAGAAAACATTCCCTAAATTTTAAAGACAAGCCAGCATTTCTCTGGGAAATTAAGGGAGACATTCTTAATAGATATTTTAGTAATTCTAAAGAGATTCTAACAATCGTCCAGAATTATTTTAACAACTAAATGTGTTAATTCTCAGAGTTTGATTTCTACGAAAACAGGATTTCCATGACACATCTCAGGTTAGGAAGGAACAACTCTTGTCATGCCAAGCACAATGTACTGGCAGGAGAACTGTGAGGGAAAAGGGAAGTGAGGAATTGCCAATTCCCAAATCCGGCTTCATAAATGAATTTAAGTTGGTAAGAATGATAAAAATGTTTTATTTTCTCTAATAATTAAAATTACTGCTCATTGTACACGCACCATCCAGAACTGTCACAAAATCCTGGATCTACGCAAGGTCTGGAAAATGGGACGTAGTGCGAACTGAGCGTGGCACTGGTGCAAAGGTAAAATCGTGCTGCTAGCTAACAGCCTAATACCTGCCAAGGGTGGAGAATACAGAGAGTAAACCCCGGTGTCACTGACCTGTAGCTGCACATAATCACAATCCTCAGTGGAATTTTCTGCTGGATTCCCCACAGGGACCCGGCTTTGGCTGGATTTCTCAGGAGCATTTCTCTGGAGTGACTCAATCTCTACTCTTCTTGGCGCTGGGATTTGTTTTGCCATTTTGCATTCCAGGCTCACTTTTGGTTGCTTCTTTTCTTGCTCCTTCTCTTTCTTCCTGAAGAGCAGCTTCCCGTTGGCGATGATGATGGACACAAACCTCTTGATGTCATCTGGAATTGCCCGGGCCACCATAACGAAGCGATCCAGGTCATCAGGGTTGTTCTGGGGCTTCCTGAGCACCAAAGCCTCCAGGGACCAGCTGCAGCTGTTGAGAGCTTCCCTCGTCTCTGTCAATATTTTGTAGGAGTTCATGAGGATTTCCAGCTGTTTCTTAATTCTGGCCTGCAGGTTGTTATCGGTGAGGTTGGAAGCATTTCCTTTCAGGGCTTGGGCAAAGTCCAGGAACTCTCCCAGTGACACCTTGATGTGGTCCACTGCTCTGTGGATCTCCTCCAGGCTTTTCTCCAGGTGCTCCTGCAGTCTCCACTTGCTGCTGACAAAGATCATTAAGCTGGCGATGGAGCTGGACACGCCGTGCTGCAGCCGAGTCAGGGTCTCAATGGCTGCTTCCAGCTCCAGTTTGATTTCTTGGACAGGCTCCGGTGATGGTGACAGCGTAGAAAACGACTCAGCAGAAGAGCTGGAGGATGAGGAGAGAGTGCTGCTTCTGCTGTCCACACTAGAGACGCACGAACTCTCATTTTCTGACTTGGCATCCATGGAGAGCTGTGGAGAAGCCCCGTGTGCTGGGGCTCCAGAGCCATCACTGTTGTTTTCCGCCTCTTTCTTGGAGGGCAAACCTTTGGGAATATCATAAACGTTCTCCTCAGAGCTCTGATTCTCAGCCTTGGCGGCCAGGAGGCTCGGGGGCACCTCGGAGCCGCCGTTGTGCGGCAGGAGGAGCGCGTCCCGTGAGGACGGGACGTCGTACAGCGGGATCTCGGGGAGCGTTAACTTCCGCCGGGGCGGTGGAACATCGTACAGATGTGCACCTCCAGCCTTGGCCTCGCTGCCCGGGGCCGGAGCCTTGTACCTGGCTGGGGGAATGTCGTACAGCACCTGCTTCTCCGCACACTGCCCGGGAGGGTTTGGTTTGAATCCGGAGTTTTCAGGGGATACCGGAATATCGTAAATCCATTCGGACTTCCGAGGGTTTGGCAAAGTGTTGTAATGGCCCCAGCACTTCTTCTGAGACGTGTTTTCTGAGTCATTGAGCTCTCTTTTGGGAGGGACGTCGTATAACTGCGACAGAGCACAGAGGGTTCATAAACCATCTCTTTGAACAAGGGTGACAAGCAGAACTGAATTCTCAGAGCACATAAATGTGTGCAGCTCCACAGATGCCCATGGAGCAGCGACGCAGTTCATCACACACACACAAACACACACTCACACTTTGATCAGAAGGCATGAACTAAACTGATTTATTTAAAAAGGTCTGACTCTATTTTATAGTATTTCTACAAAGGCCAGGGATTGGGGGAGAAGGTTGGCACCTCTCCCCGTCCCATTGATCAAGACAACTGTCCCTCAGCTGTCCATAGCTCTAAGAACAGGAATGAAAACTTTCCTTGAAACTACAATAACATTGGCTGTGTTTGCAGACCAGAGCGTGAGAAAGAACCCAAAACATGAAACTGTGAAACAGAAGAGAAGGCTGAAAAAATCAGGGTGACAGAACAGCATCACGGAAAGGCTACCTGTATTTTGTATTTTCTAACGTGCACAAACTGCACGTATAAAAGCTAAAATATTTGGAGCAGAGTCCCCAGCCAGTGAAATTTGTAGGCATTTGATTTTCCCATTCACATGCCCACCCTGACAAGCAATCAGCCACTGACAGACACCACTGACTGTGCTCAAACATCTCCAATGAATTTAAATTTTGCTTGACACAGATATATGTGTATGCAGCCGGAGTCTAAGCTGGAAAAGGGAAATTCAGGACCATTTGTTGTGTAAGAAACAGTGGGGAAGAGATGGGAAACCTGTCCCTGCTCCAAGCCAGGCATCCAGGAGTGACAGATCATTCTGTGCCCACCAAGCCTTACTTACATTCCCTGCTGGTGAGTCCTTCTGGCTGCCAGCTCCTGCTTGTTCTGGCTTGGATGGGATGTTGTAAAGCTGCTTCTGCTCTGCCTGGAAGCTCTCAGTGGATCTGCCCAGCATGGAGCCCTTCCGTGCGCTGGGCGGGGTGGCACCACTCTGCTCAAAGGGGAAAAAAAAGGGCTTATTTTGATCCTTTTAAAAGCCTTTTTAGGGCCTTGAGTGGGATCAAAGGCTTTGGGCCATACATGAGGAGGTTTGGGGCTGAGCAGGGATCAGCCCCTCACACAAAGGGGGTGACTCCAGGAAATCTGTGGATAATAATGGCCTGGGCTCAACCCTGCCGTGGCGGGGAGCAGCAGGGCTGGGGAGGCGCCCTGGACGTGCCCCAGTGCCACTCACACCTTCGTGAGGGAGGTGAGGACGGGGCTGGGGCTGTGCCTGTCCCATCCTGGAGACCTGCCCAGGCTCAGCAGTGGAGGAAATGTGACATTCAGTGACCCCAGGGGAGTGGGCCAGCACCAAGGACAGGATTGTGTAACGGGGCACGTGAGGGTGACGTGGCCAAAGCCAGGGTGTGTTTTTCCCAGGGGAGGGTGGTGGGGGTGACATTTAATTTCTTGCTGAACATGTGCTTGTGACTCTTCTCTGAACACCCCCAAATCACCAAATGACACCACCACGTTTCCTCATGGATTCCGAGGCAGAGAGGTTGCCATTGATACTGACGCCTGAAGTCTCTCAGCTTTTGTGTTTTTCAGGTTCTGTGCTGCCCAGGGGAGCAGCTCCGAGCTCACACTCAGCGTCATTCAGCTCTGCACACAGCAGGGACACAAAACAAATCCTGCTCCTGCTGCACACCAAGGACAACTTTCAGCCCAAGAGCACAACCAGCAGTGGGCTGGAGGGAGGAACAAGGAGGATGGGACCTCACAGCCTGGAGCTGGAACTGGGCAATTAACCCCCAATATGCAAATGGACCAAAACTTATAAAAGTGCGAGACCTCGTGACTGGTTGGCCATTTTTGTGGCCATTCTAAGTCTACCTTGGGTGTAGCCCTGGTCAGGCCCTGTCCTGCCCAAGATGTATCCTAGAGGCCTTTCAATAAATATCGACTTTATTCTCCAGCTCTGTCCAGTCTCTGTTTCAGGTCAGCCTTCCTAAAGCATCGATACAGAGAATTCAGTAAGACATCAGTAATGTCAACCTCTGCCTCACAGTCCATGGGGATGGTCCTTAGTGATGGAAAAAAATGAAGTATTCATTAGAAACGCACCAGATTGAAGACACATTGCTCTAAATTTCTAAGAAGCTCGGGAGAACTGAGGTTCTGAGCTAAGAATAGATCATTTTCTTGCCAGTTTTACAAAAAGCAGAGAGGGTGACGGTAGAATTGCCCTGCAGGTCTGCTCTGAGGTGCTGCAGGGCGCCAGCTGCAGGGGTGGAGCGGGGCAGGACTCACCTGTGGGTGCAGGGATGCGCGGTGCTGCGGGGAGGGGACATCGTACACCTCCCCTCTGATGTTCGGGGCTGAAGCCCTGCAGGCTCTCGGGAGGGTGAACAGGTGCTTGGAGGGAAGAAAAAAAAATAATAATAAAACTGCGTTGGCAGGGAGCTCAGGACAGCTTTGAAAAGCCATTCAGCTGAATAATCCACTCTTGGAGTGGATTGTTATCACTCTTAAGTGGTTTTATCACTCTTAAGTGATAAAAACCTTCAGCTCTTCACTGAAGGTGAGAGACAGGAACTGGCCTTACAAGCAATAGGATGTTTATTCCCAAATAATTCTCCTTTGCCAGCATTTCTGGTACATTTTAGGTAAAATCTGAACTGGTATGCACACATCAAAGACAATCTGCCTTCCTAACCACAGGACAGAGAAGATTTGGAGAAAACCAGCTGCAGTTATCACTTAAACCCTTAAACTGCCCAAAAGCAGAACCACTTAAAAAAGGAAGTGGGGAAATTTTGACTTCTCCAAGCCTACCATCAGTGGGTCAAGCCAATTTAATGTAAAAGCAGCAAAAAAGTGGAGGCTGAGCATTATTCTGTAGTTATGAAACACTGGCTCCTCTGGAAGGAGCAAACCTTGATGTCCTGTCCAGCTCCATAAACAGGGAAGTCCAGTATGGGAATTTTATCTTTGCAGACAGATTCTCCTGTATGATTAAAACATAATTTGAGCAGCCATGACCAGATCTGTGGGATGATTAATGATAGAAAATACGAATGCTGGGTTAGAACTTTTTTTAAATCAACCACCAAAACACGGAATTTTTTTCCTCCAGCCTGCTTTTAGCCTGGCTGCCCTCAGCTGATTTATAAATGGGCCACTGCAAACCGCTGACCTCCAGAAACTGCTGGGGTGAGATATCACAGTAAATTGTTTTAAACTGGAGGGAGTGATTTCCATCAGGAAAGTCCTGCAGCAACTAAACGTAGAGGAAATATGGTAGAGAAGAGGAGTGGTTCTTCACTCTGCCTGGGTCAGCTCCCATCTGAACACAGGGAATGAGGAGTGAAAAATCCCCTTCGTGCTCTGTGAGAGGGAATCACAGAATCACAAAATGGCTTGGGTTGGGAGGGATCTTAAAGACCTCCTGCAAAGGGCCGGGACACCTTGCACTATCCCTGGTTGCTCCAAAGCCCCTCCAGTCTGGCCTGGAACTCTTCCAGGGGTGGGGAATCCTGAGCAGCCGGTGCCTGAGTGCGAGCATCTTCCTTGCCAACAGAGGCACAACTTCCCCGAGTGAAAGGGCAAAAGATGAGAGGCATCAGGAAAGCCGTCCTCAGCCCAGGTCTGCTTCCAGATGGACAAATCTGAGAATCCAGCAAAAGGGAACTCACTGGATGTCACATCTTGGTGCTTTTTCAAGTCCTGTCAGTGGCAGTAGAACCAGAAGGTGCCCTGTGAGCGAGGCAGAAGCGACGAGGTTTCTCCGTGGCGTGAAAACACCCAGGCTCTGAGGGATTTCTTTTTCTTTCACTGCTTTCAATCAGCTCCCTCAAAGACCCCCGGTGGCTTTTCCCAGCTGCTCGGAGGACAGCTGAGTATGCCAGGAGCTTTGCCAGCTGTGCCACAGGATCTCTGGGGGATGGTCTGGGCCGTTCTGTGCTCCCTGGGCTCCCCTGCCTTGGGGACAGCTTGTGACCAGCAGGGTGCAGCTGGTGTGGGGACAGCTGGGACACTGTGCCACGGGCAGCCCCACCCTCAGCGTCTGGGTAATAATCAGAGGCTGGGACATTTCTTTTTCGTTCTTCATTCTTAGACTAGACGTGGCTTAGGTGGATAAATTCAGGAAATGAGACAAGGAGAGCCAAGGAGCTCTTCAGCCAGACCATTCATCCACGTAATGAATAGATGACATTTTCCGCCTGATTTGCTGGCACAACATGGAAAATTGATGCCAACCTCGGATTCAGTTCGCAAACGGCTCCTTTAGGGTCAGGAATGGGGAGAAATCAGATCACAGCAAGCGCAAAAGAGTCTCTGGTAGCTGTACTCAGTTTGAGTTATGGTTGTGCGCTGCAGCTGCAGAGCTGAAAACAAGGTTTTGGTCACCTGAGTTTGCTGTTTTCCAGCACCCACCTGCCACCCAGCAGGATGCAGCAGCGAGGTTTCCATGATTGGCCTTGCTCACAGCGGGAGGAAAGGTGGCTGAATGAGCCCCATAAATCAAACAATCATTAAATCAGCCTAAAACACTATATAGCTGAATTCTCTTCCTTTTCCTTTTGCAATTAGAATTTCTAATGTGATTTCCATACACAGATTAAAGAGCCACCCAGGGCTGGAGAGCTCACAGGACTGAACAAAATCTCGCACTTGAACCCTGTCCCCACCTGCTCCATTTCCCTTTCATTATGAAGCATTCCCCACTCGTTTTTTCCTGAAGAAAGCGCAAGGTTTTGATCTTAGAAACCAGCAACATGTAATCAAATTACATGTTTCATGTATGTGTTTTGTTTGAGTGGCAAACACGAGGAGCTGGGGCAAAGAAGAGCCAGGCCAAGGAGCTGTAATGAAACCCTGGAAAAGCAGTTTGTTCTCCTCTATAACTGGGGGAACTGGTGGCAGCTCTCCTCCTGTACACCTTGGTCAAGGTCTCAGCAGCAGCAAAAACGAGCTGGAAGAGAAACTGGTTGAAGGCTACAAGAAAACTTTGTGTCCTTCTGCCTGTCCGGCAGGGGCAGACCTTGTGCAAGCCTGGTGACACAAGAGAGGCAGCAGCATTCTGAGCTTGCTGAGCTGCTGGAACAGCAAAAACCAGAACCAACCCAGCAATCACACACCAAAGGGTGATTTTTTTAAAATGATGAGCCACATTCCTGTGCGGATGGGTGCAAAGACCCCGCATGTGCCTGGAGGGCTCTGGATGACTGCATGCTGTGGCACATCACAGGAGAAAGTTCTGTGTCCTGTTATTTTAACTTTGTAAATCATTTGTAGATTCTCCTAAACAAATGGTATATTCTTTACTTCCTTCCCTATTTTCCAGCTGTTTTAAACTGTCAGAAATGTGAGGGAGTACAGACTATGGAGACTCCCATCTGTTGCCCAGAGCAGCATTTCTCACACAACGCTATAAATTGATGCGAGTTTCCTAAACACCATCATTCTTCTGCTGCAAACCCCACTGAAGCTTTCTTATTTCCCCACTCCCAGCGATTGTTTTGACAACGACATCTGCTGATTTTAGAGCCACCTTCATTCTCACCTGGTGTGTGAAGCGCTTGGTCCTCTCGCTGAGCAGCTGCGCCGCCAGGGCCGGCACCTGGTACACGGCCTGGGCAGAGATGGCCGGCGGCTGCACCCAGCCCTCCATCTTCTCGTAGGTGGCCGACAGCGCCGTGGCCTTGGGCACGGAGGGCACGGAGGGCACGGAGGGCACCTGGTAGATGCTGTGCGCCGCTGGCGGCTCCATGGGCTGCTGGCTGCGGGCCGGGCTGGGCGGCAGGAGCTGCAGGCGGTTGGCGGGGGCCAGGCCGTGGTGGCCGTGCAGGGAGCACCGCCACCAGCCCTGGCTGCCCGGCACGTGCTGCTCCAGCACCGTCAGGATGTCCCCCCTGCGGAACGCCAGCTCGTCCGAGCACTCGGCCTTGTTGTCGTAGAGCGCCTTGGCCAGGCTGTGCTGGGGACACGGAGCACACGGCATCGTCACACCCGCGCTCTTCGCTGCCCAGCTGGGTGTGCCCACCTTGCTGGGATCCACTGCCCACCTCCACCCACCCCTTTTTGCCTTGGGTTGCAAATGCAGGATGTATTCTATTCCCAGCTGTTGGAACGGGTTGAAGAGGTGTTTTATTTGTCTCATAACTCCGGGGGAGACGGGGCGGGTGTCTCCTGTTCATGGGCAGCTGTTAAACCCAGCTGGGCAGGGCTTTTTATCCCTTCCAGGACCCAGCCTCCCTCCAGGGATCTCTGCTGCTCATGGGCCATCGAGGCTCACGGCACGGCTGAGAACATTACATCATCCATGGGGAGAGGCTCCGCCCAGGGGGAGGAGCCCAGCATTCCCACCTGGATAAAAGCTGGGATTCAGAACCCAGCACAGCCTGTGTGCACTGCATTCCCAGAGGGAGCCCGGACCCATCCCAGCACCCCTGGAGCCTTCTGCAGGATCATCTCTGCTCCAGCAGAGCCACGTCTGGCACTGCAGCAGGGCTGGACTGGGCTGCTCCCAGCACCCTGACCAACGGGCCGTGCTCTGACTCTATCAGTGTTTTTCTTTTTTTGTTTGCTTTTTTGTACTACTACTTTTTCAATATTCCTAATAAAGAACTGTTATTCCTATTCCCATATCTTTGCCTGAAAGCCCCTTAGTTGCAAAATTATAACAATTTAGAGGGATGGGGTTTACATTCTCCATTCCAAGGGAGGCGCCAGCTTTTCCCTGGCAGACTCCTGTCTTTCCAAACTAAGACACCTTTTCACATTGAACGACATCTCTCGGGCACTGGTTTCAGAGTTGAGCTGTTGCACTTTGTGTCTGCTGTGTTCAGTGCCATAAAGAAATAGATGACAATGAGATTACTGTGATATATTTCTTCATCACCTTTTCCCGCTCGAGGCGCTGGAAGAGCGCTGCTAATCTCCATTATTTAGATATATTATATTGGACTTACATTCATTGGACTTGCAAGCTAAAGCACAAGAAGTCCCACGTCAAAATGAGGAAGAACCTTTTTCCATGAGGGTGGTAGAGGCCTGGAATAGCTGCCCAGGGAGGGTGTGGAGTCTCCCTCTCTGGAGACTCCCTAAACCCACCTGGATGCATCCCTGTGTCACCTGCTCCAGGTGACCCTGCCTTGGCAGCGGGGTTGCACTGGGTGATCTCTGGGGGTCCTTCTCAACCCTAACGATTCTGTGATCCCGACAGGAAAAAGAGGGGTTTTCCCATTGTCATCCTGTGAATTCTTCATTGCACGCTTACTCATTACGGAATCACAGAATTACGGAAGGCTTTGGGTGGGAAGGGACCTTAAAGAACATCTCATGGGCAGGGACACCTTCCACTATCCCAGGCTGCTCCAAGCCCTGTCCAGCCTGGCCTTGGACACTTCCAGGGATGGGGCAGCCAGAGCCAGCAGGTAGCTTTAGGCATTTGTGCAAAGGGTAGAGGAAGCTATGGATGTCATTTTTTAGGGGTTTTTTCAGCACAACATAGATTTTGCTTTCAGTTTTAAAATGGGGCTGTCTGCTTCCCAGTCGGTGGGACACTGGCTGTGTCTCAGCATGAATTTCTTATCAGAAAGTGCAAGTAATGTCCAGAGAGATAGCACCCAATTAGGAAACGTGATGCCTTCCTTGTATTTTTGTCCAGAGCATTTGCTGTGAGGCAGCAGCTGGCTTGAAACTGCAGCAGAAGAGCTCAAATTCGTCAGCTCAGCTGGCGACCAGGGCCCGCTGTTGGCTGCAGGCGTTCTGTGGTCGGGCTGGCCGGGAACAATGGCTTTTCTGTGGGACAAGGGCAGCTGCCAGGGGTGGACAACAGCCCCTTTGGCCTCCTGGTCCAGCCTGGCTTTTGCCTTGACCATGGGAGTCCCCTTTGGACTGGGACAATGCCAAATGTTGGAGTCAGGCCCCCAGGAATCCCCCCCGGGGCAGACCGGGGCTCTACACTTAAAAAAAAAGGGAGAAGAGCCAACTTTTCCTGTTATTCATCAACACTGCTCAATCTTTGGGCTGGGATGCTGCACAGACACACTTCTGAGGGACAGACCCTCTTCTTCAGCCCAGAGGAGGGTGGGCAGAGGAAAACTCTTCCCCTTTTCCAACACGAAGAGCCTTATCCAGGCACAGGCAGGAAATGGGTGAAGGGCCAGGAAGGCTTGGGGTCAGGATCTGAGCCTGGCTGGGGCACACACAGCCAGGCTGCCCTTCCCACTTGCACTCACACAGCTGAGAGGAACGTTTGGTTCACACTCTGGTTTTAAAAGGCATCTGAATATTGGCGTTTTCCCAGACAAGTCTTTCCTGTGGCAGCAGCACACTCAAGATGCTGCTGAGCCTAATTTTATAACTGGAGACACAAACCTTGCCATCTGAGGGGGCCCTGCTCGAGGCACAGCACACATTTCTTTGGTTTGGCCAATGAAGATGTGCAAATATCCCAGGGCCAGCAGCCCCCGGGCAGAGGCCAGGCTGAGGCAGAACACGGTGGCTCAGATTTTGCATTTCTGGAGCTCACACTGGGGCATGCGGGCTCACGTCTGGAATCAAAACAAACCCGGGAACCTCCAGAATCATCCCAAATCAAAGCCAAGCAGGAGGTTAATTAATTAATCAATCAACTAAATCATAGGGCACTCTAGGGAACGTGACCTAGCTAGAAAACAGACCTGTCCATGGATCATCTCAGATCCCATCCAGAGAGCTGGAATGGAAAAATGAAGACTTTGACTAGAGAAGTAAAGGAGACAAGCCCTAAACTCCAGTCTGTAGAACACGTCTGAGCTGGGAGAGTGTCAGACCTTGGACAAGCAAGGTTCAGTGGAGCTCTTAAAAGAGGAAAGGAAAGGAAAGGAAAGGAAAGGAAAGGAAAGGAAAGGAAAGGAAAGGAAAGGAAAGGAAAGACCAACAAAAAAAAACCCCAACCCCCAAATGTTTTCCAGCTAAGGCAGGGCCTAGTTAAATTCCAAGTTTCAGGACAAACCCTCAATACTGTGGAGCTGGAGAGCAGATCTTTGCCATCCGCTGTGGGTATCTCAGTTTTCAGCCCAGGGCACAGCCCCGCAGGAGGTGCGTGCTGCCTCCCACGCCTGTCCGCAGGGCCCGGGGATGGGGTTATCTGCAGTGCAGGCTCTGCATCGTCCCACGGGCCCTGCCTGCGACATGTGTGAGGCATCACTGTGGCAGCGCCTTCCTCTGCTGCGGGCAGAAGCATCCCTGACCTGCCCGTGACTGTAAACAACTCTGCATTCCCAGGAGCCAGAGCCCCCGGGATGCTCAGCGAGGAGGGGCTGCGCTGGGAGGGCCCTGGGAGCTGCGCTTTTCCCTCTTAGCCAGCACAGCCCTGCCTGTCCTGGGCTTGGGGAGCTCCCTGGTGCTTTGTGTTGTGTCCTTTACCCAAGGTGTGAAAAGCACTAAAGCCACGAAGGTGAGTTCCAAGTGATTTTTCTTCTTTGCTTGCAGCTTCATCCATCCCCATCATCAAACCTCTCCTAAGGTGAAGAGCATCCTAAAAGCCCCACAAAAAGCACCTTGAGAGGCAGTGCCGGGGCTCTGCTCTCACTGAGTGGGTTTAAACGAGATGGTGACAGAGCACAGGCCTGGAAAAGAGGAAAAATCTTCCCCATGAGCTCCTTCCCGAGGCCCTGGGACCCCCAGAGCCCACAGCCCCCTCAGGGCAAAGCGAGTGGGTCCCATGCTGGAGGGATTTACAGCGCAGGGGCTCTGGAACATCTTCACTCCAAAAGTTCTCCCGTAGCTGGGAGTGCATCTCCTTTCTTGGAGCGTGGCTCAGATGTGGGGAGAGTCATTCCCCTCCCCAACTGGACTTCTCACATCTTTGTTGTTTGCGGGTCCTTGTCCAGCACCGGTCCCTCTGTAAAGCCTCGCTGCCCTTGGGAGTCATCGGGAATGAAAGCTGCTACCTCATGTTTATTAATGGAGAAATTGTAATTAGGAGCAGTAAAGCTGATCAGCGCACAGTTCTATCATGTAAAATTTTATACCCTCAGACTGACATCTGTGCTCTGTGCACACAATAGATATTTATGCTAAGGAAAAAACGTCCCACTGTTCCTAAAATCTCCTGATGCCTCTCCTACCCCAACCCTGATCTTCAGCGTCTAGGACCATGCAACAGAAAAAAAAAACCCATTATAAAATATATACAAGCATTGCTAGAAAAGTCCAAGTGAACACAGTGATGTACAGCACGTGATAATTTGAGCATCTTGCCCGCAAAACAATTTCCTGAAAAATTATTTCACAAATAATTCCTCACAAAACAATTTCTCTGTGCCCCATCCCATTCAGTTTGTATTTGGAAATCTCAGTTTGCTACCCTCTATTATTTCATGTGAATGGGTACTGCACAGCATGTCGGGTAAAAAAGATATTTTTCATTTATTATCTTCAATTTGCTCCTTAAAACCCTCTATTGACATAATGTAAATGAAGCGGCAGTTTAATCCTGGGAGTTTTTGTGGACGGAGAGAAATATTTCTTGTGTTGCACATCAATATATTTGTGAGCTCTTTTACTGCAGGAAAGTGGGACTTAAAATATTTGAGGAGGAGGAGATACAGCAGCGGGTTGTGTTTGCTAAACAGCTCTGCTCATGCATCAGTGGCACCTCTGACATGTTTACAGAGCAGCTTCCAGTTAATCTCTTCACCTCCCAGCAAAGCTGCAGAAATAAACATTCTCCATCATCCATGGATGGGAACAGGCTTCCCTGAGAATTCCCTTCTAAGCCCCAGACCGCGTTGAGTCACTGAAATTTTGCCCAGTTAATTGTAGAGAGTTCACATCAACATCCACAGGAGAAGAGGAGAATTTACCTTAAAAGCTCAGCTCATTGCCCACCTGCACGTGCAGCATTTCCTGTGACTCGCAGAAGGTCCTTCTGCATTTTTTTTGTTTGCGTGTTTTGGAAAAGAAACGCTCAGCTCATACAGAAGTTTTGTGTGGGCTTCAAGGAGGGATGAACGTCAGGACTTGCTTTTATTGCTTTAAGTGATTTTGTGGGGGTGGAAGCAGGTGCTGATCAGCAGGTTTTGAATTCTAAATGGTCAAATCGGTTTTTGATCAAATACAGAACCACCACTAAAAAAAACCCCAAGGTGACAAATCCTGCAGCTTCACACCAGGCAGTGCTGCAGGGGTGGGGGTTACAAGCTGGAGTCCTGTTGATTTCCCCCAAACTCTCTTTTCTCCACAAATAAACTCAGTCGAATCCTGTCTGTGTTAAGACAGGATTTCACCCCACTCACAGCATTTTTACGTGAGTGCTGTGGTGCCCAAGTTCAAGGGAAAATAAACTGCCACTTCCCGCTGCTCCGAACACTGCCTGCATGAGCATTCCTGGGATTTGGGTCCTCAAACCTCTTTTTTCACCATATGCACCCACCCACTTTAGGGGTTTTTTGACTTTTTAAAAAACCTTTTACTATCTGAATTCTGCCTGACTACGTTTATTTCCAACTGTGGCTTTACAGACGCAGCAAGTCCCGCGGAGTGCGAGTGTCCTGCTGCTTCCCGAGCTCCCTGGGCACTCCTCAGAGCAGGCTCCTCACCCTCCTTCCTCTCCCTGCCTGTGCATCAGGCAGAACATCCCCAGGGAAACTCAGCGGGAGCAAATGGCCCATTTCTCACTGAGAAATGAAATTTTCCAGGAATTCCTGCCGCGTGTGCCCGCTGCTGGAGGTGCCGGGGTGCTGTCCCTGCGTTCTCTGCCCTTCTCCCGTGGTGTGGCAGCAGTGCAGAGCTCAGGCTGGGGGGTTCTGATTCACCAAAAATCAGCAGCAGCACAACTCCCAAAGCTTCCTGCGGCTCTCTGGCTGCACTTAGCCAAAAATCTGGTTTTCACCGTGCCCTCAACCAAAAATCTTGTTTTCACCTTGCCCTCAACCAAAAATCTTGGTTTCACCTTGCCCTCAGCGCAGACCTGCACAGGTCGTGTTTCTGAGCAAACGAATCGAATGCGCTGAATAAACTGAGAGATTTCTGAAGAAACATCAGCGGAATTGTAATATTTCCCTGGGCAAAGTGGGTTTTCCACGGATATTTCTGAAGAAATATCACAGAAATCGTAATATTTCTCTGGGAAAAGTGGTTTTTCCACGGATATTTCTGAAGAATTATCACTGAAATTGTAGTATTTCTCCAGATGAAGTGGGTTTTCCACGGATATTTCTGAAGAATTATCACAGACATTGTAAAATTTCTCGGGACAAAGTGTTTTTTCCACGGATATTTCTGAAGAAATATCACAGAAATCGTAATATTTCTCTGGGAAAAGTGGTTTTTCCACGGATATTTCTGAAGAATTATCACTGAAATTGTAGTATTTCTCCAGATGAAGTGGGTTTTCCACGGATATTTCTGAAGAATTATCACAGACATTGTAAAATTTCTCGGGACAAAGTGTTTTTTCCACGGATATTTCTGAAGAAATATCACAGAAATCGTAATATTTCTCTGGGAAAAGTGGTTTTTCCACGGATATTTCTGAAGAATTATCACTGAAATTGTAGTATTTCTCCAGATGAAGTGGGTTTTCCACGGATATTTCTGAAGAATTATCACAGACATTGTAAAATTTCTCGGGACAAAGTGTTTTTTCCACGGATATTTCTGNTATCACAGAAATTGTAATATTTCTCTGGACAAAGTGGGTTTTCCACTGATATTTCTGAAGAATTATCACAGAAATTGTAATATTTCTCTGGACAAAGTGTTTTTTCCACGGATATTTCTGAAGAAATACCACAGAAATTGCAATATTTCTCCGGACAAAGTGGGTTTTCCACTGATATTTCTGAAGAATTATCACAGAAATTGTAATTCTCCGGACAAAGTGTTTTTTCCACGGATATTTCTGAAGAAATATCCCAGAAATTGTAAAATTTCTCCGGACAAAGTGGGTTTTCCACTGATATTTCTGAAGAATTATCACAGAAATTGTAGTATTTCTCTGGACAAAGTGANACTGATATTTCTGAAGAATTATCACAGATACTGTAATATTTCTCCTGACAAGGTGGGTTTTCCATGGATATTTCTGAAGAAATACCACTGAAATTGTAATATTTCTCTGGACAAAGTGGTTTTTCCACGGATATTTCTGAAGAATTCCCACAGCTACTGTAATATTCCTCCGGCCACGGTGGGTTTCCAGCTGGCCCGCTCCCTGGCGTGGCTGCCCCGGCAGGCAGCAGCTGGGCACCGCTCCCTGGCTGTCATTAGCCCGGGACACACGGGGACAGCGCGGCCCTGCCCAGCTGCCAGGGATCAGCTGGGACCCCCGAGCCTCTCCCTTGTCACAGCAAAGCCCCTGCTCGGCACAAAGCCGGGGGGCTGCGGGAGAACACGGCGACAAACCACTGCAAAATGGCTTTGATCCATCACTCGTCCCCAGCTCCACGGCAGGAGAAACCAGGATTTCCCAAAAATGAGCTCCCCTTTCCCCTTCTGAGCTCCACTTCTCCTCGCAGGCAGCTCTGCAGGATGTGGCCAGCCCTTACCCTCCGGTGCAAAAGCTTTCCCAGGCTCTCAGAGCTCAGACTGAAATTACGGGGCATTTTCCTCATCACACAGTGACCTCAATTCTTGAGTCATTTCCATTACCCATTTTCTAGGAATCAATGCAAAAACGTCATCTTTTTCTGAGATAATATACAGCTCAACTCTTAACCTCGTTTGGTTTTTTTTCCCCAAGAGAATGTGGAAGTGACCAGTCTGGGTCATTCATGATTATTTTTAATAAACTCAATGCACAAACCCTCACCCTCCTCGGCCACACTGCTGCTCTTGAGAAAGAATTCATTTGGATTATATTTTAAAAATCAGGACCACGTGCTCTGTCAGGGATGTGCAAATCAGCTGAACACACACGTTGCAAAGGGACCCTGCCAGATGCAGATTTTACCTTCCTTTCACTACAAATGAAATCAGGAAAGTCATTAAATTAACTGCAGCAGAGAGAAAAGAACCCAGTACTTACACTGACCTTCATTTTGCTGCCTGTTTCCCTGCTAGTCCATCGCCTGAGGAGGAGGAGGAGGATGAGGAGGATCTCCCAGCCCTGTCAGTGGGTCAGGCAGCACTGCAGGCTCTGGCTGGAAGCCTGGAGAGGGAAAGCTCAGCCTCTGCCACCTCCTGCTCACTGGGAGCCCCGGGAAAGCAGCTCTGGGCACGGGGGGAGCTCATTACGTAGCAGAATTCTCTCCAGGGAGCCACCGGGCTGCAGCTGGGGATGTGCAGGACGCACAGACTCCCCTGCAGGGAGTGCCTTCCCTGCTCTGAACAGAAAACCCAGGGCAGCAGGGCCGGATCAGGAAAAGGATTGGATTTGGAAGCATTTTTGTTGCAGCATTTTTTACTCCTGGTTTGTTGTGCTTGTTTCTTTTTTTGTTTTTGTTTTTGGTTTTTTTTTTTTTTTTGTTCGTTTTGGTTTTTAATTTTTTTATTTTTTTTTTACTTAAAAGTGGTGTGAGGTTTGATGCACTTCTAACCTATTTCTAGAAAACTGGACAGACCTCCTCTGTGGTTATAAATCCCCTGCAAAACGACCTCAGCCTGCAGAGGCAGAAAACCCGAGGAGGAAAGCTAAACATGACCTGCAGCTGAAGGGTTTTCTATCTTGGACCATTCTAAAAAATCCTTGACTATTATTAAGGTATAATATTATTTTAAATTATTAATGGCTGCTATTTGCTCAGCAACAGCTGAGTCCAGCTCATGCTGGACACTTTGGACACTTTGGACTCAGGATATCTTGGGGTTTGCAAATTTTTACTGGTTTTGCCTTTGTACATGCTGGCTTTTCTCTGGTAAAAGCCTCTTCCTTCCTCTTTCCACAGTAGCTTCAAGATTAAACTAGACACTGGCTGTCAAAGCCACAATCCTGTAGCTAGAAAGGACTTGAGTATCTTGAATGGAAAATGCTGAAAAGCTTCATCAACAAAATCTACACCGCTGGTCTGGGAGCAAACCAGCTGCTGTCCAGAGAAAGAATTCCTGGCACAAAGCAGCACATTTCAGTGCCTTTCTGGTTTTTCTCTTTTTTTTTTTTTAGATATCAGAAGCAGCAGTTTGACCCCTTCAGACACTTCATGCAGGTGATTAGGAGCCATTCATTCGCTACCCTGGAGTTTTTCAGCTGCTCCAGCATTTGGAACGATGGAGAAATACCAGTTACAAACCCACAACTTGTGGCCCCGGAACTACTTTCAAATACAATTAAATGTTGCCATGAATGGACCCCAGAGGGAATTCCAGCTATGCAGGGACCCCTTCCACTGCCCCAGGCTGCTCCCAGCCCCAGTGTCCAGCCTGGCCTTGGGCACTGCCAGGGATCCAGGGGCAGCCACAGCAGCTCTGGGAATTCCAGCCCAGCCCCTGCCCACCCTCCCAACCAGGAATTCCTCCCCAATATCCCACCTACACCTCCTCTCTGGCAGTTTGAAGCCATTCCCTGTGTCCTGTCCCTCCATCCCTTGGAAATCCTCTCTCTCCATCTTTCCCCTTGGTTCCTCCAGGCCACCCTGAGCTCACCCCAAAGCTTCTCCTCTGCAGGTGAGCAACCCCAGCCCTGCCAGCCTTTCCTCCCAGCAGAGCTGCCCCATCCCTCTGCTCACCCTGGAGCCTCCTCTGGACTCTCTGCAGCAGCTCCAGCTCCTTCCAGAGCCCCGGGCTGGGGCCCCCCTGCAGGTGGGGTCTCACCTGAGCAGAGTCTCTCTCAATCCCCACGCCCGAATTTGTGGGTGAGGTGGGAAGACGTGAACGGGGCATTTTAGGAGAGAGAAACCCCAGATCCAGTTCAGGCACATCCAAACCCTCTCCCCTTTTCCCTCTGGCAGCCCCTCAGCCAAAGCTGTGCCGCTGCAGGAGCCCGTGGAGCTCACGGGGTCTGAAATTGCAGCAAGGGCTGCAACGCTTCCTGTGCTGCCACTGGATACGCCACAACAAACAAACAACTACTTTTGCTGCCTGAACTCCAGCTGAAATCGTGTTCAGGGGGGCTTTCCCTGGGCAGGTGCAATAGTTGGGGCACAGGGATAATTGCAGAGCGTTTCCTGTAATAGGGTTGGTGCTTCAAGCAGTCCAGAGAGTAGGAAAAAAAAAACTCCTTTGTATTTTTAAATTATTCAAATATTATAATAAACAGTACTGCCAGGCTGGTAGGGGCCTTGTAAACAGCTCATAAATATGTTTCAGAAAAAAGTTTTTTTTTTTTTATTACTCAGCTGAAGTTGGCTGGGTGGGCTCTGGCCATGTTTGAAATGCTCACAGCAGAACAGGGAATCAGTTTGCTCCCGTTACATTGATTTATTGACAATCCACTCAAGAGAATTGGAAATATATCTAGAAATAGAAAATTCTCCTGTATAGAGAGGACAAATGTCCTGCCCCAGTTACTGATGACTCAGTGTGAAAAGTAGCCCCCTAATCTTTACAAGCCTTGATGGAAAATTTAGAGTGCAAAAAAAATGACTCACTGACCTCCTACTAAGCTTTCCCCCGCCACTAGATTGTCTATTAAATTTCCAGGAGGGTGTTTATTTACAGTAAACACTGAGGTAATAATCCATGATGAAATTAATTCCGTTACACTTATTAGACTGGCAGACAGCAGGACAGCAAGGCACTGACTTTGAGTCAAGATTTCAGCATTCTCCATCCATCCCTTACAGCTGCAGCAGGGCCTCTGATCTATAGAAAACTAATCTGGGTGGGATATGGGTACAGAAATAAATGTAACAAACCTTATACACCGGGTCCAGTCTTTCAAAATAGGAACACAGAGTGTTTCAAAATGTTTTCTGGTTTGCACGTAACGTAAAGAAATTATGTCATGCAAGAGGGCACAGGGCTGCCACTGAAAGTCTCTGGCAAAGGATCTGTGTCTCCAGTGTCACTGCAGCATGGCAGTAAGGTGGAGCCTTGACATTACAGCTTTATAATTTCACTAATGTGGTTATTTCCAGCTATTTGTTGGTTTTCAATCCTGCTTCGTTCAGGATCCTGGCCAAGAAGGCATTTCTCCCACTCAGTGGTTCTGTCACCATGAAAAGCACGGGGGGACATCAGACAGGAGCCTCCTGTCCGCCCGGGATGAGGAAGCCAAACATTCACAGACACGGAACCACTGAGGTTGGGAGGGACCCCTGAGAGCACCGAGTCCCAGCTGCGCCCATCCCCAGCCTGTCCCCAGCCCCGAGCTCTGAGTGCCACCTCCAGGAATTCCCTGGACACCTCCAGGGATGGGGATCCAAACCTCCCTGGGCACTTCCAGTCCCTGAGCCCCCTTTCCATGGGGAAATTCCTGCTGCTGTCCCCCCTGAGCCTCCCTGGCACAGCCTGAGGTTATTCCCTCTCCTCCTGTCCCTGTTCCCTGGGATAAGATCCCAAATCCCCCCCCGGCTGTCCCCTCCTGGCAGGGAGTTGTGCAGAGCCACAAGGTCCCCCCTGATCCCCCTTTTCTCCTCCTGAGCCCCTTTCCCAGCCCCTCCCCGTCTCTCTTGCCATGAAGGGCCAGAACTGGAGGGGTCTCATCAGCGCCGCTTCCAACAGCACCAGGAATCCCACTGAATTCAAACGTCAACCCCTTCCTTCCCTGCCCAAAAACCCAGCCCTACCTTTGCAGCTGTGCTGCTCCTCGGGTCCGCATCCATTGCTGTCATTGCCCACTCGGAGCAATCCGGAGAACTGCAGTGGGATGGGGACACTTCAGCCGTGCCCAGGCACTGCGTGTGGGGAATCCCCCTCAGCAAAGTGCATCCACACCTCTGCCCCTAACAGCGACTCGGACACAAGGTTCTCATGTGAGAGAGTATCTCAGACAACAGGAGATGAAAGGGGGACAGAATAAAAACCAAAAAAAAACCCCTTTGGGTGACTAGAAGCGAGCAAACGATGCGTTCAAGTGGGAGCTTCCTTGCTCTTTGTGCCACCGACTTGCTGCAGTTAAGCAGTGGGAAGTCTGAGGCTCTGCTCTGCTCCTGTTTCCTCTTTTGCAGCAGTGAGAGCAGGGCTGTGGCACAGTGAGGAGCTGCACAGCCTCGATAAGCACCGCTGCCAGCGCCAGCAGCGCAGGCTGTCGCAGCCAGGCTGTGCTGGCTTTCAGGGCAGCAGGAGCGCAGCAGGAACAGGCACTCCGGGCACCTCCAGACCCCCCAGGGAAAGGTTTCCAGAGTCAGGGAATGGTTTGGGTTGGGAGGGACCTTAGGGACCGCCTCGTTCCATGGGCAGCGACACCTCCCACCAGAACAGGTCGTTCCAAGCCCCATCCAGCCTGGCCTGGGACATTAAATTTCACCCCGGGCTTGCATTTCCTCCCTCAATAGGTTAAGTTCGTTTTTCCCAGCCCTCCTTTCTCCAACAGAAACCCACCAACCTTGTGGCCAGCAGGATGTCCAGGATGGGGAAAGGCAGCAGGGTGCCAATGGCAGGATGGTTTTGTGTTAAAAAAGTCACTTGTGGCTCTGGCACTGCCAGTTCAAGCCCCCGGAACTACAGAAGCTTGAGGTGAGAGCTCCCACAGTTCACACCCACAGCGGGGCTTTAACACATAAACCACAAAAAGGTTTGAAGAGCAGATTCCAAACACCAGTGACAAGCGCGTGAATTACGATCAGGTGCTTGAGCAGAATTAAAAAAAAAAAAAAGGTGCTACTCCAAAAATAAAAAAGCCACTGGCTGTCACCCACCCCACATCACCCCTCAGTGACTGTGTCAGGACTTCCCTTTTCGCTCGCCCCAGCTCTGCTTCTCCTTGTTTCCCCACCAAGAAAGCCACCAGCACCACCACGTCCCACAGCACTGCTTCTGCAGGGTCACAGCCGCAGAGGCAGACGGGGAGCAGAGAGGGTGAAGCCTCAGAAATGTTTTGATTAGAGGGAGCTTTTCCAGAGAAAATGAAATTTCGTCCTTTAAAACAAAAATAAATCCCCCATTCTACATTTTGAGTCTGTAACTGTACCTGACTCAGGTGGAACACAACAAATTCATCATTCCCAAGCCCCAACTTCCCACACTCGACCGTTTCCCCCTTTGTTATAGAGAAAACAAATAGAATTCCTTCTTTATGTATCAAAGAGCTTTCTAAAAGGCAATCTTTATTTAAATACAGACAAAACCTGTATCCTCACCAGCCCTTGACAATTGCTCAGTGTAATGGAAGTTCATCCAGCAGCAAGAACCACCTCGCATTTAAAAAGCCTCACAAAGGCAAGCGCTGAGCTCTGACCCAAGGAGTCTCCCAGCTGGGATGCCCAAGAGCTCTCTGCACGAGGAGGCCTCAAAAAACACGTTTAAGGCCCTGCTCAGGCAGATCTCGGGGAGAACAAGTAGTGAACTTTCCAACTTAAGAGTTTTAAGCGCAGTTTCTTAACAATGGGCACCGAGTTTGTGACTAATTAAAAAAGAATGTAATTGAGGTGCTGTGTAACAGACAGATGGAGATTTCTCAGTCAAATGAAACAGTGACATTTCTGAGGTACACATACAAAAATTCAGATGCGCAAGTTTCTTTCTTTGAGAGGATACTAAAGGTCTCTAAGGCAAAATTATTCTCATTTTCACCTGCAGCAGCACTGTGATGTTTTCGTTGCAATGTGGGTATTCCTTAAAACTGTTAGGAATTCATTCTGAGGTCCCACTTGTTAAGATAAATTCAAAAGAGGATGAGATGAAATCTGAATTTTAACATCAGAAACTAGAAGACCATTTCTTGGATTCATCTAAACAATTTTAAATCCTGTTTGAATTCTTATGGCACAACTCGGAACTGAAGGCCTACTTGGCCAATAAACAAAAAACCACCAAGAATTCACCAAAACCCCGGACTGAAAGATACAAACCAGAGCTTCACAAATAATGAACTGTGGCTGAAGGCAGCTTAAGGCTTCGTTTAAAGTATCTACACCAAGTTCTGCCGCTCTTTGTGCGAGCTGTTCTCTACCAGAGCTCAGCGGGATTGCACAGACACAGTAGAGAGCAGAGCTGGCTCCTCCTGCCCGCCCTGAGCAGGACACAGCCCCGTTCCCCTGTGTGAGACCCCAACAGGAGGGCACCAAGCTCAGCCCATCCTGCCAGGACCCTTTCATCCTCCACCCCCTCCCTTCAGTACAATTAGAGATGACTTACAAAAAAACTAAACCACGCACACTAATAAAAAAAATTAGTGTGGGGCCAAGAGTCTGAACGTTTGTTCTCTTCCTGCCACGGGACGTGACAGAACCCGAAGCAGAGGCGGCACAGCGAAGCCCCCAGGGGCGCAGCGGCGGGGACGGGGCGCTCGGGGAGCTCTGCTCAGTCCGTGGTGGATCTCCTGTACCAGAACCGCGCCCTGTAGTCGTCGCTGCAGGTCATGAAGCCGGGGTTGGTGGGGGAGTGCACGATGCAGCGCACGATGCTGTTGTGGCCCAGGGAGAGCAGGTTCCTGCGCTCGGCCGTGCGCGAGTCCCAGCAGCACAGGCTGATGGTCCTCTCGTCGGGCAGCAGCACGTAGTCCTCCGTGTGGTTGAACACGGCCTGAGTCCTGTGCACCTGGCGGCCGCTCAACCCGGCACCTAAACACGGGCAGCAAGAGCGGCACTGTTAGGGAGCTTTCAGGAGCCAAGAGTATCAATTCTCTACAAAGGAGATGTGTTTTCTCTGCTGTTCAACCTCTTCCACAAGCAACAGGTTGTGGGCTCGACATTCCTGAGCCTGAATTCCAGCTCGCTGACCATTGCTGGCTCCTTTCCCAAGGGAAAGTTGCCAACAGTTTCTCTTTCCAAAACATCTCTCTGCGTGTCTCAGCACAGGCTCAGCAAACAGTGTTCCCTTTGCCAGAACAACTGTCCCAGGGGTTGTTTCCTATTCCTGAACCAATGCAGAGCAGTGTCAGTGCCATGGAGCAATAACAGACCTTTTTACACAGCGTGTTCTAAAAGAAACTGTTGGGATTGTAAATAAAGCTTCTTTCTCTTCTGACAACCCTATGGAGTCAATCCATTTCCTGTCCTACCGTTGACAGCAGGTGATGCAGTAATGAATTAATAATAATTCTTTTGCAGTTCTGTCACAGGACCAGAGAGGTTCGAGTCCAGCCTGTGCCCCATCCGCACCCTGTCCCCAGCCCAGAGCTCCGAGTGCCACGTCCAGGGGTCCCTTGGACACTTCCAGGGCTGGGGACTCCAACCCTCCCTGGGCAGCCCCGGCCAAGACCTGAGCACCCTTTCCATGGGGAAATTCCTGCTGCTGTCCATGTATATACTCTAAAATTCATCAGGGAACAGCAGGAATACCTACTCCAGCTGTGCCATCTCCAATTCTTTACCTTCAAGGGTATTTTTACCTTACATTTTTGCACGAGGCTTTCAGTTGTGACCAAGGGAAAGAACACAGAGGAGAACCCTGATGATCCTTGAGGACTTTCCAGTGTATTTATCACACAGCACCCTCTGTATGACCCAGCTTGGCCATAACTTTGGATAAAATGTGTTTCCTCCAGACACTGAGCTCCGCTCAGGGATCCCACACAGCTTTCCCGGGAATGTGCTGCTCCCTGCTGGCCGGGAGCAGGAGGGCTGGGCTGCAGAAAGGGACCTGCAAACCCCAAACGCTGCCACACACCATCTTCTGCACCTTCTGTGCTCCTACAGCTAAAGCACATCAGTGCTCGACCCCAAAGCCTCTCCCACAGCTGCTGTGACATGCAAAGCTTCCACAGCCTTCATTATTCCCTAAATCCTGCTGAGATCCAAGCACGGCACTGTCAGCATGCCCCAAGGAAGACTACCTTGCACACAACTGCATCCTTGGAAAAAATACACAAAAAGGGGAACAAACCAGCTGTAGGTGCATTTCAGAGCATTGCCACGGCTATAGAGCCACTGAGTTAATGGTTAAATCAACTGCCCTCAAGTAGCTTCAGTGTTTCTTCTGACCTTTCCCCAACTCAGTGGTAACTTCCCTCCAGAACAATGGAGTGAGTGAGTAATGATGTCAGAAAATTCTCCAAAATCTACTCAGACTAAAATACGTTCACACTGACACACAGAATCACAGCTTCTCTTCTGGAATTGGTCTAACAGAAATGTTTTCAAAAAGCTCAGGCACAAAGCAGCATTTTCTCCATTGCCTTCAGAAATTGTTATTTTCCGACACTATTTCCAGCCCTGCCACGGCTCAGCGCCTGGAAAAGAAGGCGTCTGGAAGGTCACCCAGCCACATACCTGTGTATTTCACCAGCGTCCGACCAGTGGATATCTCCCAGAGTTTAGCCACAGAGTCTTTCCCACTGGACAAGATATACTTGGAGTTTTTGGAAAAAATAGCGGAGCAGACCTCGGCCCCGTCATGCGCCTTCTCGAAGGTGGTGATGCAGCGGTTGGAGACGCCGTCCCAGAGCTTGATGCAGCCGTCCTTGCTGCCCGTCACGTACATGTTGGCGCTGGCGTTGTAGTTGACGGAGCAGATGGCGTCCGTGTGCTGGTCCTGGGGGTTGCAGGACACGAAGCACTGGAAGGTGTTGATGTCGTACAGGCGAAGGGTCGGGTGCTGCGTCCCCACCAGGATGAAATCGCCAGAAGGGTGGAAAGAGATGGAGCGTAACATCTCTGCTTCCTGCGGGATGGGAAACGCACGGCGGGGTGAGGGAGGGAAAGGAGCTCAACTGGAAGGGGCAGTGCTGCTGGTGTTGAAGTGATGAAAAACTATTTGAATTAGAAGCACGAACGGGAAAATGTTTTCTGTGGGATTGAAATGACAGGCTGCCTGCAGTGCCCCCTTAGTTTGGGATATCACACCCCCCAAGCCCACCACCACCTAATCCCAAATGCTTCTCCAAAACAAAGACAACAGAATTGACTTCCAAGTTAATTCAGATTAGAGTTGGTCTCATGAGTAAAAAGCTGACGGGGCTCGATGTGGGCTCGACATTTCTGAGCCTGAATTTCAGCTTGCAGACCATTGCCGGCTCCTTTCCCAAGGGAAAGCTGCCAACAGTTTCTCTTTCCAAAACATATCTCTCCGTGTCTCAGCACAGGCTCAGCAAACAGTGTTCCCTTTGCCAGAACAACTGTCCCAGGGGTTGTTTCCTATTCCTGACCCAATGGAGAGCAGTGTCAGTGCCACGGAGCAATAATAGACCTTTTTACACAGCGTGTTCTAAAAGAAACTGCTGGGATTGTAAATAAAGCCTTCTCTCTCTTCCGACAACCATATAAAGTGAATCTATTTCATGTTCTACTGCGACATTTCTCCAAAAAAAAGGTAACAGAATTGACTTCCAGGTTAATTCAGATTAGAGTTGAGTAAAAAGCTGACAGGCTCTAGATTTAAATACAAGTGTCCATGATTCACAGAATGAAGACACATTACAGATAATGAATGTGTACAAACGTTGTACCTGTGTGCTCCTGCACCCCGAACCCCAGATCACCCGAGGCACAGCGCAGCTCACAACACCTCAGCACTCGAACATCGGAGCTCTGGCTGCTCTGAGCAGTATCTCACCTGGATGTATTTGAAGGCTCTTTTGGCAGAAGGTTTGGAATAATCAAACAATTTAAGAGTGTAGTCCCTTGAGCCAGATGCCAGGATCTGCTCTGTCGGGTGGAAAGCTAAACACGTCACTTCATCCACGTGATCGTACAGAGTCCGGATCACCGGGTGGTTCTCCATGTTCTGCTGTGCTGTCTCATTCATCATGACCTACAAAGAACATTCAACACGTTGCTGTTGGAAAATAAAGCAGGTTTTTGACAGGAAAAGTAGGTTTTAAGCTTGCCAGAGTGGCTGAACAGCAGCTCCTTTCTGACACGACCAGGCGCAATCTGTTCCCTCGGTAATCTGAAGGCCCTTTATAGGTCAACAAATAAGATCCCCGTGTCTTTATGAAGGTCAAAACAACTTGGCTCAAGGACAAACTACTTCAGTAGCAGAGAACTGCTGTGAGAAAAATCTCATCTTCATAAACAGCCCAAAGCAAAACACTGACTGCTGGAAGAGCTGAGAGAAGCTGCACCGTAACTGCAGCTCTTTGCTGAGAATCTGTGTGCTCTGTGCAAAAAATCCCACTTTCCATTGCCACCTGATAACTGCCTTGGAGAAAGATAAAGCAAATCAATGTGTGAAACAGTTCTGAAATACCCACTGAACACATGGGTGGCCCTGGGGGCTGCAGAGGCCACAAGTGGGTTTAACATGAGCTGTGCTCAGTCAGTGCAGCCACCACCAGCACCCAGCAGGAGCCACTGCTGCCTCAGTTCTCTCCCTGCTGCCACAGGTGACACCAGTGTCCCTGCCCTGGCTCTTCTTCCTTCAAAGGGACTTGATGAGCAGCTGCTGGAGTAGGGAAAATGTTGAGCCAGGTATTTAGCCCAAGCCACTGAGGCAGCCACAAGGTACAGCCAAGACATGGGAAGAACTGCCAGAGTGGTTACAAGCCATTATCCCAATGGGATAACATGGACAGGACTGCAAGAGTGATTACAATCCATTATCTCAATGGGCATGACATGGACACAATTCCCAGAGTGGTTACAACTCATGATCCCATTGGACATGGCATGGACAGGACTCCCAGAGTGGTTACAATCCCAAAACCCAATGGACATGGCATGGACACAATTCCCAGAGTGGTTACAATTCATGATCTCATTGGACCTGGCAAGGACAGGCCTCCCAGAGTGGGTACAATCCCTTATCCCAATGGCACGGCATGGAAAGAACTCTCAGAGTGGTTACAACCCCTTATCCCATTGGACATGCCATGGACAGGATTCCCCGAGTGGTTAAAATCCCTTATCCCAATGGTCATACCATGGACAGGATTCCCAGAGTGGTCACTGTCCCTTACCTCGATGGGCATGGCATGGACAAGATTCCCAAAGTGGTTACAATCCCTTATCCCAATAATTATGGCATGGACAGGATTCCAAGATTACAATCCCTCATCCCAATGGATATGCCATGGACAGGATTACCAGAATGGTCACAATCCCTTATCCCAGTGGACATGCCATGGACAGAACTCCCAGAGTGGTTACAATCCCTCATCCCAATGGGTATGCCATGGACAGAACTCCCAGAGTGGTTACAATCCCCAGACCCAATGGACATGGCATGGACAGAACTCCCAGAGCGGTCCCTGTCCCTTACCTCGATGGGCATGGCACTCTTGGCCAGCATCCTCTCCGTGTCCAGGATTTTGATGGAGGCGTCGGCCGAGCCCGTGGCGATCAGCTGCCCGTCCCTGCTGTAGGTGGCCACCCTGCAGGGCCCCTTGTGGGAGGTCACGTAGCACGTCTCGTACTCGGACGCCTCGGGGGACATGGTCTGCACGTCGGCGTCGAACTCCAGGTCGATGCCGGTGCCCGGCGCCACGGTGTCCGAGCGGCCGATGGCGTACTGGACGGCGCTGTCGTCGTTCTCCATGCCTGGGGACACGGCAGGGCAGCGCTCAGGGCTGGCATCCTCCTCCTCAGAGCCTGCCAGGCCTCCGGGGAAGGCTCTGGGAAAGGCAGCCCTGAGGGGAGAGCTGAGCGGGCGCAGCAGGTCTGGTCACACTGCTCTGGGGAGAAGGGAGCGAGAGCTGGGCTGCCCTGCTGCAGGCACGGCTCCCGAGTCACTCTGGGATACTCCCAGTGAAGGCTGGAAAGGGCTGATAAATGCACTGAGAATCGGTCACTGACCACGGACAGGCCTCTGGTCGGCTTTTCACAGGGGAGCAACAAGCCCCAACACTATTACATGGGTATTAAAGTAAAAAACTTAAAGCATTAACTGGTTCTTCTCCTGTTCTACTGCACTGAAGCCAAACTATCCCAACATTCCAAGGGAAAAAAATTGCTGGTCTTCAAGCCCACTTCACAGGCTTTTATTTCCAGGATGCAGCTACAGACCAGAGAGTTCAGCACTGGAAGTGGCAACAGGGCAGACACAGGAGTTTTCAGCCCAGGGGTGATCTTTTTGCTGCTTTCATCTGCTCTTTTCAAGTCTAGAATTTGTATTTTAAACAGACACAAAGCTTCACAGATTTATACCCTCAGAACTCAGCTAGTTCAGGCAGCAGAACCAGTTGAGTTACACGTGGTGTCACGGCCAGAAATCTTCCAGGACTTGGTCAGCTTGTTCCAGCAGCAGCTCAGGGGTTTTCCCTGCTCTCCCTACACCGTGGCACTTCCACAGGAAGTACTGGGAGAGAACAAGTGACAGCCCTGCTGAGACCCCAGAGGGTGAAGCTGTTTCCTGGAGACTGATACATAAAAGCCAGCAAAGATTGCCAATGGAAGGACTTGCTCCCTCTCCAACACTGTCAGGAACAACCGGACAGAAATGATTTATTTTTAAAGTCAGCAGAACTGTGAGGGTGAGATTATCCCTCAGATCTGTGGGCTCAGTGATCCCATTCACTGGGATGTTTTGAGAGGGCCAAAACACTCACCCAGAACCCTGAATGTCCTTAGAGAAGTTCTAAGAGATTTGGGCAACACTCGGGGATCTGGTTTGCTGGTAATGAAAGGGGAATGCCCTTCAAAAAACCCCACAGAGGCAAAGGCTGTACCCAAGTGTACAAGTGTTGTGCCATTATCAGACACCTCCTTTGCATCAAACGTGTCTTTCCAGTGACACCAATCTCTTAATTCACTGGGCAATTAGAAACTAGATTTTTATGTCAGCTTTTCATTCTGGCTTACCTAACTTAATTAGGTGCAGCAGTTGTTCAGAGGGCGCACAGACAGACTGTGGTTTGATCTCATTTATCAAGCCATTGGCAATGTTGATGTAGCCATCATAGAGCAGCTGACTAATTATCAGTTTGTAAAGTTGCTGTCGGTCTTTCAAACTGACTTTTGTCCTATACATTGTGAGCAGGGACTGCCTTGGGGGGGCCTGGAATGAAGAACAAAAATCACATACAAGAGAGTTGCATGAAACCACCAGAACCTTGGAACTTATCTCAGGGCTGGCATCAACTATTGCTGTGGTTTTAGTGAAAAGCAGAGATGGGGGGGAGGAAAGTGGG
>WBMY01017588.1:258770-289094 GCA_013397315.1 Donacobius atricapilla | reverse complement strand
CTCTGAAGGCACCGCGACATCCAATGGTACATTTTACAAAAGAATTGAACACCCTATACAAAGGTGCTTGTCATTTAGAGACTTGATTGTATTGGAATTCCTAAGCTTCCATAAGCAGCAAGAAGGAAAATCAGTAGTTGCTTTGTAGAGGAGCATAAAACACTGTGAATTTTGTTTGAAACTGCAAAATATCCTAGCCACTGATACAGGGCAGAAATGTTTGTTAACTTGGTACAATGGTAAATGCAAAAGCTCTAGAAATGTCATGAGGTAGACAGGCAATATATACGTAAGCATATACAGTCACATACCCAAACAGATAAGGAACTAATGGAATAACATTCCCCATTCATGTTGCCAGTTATTCTCCCAACACTATATTCTTTTAAATAATTGCCCCTCTTTCTGCTGTTGTTCTAGACATATTTTTATTTTCTGATCTTCTGAGTTAGATATAAGATTATATGGATTACAAACTAAGATTTCTGGGGCAAAATCTTAAAAAAATAAAATAACAACCTAATTTGTATCTGAGAATAACTGCTTGCCACTTAACAATTTAGCATATCTATCAATTTTCTAAAATGAAAAATATATACATGTGTATAAAAGTTTGGAGTTTACACATTGCTGAAATGAATTTAGGCTTCACAGGGTATCTCCATCTCTTTTCTAATTTTTGTCGCATTTTTAAGTTTTCATTCATAGCTATTATTATTAGTACAGACTTGAACAAGGATTGCACATATTTTTCTGATCTTTTATTAGAGGTACATTTTTGTATTTGCATACTTTTTTTCATCCTATGTCCTTGCTTACTTTTAAATTGCGTATATTTGGTCCAGTCCATAATAGTGAAAGTTAGGTGCATTTCACTAATTTTTTTACTCTCTGCATCAATGTAACCTTCATATTAGTATGTGATCCTTATAACTACATGTATCATAAAGCTTTAAGCATGTGATCATGTTTCAGCATTTGTCTTTGAAGGCAGTAATAGGGTTATTGAGCCACAAAATGATAATCAGGAGTTTTAGAGGTCACTCATTATATAATGTATAAATATTTCATAAATTCCCCACTGTTTACAGATAGCAATAGTTTAAAAATAAATTGCAAATGTTCAGTATATAATGCAGCTGATCTAGTTGATAATGCTTGTTGGGTTTTGTCTTTTTTTTTTAATGCTATTTATATGTTTACGTAAATTCTAACTTCTACGTGATATAGCTTCATAGCCTGGTCCAGCAGATTATATCATTATAAAATTTTGGAGGATCATATCGTGCAAGTTCATCTACACTGTCAAAATTAGCTATTTTTAAAATAAGTTGAAACATGCCACATCCTAAATATCCTTAAATCAGTAAGAAAATCTTGCATTACTTTTTCTGGGTTTTAGGCATGCATGTTTAGGTACATAATGGATGTAGAGTTATATAATTTTCAAAAATAATATCTATTTTGGAATTTAGCAGTTTCAGTGTTTGGTACGGTGACTGGGTGTAAACTTAATAGCCCACACATTTTTTGGGACCTTTTGCAACCTTATATCCAGATGTCGGCCTTGTCCCAACTGCATATAAGAGTAGAACATAGATGTCTACAATTCTCCCCCTTCATTTAAAAATATCTTTTGTTGTATAAGTAGAAAAGGAGCTGTGTTGTTTTGTAATTGAGCTGTCTTAAAATACCAGAGACTACAGCTACTGAGTACAAATTTAACTTGTGCCACCTCAGATCCAAAGCTCTTGCGCAATTGGATAAATCAACACAAAGAAATCCTTCCTAAATTAGATGATGACTCTGTTAATGAAGGGGTCTGTAGGGTCTTTATTGCCTGCTTTGAAACCACGTAGCAAAACAAGAACTAAATCCTTATTTCCCTGGTTACTTGAACTTGCCATCTGGGTTTGCACTGTAGAGATATTGACAGCCAGTGACAGTACAGCAGAAGTTGAAGTCTGAAAAAAAAAGGCAAAAAATCCATAATAACAATTAAAATACAAACCATACTATCTATGTTTTCATTTCAGTGATATTGTGGAGCACACTGGGACCTGACTGCTAGATGTTCTGTATCTTCCTACTTTCAGAATATTACATAACTTTTCAGAGAAGGAAGAAACATTAATTAATTAATTATTGTAAATTAGGAAGAAGTTCTATACTGTGAAAGTGGTGAGGCACTGGATCAGATTGGTCAGAGAAGCCATGGATGGCCCATCCCTAGAAGTGTCTTTGCCCATGTCTGGACATTATAACAAGGTTAGGTTTAAGGTCACTTCCAACCCAAACTTCTATGATTTTTTGATAAGGCTGTCCAATTTTAATGGTCTTCTAAGCAACTCTGGTTTTGCCATGATAAATCTGTTCAGCTCCTAATGAAAATTACCTACACAGCTATGTGTGGCATAATACTAGTCAGTCCAGTGCCCATGTGCTCAGAGAAGTTATTTCACTAAGACATATGCTAGCATTAAATATTGTCATATAAATAATTATTGTGTCATCAACAGATACCAGTTTTTATGTTCTTAATTTTTATTTTATCCCAAGCCCTTGAAAAACACTGCAGTTTCTAGTTCTGAAAGGAAAGTTGAGCTTTTCCAATCTGTAGAATTGTGATGCACAGTTAGATTACAATTCTTTTCAGTGGGCAGTTTCGTAAAAGAACTATTACATTCACTGATACGTCTTAAGGAGCAAAAATTTTCCTAGTTATATAGAGAGGTTGTAATGACAAGTTATTATTTCATTTAGTATATACTGCTAGATATTTAGGAAAATTAACAGTAAAGGTCAACAAACACTTGAGATACATTCTAGAGTTTTTATTTGAGTTATTTGCTTGAGTCTGTTCAGCTGCACATTGTTCAGTAACTGGCCATATTGAGTCAAATTACCTACCTAAATGAGCTGAGCAAATGCTGGCTCAATTTAGTTACATACTATGAAATTTGTACTTTGAGTTATTCATTTTAGTGAATAGTTTGCTGAAGACTAACACTCAAATAGCATTTACCATTATCTTGTTAATAGGCCTTAGTGCTCTAAATCTACTAAGAATGCAAATAAATGATAATTCTGCACTCATTAAGGAAACCTCTTGTGACTTACTTTGGTTAAATGCTCCAACAGGGATGTTTAGCACTTCTTTGGGGTTGGTAAAGTTCCAAAAAACTGTAAATTAAAGTTCTATGGCGTGCTATAAAATATGCATAATGAAACCCTGGATGTAAATTAAGAAGATTTATGTTTCGGCATTCTGCTTACGTTATTCAGTCTGAATGCTTCACAGGTTTTAATGAAGCAAATAAACTGTTCTTTTTCTTGAAATTCATTTTGAATGGTCACTATGGATTCATTGTTACAATACTTAATTCACACATTAAAGACTGAATTACTCTTTTAATCTATATATCATACTGAAGTGTTATTACACAATACCTTTGAAGTCTAGGCGCTCCATCTATAGTAACAGTGCATTGAAGTTTCCTGTAGACATAAGGATACAGCATAAGTTAATATAGAGCTGGAAACAATGTTCATGAATGTTCTTGTACTTTAAACTTATGTGTTCATTTGTGTTACACTTATGAATTCCATTATTGAGAGCCAATGAACATTGACTGAAAATAAATTTTATTTCCAAAGATATTTAAATATTATCTACGGAAAATAAATACAAATTGTAGTATAAACTACAATCCCATGTGGGTTTTCTGTGTGGTTTTCAGCAGGAAGGAAGCTAAAGCATTGAGGTTTTGTGCAACTGCCACCCAGATCTGTACATCTGTCAAAGAAATCACATCAGGGTTTTGGGTAATCTTTAGCCTAAAAAAGAGAAAAGTATGAAGAAAGAGACCCTGAGGCACAGCTATTTTCTAGACAGCTTGCTACTGTGGAATTGTTTTTTCAGGAAAAACTGTCTTCCAATGTGGAGGATCATATTTTGTATTGTAACAAATTGCTTCATTGATGGTTCAGTTCTAGATGAGTTAAACTAAGTGGTGTTGAAAGTATTTCAGATTTTCTCTAAAACAGATACAACAAAATCAACCACAGAATTTTACTTTTAGGCTCTACATGAATATCTATGTAAACCTGCACCATTTTTAGAATAAAGACTTACTACAGAACTGACTGTCTTTGCCTTCTAACTCTTCTAATTAGTGGTTCTGTTTTATTTGGGATGAGGAAACTTCTATTCTGAGAGGAATTCTGTGGAACACAGGAAATTCAGTGGAATTCTGGAAACAGTGGTATGGAACAATTCAATCAATTTAAACGGAAAAAAAATATTAGCCACAGAATTATGTGTAAATAAATAAATAGCAAGTATGTTGTTAAGTCAAATATTGGAAATACAATAAAATATTTGAATGGTTGATTTTTTAATTTTGTATTTCTCAAATATAATTTTAAAAAATATTTCTAGAATTTGTTTTGGTATTACCAAGTAATTTCCAGAATTTCACAGCTCTAGTATAATACATCATAGCATTATATCAATCTGGTTTATTACACTGTATTAAATATAGTCCAGCATATTTTCAACATATCCATTTTTGCAATTCTTTCTTATTTAAAAATATTTTGCACCTTTTATATTAAAAAATTAACTAATATACGTGTGCTATGCTACTAAAATACTATGGTATTACACATGATTCAGTTTGAACACCAGGGATTATAAAATGCCTTTGGAAATTAGAGTCAGCTCAAACTGTTAAACTGTGTTTTGTAATGGAGAACAGAGAAGCAGATTAGTATTTGAGCTTTTGGATCACATTACTCTATGATGACAGAGTACACTTAAAAACAATTAAGACAGTGATGAATATGAGAACACAGAGCTTAATTGAGGGGTATTTTTATTAGAAAGAATGCATATAGAGCACTTTAATTCAGAGTAGAAATCCAAACAATTACAGATAAATGATGAAGATAAAGCAATTTAAGATGGAACAGCTTACATATACATTTGCATGTGCATCAACATACTCATTCAGAAATAAGTAACAAATTATTTTCTAGGAATTAGCAGGGAGCAGAGTCAAAATAGAAATTTGGTAGCAAAAGATGCAGGGTCCAATGGGATTTAATCTGGCACTCCATCATAAAGAACAATTTGACTTCAAAAAGTGGCACTCAGAATCACTGGCTGTTGGCATAATTCCCAAACTATTTGAAACTAGCTTATATGGAAGTGGATGGAAGGCAACATCCCTGGTAGGATGTAGGGATCCTACACTAAAGTAAAGGGCTTTTCAACTTTTGAATACCTCCAAGAATGGAGATTTGACAACTCTATGGAACCTGCTCCACTGTCTCACTCGTGAAAACTTCTCTATTCTCCAAAGTGGAAAAGAAAAAAGAAAAAGAAATCACCCTGTAGTGTTTTAACCTCAGCTTAGTGTCAGATGTCCACTAAGCCGCTTTACAACTTCCGTCTCAGAGGGACAGGGGAGACTGTAAGATGGAAAACAGCTAGTAGGCTGAGATAAGGCAGTTTGCTAAACCAAAAAAAGACAAGCAAAAGTTTACATGCACACGAGCAAAGGGAGAAGTTGCTCTAGTTTCCATTGTCAAGCGATATTCAAAAGGAAGTAAGGCCTCAGCACACAGTGACTGCTCCAGAAGACAAACATTATAGAATAACAAATGCCCCTCAACTCATCCTGTCTCCCTTAGCTTTTATATCTGAGATGACGTCATGGGGTATGGAATATCCCTTCAGTTAATTTGAGTCAGCTGGCCTGGTTATGTCCCCTCCAGCACCATGCCCACTCCAAGGCCCTTGATGAGGGAGGGGGGGAAGGCATGTTAGAGAGACAGTGCTGCTCAGCACTAACCAATCTGTTAGTGTGGCATCGAGAGGAACCAATCTGATTTTTAATTATGCCCCGACAGGTGTTCCACAGGCGGTGAGCAGTGTCTCCGGGGGCTGTGCCCTGCTGTAGCCCTGTCCCCGGGGAGCTCCGCCTGCAGCCCAGCGGGGCAGAGAAAGCCGCCGCCATCGGCCCGCAGCCACCCCCCTTGCCGGCGGGGCACGCCGGGACAAAAACGCCCAGGAAATCACACACAGAGTCACACACACTATGCTAATGTTTAGATTGACATCTTATTCCAGATGAAAATTACTTTTGTATTAGAATGTTAAACTATTTGCTTAACTAAAAATATTTCCCCATTGTTCTTTTAAATTCTCAAACAGAGCTCAATGTTGGCATTTTACTGAAACCAAACAATTGTGACAGTATTTATGATTCATAAATGGAGCATCATCTATCCCCTGCAAAAGACTGCCTCATTCTCTTGTTGGCATTCTAGTCATAAGATGGAGTTTTCTTTCACTATCCATTTATTTTAATTTCTGGTTATGTTTTGTGGTTTTGACTACCACCAGTATGAATCTGCCAACCAATGGAGTCCTACAAGCTCCCCTTCCTCTGGGTACTTGCCTTCTGCTAGCTAATATTTTGAATATTTTTTATTCAGCACTGGCTAATTCCTCTGGACAGTTCTTTGGTTCATCATTTTGCAAGGAAACGACATTTACATCACCTGTGTTGTTTTGTTTTGTATTTTCTATCTTTACTGTCTTTCTTTTTTGGTGACCTCTTACTGCTTGAGAGCCCTGACATAGCTTCTTGAATCAGGAGATACACATACAACAAAACAAAAAATATTTAGCAATTAATTGATTATGAAGGGGCCTTAAATTACCTGGTTGCCTGAGGGAATAGTGTATTCCCCTAGAACAGTCACAAGCTGCTGTGCTTTGAAGATTTGCAGGAAGAGAATGATACGGGAGATTTTGATTAAGGGACCAAGCATAGATACTGCTTGAGTAATGGGATTTGTGCCACTCTATTATGTTCAAAATTCAAAACTCAAGATAACATATGACTTTTGTCATTATCCTTTTAATAAAAACTACAGTATGTGGCTTTGAACAGAAATCCTGCTAAGTAAAGTCAGGAGAATTAGTTCACTGTACACTGGGATTCCAATTACTGTGGAAAAAAACTTGAACAAGAAGGAATCAAGCCACCAAAACACTTCAAAATTTGACAGTAAGGACATTATCATGTACATTTTTATTTCATTGCTGGATTCCTTCACTCTTCTGTCTGCACTATGTGAGAATAAGAATGAGCAATACAAATTTCTGTAGCAACACTGCCTTTCACCCAAGGATCTCAATGGATGCTGAAAGCAGTGATTGATAAGTCTCAAAATTAGTAAGGTACTAGAACAAAGCACAGGTGCCCTGCCTGCCTTAGAAATTAATTGCAGCCAATACCAGATTTAAGAATAGTGATAAGAAGCAAGGCTTGGTTTCCAGAATATATGTTTAGTAGGGAGGTAGATATTAATTGTACTTTAAATTTGACTACTGTTCTAAGGTTAATCAGCTCCCTGAGAATTGCTGCACCATTTTTGCAATGACTGGTGAAACACTGGCTTACCAGTTGCTGGACAAAGATAATTGAGAGCATTTAAGAGATGCTTGGAGTGAAATTTAAAACTGTGTTTATTTCTGCTTCTTTTAACCAGCTACCTCACCAAAGCAAGCTATTATTATATTAATGCATAAAAATATATAACTTTGTTGTTTTGAAATGTATTGAATTTTGAGAAGTGGTGTAAATGATGATATGGGGAAAATTAATAGTATTATTAAGTACTGAAAGAGTAATAATATCTTAGCATCTTATAAAATCTGGTTTTTTATATGACAGACTGTTTATAGACTATTGCGTTAGTCCCATTAAGAAGGATTTGTACTGAATATCAGACATCCACTAACACAGTTTTATTGGCATAGTATAACAGTTGAAGAATTTTGGGGGCTGAGCAGTGCAAGAAAAAATATTTTATACTGTATCTTAAAGATTTAAAACCCTGTCATTTTTTTCTAGTAGTGCTGAGTTTCTGGATGTGCTTTCCTATGTTGAATCAGAAAGAAAATATTCTAGTCTATCATATATGCCATTCAGTTATATGAATTTTTGACTTAATTTTTACTATTTATAACTTAATATTTGGTTCATTATTCACAGGTGCTTATCCTCCTAACAAAAGCAAGAGATGGTTCTTAGTGACTTGATTTAATTAACATTGATAGTAATTGCAGACATTCCCATGCTCACCATTGCTATGACTGAAATTCCCTGGGCAACCAATTCAGGTGCTTCACTACCCTCTGACAAACGAATTTCTTCCTCACATCTAACCTAAATCTCTCCTCTTTTAGTTTAATTCTGTTCCCCTTTGTCTCAACACTATCTGTCAGTTTAAAAAGCAGTTTTATTATAAGCTTAAGTACTGAAAAGGTGATGGCTGTCATCAAAATGGTGATGACAGTCATAATAATCTCAATAAACTTTTCTGCACACAGATCAAACTCACAGCACTTCCAAAATAAATAACTGATTAGAGTGAAAGCGTTTAAAGAAGAGCAAGATCCACTTTTACAGTGGTTGTCATGATGGGATTAGTCTATAAAACTTGAAAGACCTCAGCTGTTACAGAAGGTTGCACAACTTTTCAGCAGCAATAATCTCAATAATTCTTCTCCACAATCCCGCTCAATCGCTTTCCATTTATGTAAGTGAGTGTGAGGGGCAATCTTCCAGAGAAAGAGGGTAAATAAAGTTTTAAATCAAGATTTTCCCTCATGTGGAATCGTTCAAGTTATTCTGTCTTACTAAGGGGAGGTAAGGAAGAAAAAGAAGAAAAGAAGAAAAACCTCAAAATGCTAACTCATTTTAAATCTTGATTTTCAATTATTCCAGAATGTGATTGCAGTAGGACCAGAGAACCAGAACCTGAGATTCATCCCACCTGCTTTCATGTCTCCACATTTCCTTATTTTCTGATGTTTCTATATTTTTTGCTCTACAATAAATATCAACCTTTTCTGATCAAGCACTAACTTGACAAGCATGTTGGAGAATGCGTTAGTCTTTAAAGCACAACAAATTGCATTTGTGAAAAAGGAAAAGCCAACACAGGACACACTGTCCAAGTCTGAAATTAGGTTACAAGCATGCACCACTCTTAGAAATACTTCAAAAAATAGGTGCTGCTCTGATATGATTGCTGCAGTATATCAGACGCTTTTGATCAGCATGAGCTGATAAAAAAACAGTGCTACAGTATGGCAGGGGCAAAGGCTAGTCTCCAATGGGTTTTATGGACATAACTTACAGATCTCCTAGTAAAATTCTATAGATTGATAGAGTCAGCATTATGTCATCTGGCAGGCACACTATTTAAAGAATTAAGCCATTAGCCATCTGCTGAAGGATATATGTCCTTCATATTTGTTAATAACAGATGGAAAAATCGTTAATTCTTACACTGTCAGTAAAAGAGTAACACATACAGCATTTGTTCTTGACAGTACAAACCTACAGTTTCAATAAGAATCATGACTTTTTTTTAAATCAATATATAAATACACAAATATAATCCTGATTGGCATAATGATAAATTTTATATCTTACAACATTCCTTTTCTATTAAGGAAATAATAAAACTGGAATTTTAAAGCATTAAAAAAGCCATACACAGTAACTGCTCCAAAATTATAAGATAGATTCTTGTACAGGAGATCAGAGCTTTTTAATCACAAAGTAATTCAGGCATTTTTATCAAAAATAAAACCTTCTTCTATAGCATCCAGGATCACCTACTGATTTGTCACAACTTTATTCTGTGAAATAAGAAGAGGCTAAATGTTTCAGGCTGGAGTGAAAGAGAAAATAGAGGGATAAATTTCATTCTTCATGTTATGCTTAAAATGTTGTTTGTATCCTGAATACCCAGAGACTGAATAAAAAGTTAATAGATCTTTTCATACAGCTCCTGAGGTTGTTACCATATCTGCCAAGTGAAGCAGAATTTGGCACAGTAAGCAAGCATGTATGATCTCCAGGGGAACCTGAGTGCAGTGACAATAGATGAAACTGGTTCTTTTAATGTCAAGAAACACTATTGCTGTGATTTTTCTCTTTTAAATGAGCAACATAGTGGTCCTGATCTGATAATCTGATACCATTGTTTAGACTCAGTTTAAAAACTTCTATTATTTTTTTCCTGTCTGGACACATATCTAGTAGTCCTAGAAGACAATATTTGGAAACTACTCCTGTCACTAAAAAAGGAAATTCACTCCATCCATGGGTATTCAGATACTTCCATGATCATTAGAGAAAACTCAATCAGTAGAATTTGTGTGGCTGTTATCTGGTTGTTATTCATTAGTTTGTGCTGAGTTAAACATGGATTTACATTTTTAACTATATCAAGTTATCTCACTGTGCATTTGACACAAATAATGTGAAAACAGGCTGACAGACATAAATGGACCAAAACACGTATTCTGCACGGGGAGTAACTTTATTTTCTGGCTGACTTATATCAGAAAAACGTTTTGTACATGTTCTATGGCTTGTATAAAATGCGCAAAGTAATGAGGCTCATCATTACCATGCTATTGTCATTTCAAAGCATTGAAATGCAAAAATTAGCATTATCATTAGTTCCACAAGTTTTTTCCACATAATGAAAACAATTAATCAGTATAAACTGAAGGTTTCAACTGACTAGCAAGGAATGAATTCATAGACTTCTTGGAAGTAGTACTTGCACATATTTTTTACCTCCTCCATTATGCATTTATGAAGATATTAAATGTCTGTTCTGGTGTCCAGACATAGAAAATGAAGGGGAAATAGAGCTTATTCAAACTATTTGCTTACCCTAAGGCAGGATCAACTATATCTTCATCAGTTCATATTAGAAAAAAAAAATTACTCTTTTTTTAGAATTGATTTACACAGCTCTGGAAGATCATAGCTTCTCTGAGATTACATGTTTTTATGTTCCTTCTGTTAAACCTATTTGACTCTCCACGGGCTTGGAAGCAGTTTATCCACCTATTCTTGAAAGTTCATCATGTTATTTCCTTATTCTTCACTCTAAGCATAGCAGGCATCAGTCATGCAATCTTTCATCAATGCTGATGTCTTTCTAAGCCTCTGATCACTCATGTTTGTCCCCTGATTACCTCCAGCTTATGCACAAAACCCAGTGCAGCTCTCTAAACAGGCTTATTAATGTGAGAGAAAAAGATTACTTCTTATGTTGTAAACAGCATGTGATGTCCCACCTGTGCAATATGACATTTAAACTTCTGTTCAGTTAGTATGTATGGAATTCCCAGGTTGCCTCTGAACTATTGCTGCCTGTCTGGTTACTCCCCACTTTATGTCAAATTTATTTTTCTGAGGTGTGGTGTGTTGTACACAAGTTCTGCACTGTTTCCTTCTTACTTGCCACTCCACTGTTTGATCTCTCTTGGACACTGTTCTAGTCCTTTTCCTTAGTGGTCCCCAGGGCTTCATTTCATGTGCCACTTTCATAAATATTACCTTTTTTCTGCCATTCACAAAAGTAATAGTAAAAATAGATCATTCTCTTGCAAAACAACCCTTAATAGACCCCTTCATTCTGACAGGGAACGACTAATAACAACTTTCCAAGTACAATTTTTCTACTGGTTTACACCCCTTTTATCTGCATCATGCTTTTCTAGCTTGTTTATCAGAATGTCACATCAAAAGATCTAGGAAAGGGAAGTTATGACATCTGCTGCTTTCCCATCTTTTTAGGGTCTTCTAACATGTCAGACAGGGTGATTAGAATGGTTGACAGTATGTGTTCATGATAAATCCATGATGACTTCTTCTCATCTCTTTCTGTATCTCCATGTACTTAAGGGAATTTATTCTAGTTTTATTATTGCAGTCAAGAAGTCTACAAATATAAACACTTGGTTCTTACCTTTTAAAGAAGACAAGTATATTTCCACATTTGTTTTCTGAAATTTCAAATATCATTAAAATTTCTCTAGTTGCCAAAGGCAGTTGTATTGTGCAAAGACAGTCTCATCACAGTTGTTTTTCTCAGCTTTCATGTATCTTATTTCAGCTTTCCTATTGCTACAAACTGGTTTAACACAAGGAAGGAAGGAAGCTATACCTTTGTGAATAAAATGGGTCAGAACCTGGAAAGGTTAAAAATACACACAAAAACGTGATTAAAACCAAACTAGGTTGGATGTTGGTGCCAAAAATTGATATATTTTATTTCATAGTAAAAGAGGCGAAGGAAGGAAGGAAGGAAGGAATGGAGGAAGGAAGGGAAAGAGAGNGGGGGCCTTTGATGGGGCATGTCAGCCCCTCTGCTGTGGATAAGCTGTTCCCAGGTCAGGGGCCCTCAGCTGGGCTCCTCTGCACAGTGTAGGATGGGTGTTCTCTGCCAGTGACCAGAGGCTTTTCCACCACACACCCAAAACCTCTCCTCCGCCTACCCTTTGGTGTGAGGGTCTGTTTGAGCATGGCAGCTGTTAGCCCTGGGGCTGCCGTCTCCACCCTGAGGGTGCTAAGCTTCACCCCTCTGTGAATGTGTTCTTTTCTCCCCAGACCTGAGTTTACCTTTTCTTATCTCCATCAGGGAGCAGTTCAAGGCCTCAGTCAGAAGGCCTATTCGGGGTGAGGTGGTCTTCTCTGCCTTTTGTACAAAATTACCTTTTGTAATACAGTTTTGCTATAATAGGCAAAGATCCTTCATGAACATCTTTAGGCCATAAATTACATTTCAGTCTCTGACACCTATTTATAGTCTCTTCTTCAAATGAATATGATTTACAGAGGATATAAACTATTTGTGTTTATAGAGTAAGTTGTAAGCTTAGTAACATGAAAAATGCATAGAACATTACTATTTTCTTGAACTGTAGTAATTGCTCAAGAGTTAAGACTGGTTTCAGATTTGTGTCATCCACCTATTCTTTGGGTGACTGATGCATTTGTCTCAAGCTATTAAGTTTCTATTAGATATGAACTGCTTATTGTTTGCCAGGGAGTTTGATTTCTTTTTGAAGAAGTTATAGTCTCTAGAGAAAAAAAGTTATGAATTTAAGGTGAGACATTCTCTAATCCAGTCTCTTCATATGGAACAAACAAATGTAACATCCAAATCACAATTTTAAATAGGTAAAAATGTTTTCTGAGAGACTCATGTAAAACCAGAAACCACACAGTTACATTCCCAGATCACATTATCAAACTCTATCCTGAATTTATATAAAGTGTTTAAAGACTACAGTATTATAGGAAAATAGTCTGGTGTCATACTAGAGGCAATGTGATTTGAAAAAAATGTGCTGAGGCAATATTTCGCTATTGTGTATGAGTCTGAGAAAGTGAGAGCTATGAGTTCTTTATATATTTAGAAGTATGGGAAATTGGTTGCTGTCTTGGAGCTGTAAGAATAAATGATATTTCATCTAAAGATATAAAACAAGGAAGCATTTCATCAGAAGTTCAAATACTCATCGGAGTGTTGACCAAAAGAGAATCAAGAGGTCTTTTAATCCCTGATCATGGGAGAATTGTTTGAATCCTGGTTACAGAGGCAAATGTTGGTATTTATTGTATGCTAGCCTAAGATTACAAATACATTTTTAATCACTTTTGTAGCAGCAGTCTCTCTGAAAATAGTAGATATTTGTACTTCTGGGATATTTGAGTACTAAGGCTTAATCTCAAGTATGGGTGTGTTCATCTAAGGTATGAGCTGAGTGAAATGGAGAGATCTATGTTCAAATTCACAGATTCAAATGGTAAATTACACTTCAAGAATAATAAACAGGGATTTCCCTACCCCACCCCCCACTCTGATTCATTCTCTTTCTTTTCCTTCAGAGCAGGTATATGCCATATACACAGGCTTCACAGGAGTGAACTCAAGTGGGTTAGACAGCTGAAACTGCCAGTTTAAAGCATGATACAGGTTCAGAATCATACGGAGTTCCAGAGTTTTGCAGTCAAAGCAGATTATTAGCAGCTCATACTGCAATAATACTTGAATTTATTGAACATATCAGGCAGGAGTTAACTTATTCCCATGCACATTGCTGACCAGATCTGATCGTCTATTCAGAGGTGTGAACCAGTGCATAGCAGTGAAAGATGACAGATTCATAGAAATACATCACTTCTACGTCTTCTACTTATGTGTTCTATTTATTGTGAATTCATGTCTAAGTAAAGGTAACAAAAGATGTTTTTTCTACCAAAACTGTTCTAGAGTGCTGTTCAGCTAAGGCCTGCCAGCTTTCTTACTCTACTGATTTTGCACCATGACTTTATTTAGTTAGCCAATACAAATGCATCCTTTGGACCTTAATCCTAGACATTCATTCAGCTGCATTTGGTAGTGACAAGCATTGATAAGGAAACTGCATATAATAGCTGTAGATTAGGTATATGGAGAATATAAGTGCTATGAAAATACATTTAATAATAGAGTAATTGGCAGAGCAAGGGACTTCTAATCCTTTAAAAATTTGTTTTATTAAACCTCCAAACAACAAGAATTATTCAAATTGACATATGATTGTGTCTGTAAACTATATATTTCTGACCTATCTTAATATATATTTAGAATTGCAGAGTCTTGTATGTTGGAAATTGTCTTCATAGTTCATGTAGTCCAAAGCAGTTGGACTGTAAAGCAATTAGAGCAGGCTCATGGCTTTAAATTTATTTTGCCTATCAAGCTAAACCACTGCAAGTTTACTTATTCCTCTTATTTAGCACCTAGCTTAGAGAGTGTAGGTAGGTTTGAAAGGAAAAGGAAGTATGAGAATTTCAATGGAGAAAATTTCTGAAAACGAGGCATTTTTATTGCATTTTGTGTCTTAGAGTGGTTTTCTCTAATTCAATAGTTAGGGGTACCTGCACACTCCTTCCTTGTCTTTCCTGACCCTCTCCTGAATGTCTCATTAACTGATTGCTTGTCATGAAATCTAAAATAAACTTCTGCGGCCCTGGTTTGATTAAAAACACAAGGGTTGAACATCTTTTCCTGTGACAGGTGGCAAACAGTGTTTTTTTTGTGTGCTTGTGCAGATACGTGTGTACAATTCGACTTGCTGCAAAGGCAGAGCAGGTGTCAGGAGCATGCGGTGGTGATGGTGGTCACAAGGTGTGTGACTTTTGTTGGGGGATGCTCTGGTGAGGCTTTAGTTTAATGAGATCTGGTGGACTATGCCTCACCCCAAAGTGGCAGGCCCCTGAATATAATTGCTATTAGCAGTTTCATTGCTCTTTGGCACTGTGGACAGTGTCTGCAAACAAACAAGTATACAGTTTTCATGGCAGAGGCTGTGGAATTTATAGTCCTGAGAGGCGTGAGCAAGACAATACCAGAATTACATCTCTGGACTTCAGAAGAGCACACTTCAGCCTGATCTGGGAGCCATGAGGAATATCCCATGGGAAGCTGTCCTGGAGTTCAAAGGGGTCCAGAGGAACTGCTTCATCTTTAAGCATACCTCTTCAGGGCATGAGAATTGTCCTTCCTCACAAAGAGGCAAGGCAGAAGGCTAGTGTGGATGAACATGGAGTTTCTGATTGAGCTCAGACATGAAAAGGAGATTTACAGATAGTGGCAGCAAAAACAGTCTTCTTGGAATGGATACACAGACATTGGTAACTCATGTAGAAATGAAATAATGAAGGCCAAAGCTCAGCTGAATTTGATCATCCTGGGGCCCTTTTCTAACTTAAATTATTCTATGCTTCTATCATCTTTCTGGGCCCTGAGGTGAGACTAACTGCTCTGTAGTTCCCCAGGTCTTCTTTTCTTCTATTTTAAAAAATGGGCATTATATTGCCCCTTTTCCAGTTAGTGGGTACCTCACTGGACTGCGATGACTCTTCAAGTGTGATGGGTAGTGACTTAGCCACTTCATCTGCCAGTGCCATCAAGACCCATGGGGCTGCACATCTCATCAGGTCCCAGGTACTTGTTCACCTTCAGGTTCCTTAAATTGTCTCAAACCTGTACAGTTCCTATGATGGTAGGTTCTTCATTTTCCCCATCCTTGCCTTTGTCTTCTGAGGCTTGGGAAGTGTGGCTGGAACACTGTGCTGGTGAGGATTGATGTGAAGGTTCTTGAGTACCTCAGCCTTTTTCATGTTATGGCAACCAGGTCTCCTGTTTTCTTTTGGAGAGGGCCCACATTTTCCCTAGTCTTTCTTTTTATCCCTATAGGTACCTACAGAAGCTTTTCCTGTTGCCTTTGACACCCCCAATCAGATTTAATTCTACCAGGGCTTTAGTTTTCCTGGCCCTGGCTGCTCAGATGTATGTTGGTAGCCTGATCTTGCAGCCAAGGAGACCAAATACATCCTGGGCTGTGTTGCAAGACTGTAGTCAGCAGGACCAAGGACATGTTCCCTCTATTTGGCACTTGCAAGACTTTATCTGGAGGTCATTCAGTTTTTGGGCTCCCTGCTGCAAGAAGGATACTTATGTTTTGGACTAAGTCCAGGAACAGTCATCAAGATGGCTGAGGGCTGGAGCCCAGGGTAAATGGTGTGAGTTGAGGAACTGGATTTCTCTAGTATTGAGGAAAGAAGGCTCATAGTAGACTTTGTTGCTGCCTATTGATATCTCACTGGATCCAGAGGAGCTGGAGCCAGACTCCTCCCAGAGGTGCACAGTGATAGGACAAAAGTAATGGATATAAGTGGGAACATAGGAAATTCTAATTAAATGCCAGGATATAGTTGGTTGGAACATCGAGTAAATAATATCGAGGTCACAGGTTTGATCCACACATGGGCCAGTCACTGCAGAGGTGGAACTAATGATCCCTGTGGGTCCCTTCCAACTCAGAGTATTCTGTTATATTTATCTTTTTTTTTTTTTTTTTAATCATAGTGATGATCAGATGCTGCAAATTTGTATGGTGTGTCCAGATTTGACTCACCATGGCTGTGAGTAATCTGGTTGGCTGTAGACTTGCTTTGACCAGAGTATTGGCACAGTTAACTTCTGGATCAGATTTCAGTTTTAAATAATTCTATCATTCTCTGAAACCTCTACACTGGGTGGGAGAGGGAAGACTTTGACATGGCAATATAAAGAAACACTAGATGAAGGCATAGCATGATGAATTCTTTTTATTTCAGCAGCACATTTTTCAAAATACTTATTGCTGAAAATTTTGAAATAAATATCTGAAGTCTGAGGTCTTATCTGGGGTAAACTGGACACATTTCAATTTACCATTACTTTTGCAAATTTCTTTGGTTTTTCTTGGCTCTAGTTGAATGAATAATCTTTGTGACTGTATTCTCCAGTTCTGTTTTTTCTGCCTTTGTTTGTTCTTTCTTTAAAATATATAAAAAAATCTTAGTTATTTTAATACATTAAAGTTTTAGAACATCTGCAGAAAAAATCAAGAATGCGTATAATGCCATTGATAATCTATGCTTAATGCTGTACTTTATTTAGCAAAGAATAGAATGACTCAATAATGGGTCAGAAGTTCCAAGCTAATTGATCTTCTTTCATCTGGTGAGATTGCATTAAACAATAATTAGTTCTAGTTGTACTTTCCACTTTTCCAAGTGGAAATATTCAGCCATATATCTTACATTATCACGGACCATGGTAAGCAAAGTTGTTGAAAGAAAACAAACAACAAAAACAAATATCAAAATCAAACAAACTTTAGCCATTCCATGGCACAAAGAAAGTCACAAGAAAGAAATGAGAATTCTTAATGCTATATGGTACTGGAAAAGACCAGTCAAGCAGAAAAGTTTACTTTAAAACATAAAACTTTCTGTCCTGAAAACCACAGGCCGTTTCACAAGTATAAATTCTCTCTCCACTGATGAGCATCAGAGTCGCACTTTACCTGAGGCTCTAAATCCATGTCACTATTCTAAAATGCATTTGTGAAGAAAGTTTCATTTGTTATGTAGTGAAGGAGCTGTAGGGATTGCTTTTAAGTGACTTTGATTAACCTCAACAAGAGCTAAAATACTTCAGAGTTGGAACTTTTCAAGAAGATGGAAGATTTCCATAACTGAATCAAGGAGAAAAGAATCAGGAAACCATAGCAACGATGATATGAGGTGATTGTATAAATTAACTACAAATCAATAATTAATAGAATTATTGTCTGTTAAAAAATTCTAAAATTACAACCATAAACTTTTAAACTTTTCTAAATAAAATGGTCCATTATAAAAAATTTATATAAACTATATAAATACATACATATGTGTGTATATGTTTATATGATTTTTAGTGTATATAATTTCTGAACTTTTGATGTGACTTCAAAAAGTTAAAATCCAGAAAAGAAATTAATGAAGGCACACTGATGAACATTAAGTTCATTGAATGTCAAATTGTGTTATTTCCCAAATGTTAAAATAGTACTTAATAGCCTTTGATGCAGCAAAATAAAATAGATGTTTTCTTTGATATGCATGTGCAGAACAAAGATGGCTTTGAAGTCTGTTTTTGTGTATTCCTTTAGCAGCAAAAAAACTGACATATGATCGTAAACTTAGGTTATTTGAAAATATGAAAGCACACGAGACTTAAAAGGAAAAGTAGGACAATTTTCTTGACAGAAAAGTAATGCTACCTTCAGTGTCAGTGATGTTAATTGACTATACTTGAACTTTCCCAAGGCTTTAGGTGATCAGTTTGTTTAAACTAAAGGGATACTATTGTGGATAGAATTTATAAACCATAAATGAAGTAAAGAAATAATAAAATGCAGTTGGAAAAGTGAATGACTTAAAAGTGACTTCTCATTCATTTTGTGTACATCTACTGTTTGACAGTAGATTTTTGGGAACACAGGCCTCCACCAGATAACAAAATCTAGGTATGTCCCTTTGCGCATTCTGAAGAGGGATGCAGAATCTGATACATCATCTTGTCTTGATTAGCTTTTTATGAAACTCTGTAAACAGGTATTTGAAAGGATATTTGTCCTGCACAAAGACTAAACTAAACCACATCTCCCTACTGCTTTGTAATATTTAGATATGACCCAAAACCTCTCTGTTCATTGTTTCTGCACATGTACTTCACATTTGGTAATAAAATACAATTTTGTTTCAAATGCCCTTGGTGAAATTTTCTGTCTGCCAGCCAAATAGCTCTTCAGATTCTGTGTCTCTTCAAATTTGCTGCAAATCAACAATTTCCCAACTGTTTTATAGCTACATTTTGATGACTGATGAATATATGAAATTTCTTTCACTTTTCTTATGTCTCTATATCCAGTCTAAAATCAGGTTTCTTTGGAGAACCTTTGTCATTCTTGTTCTCTTCAGTGGCATTAATGATATGCTTATCTTCTTGTTCTCAATCAAGAAATTTACAATAAATAGAATATCTAAAATGCAGGCTGCACTAACCTGAAGATTTTTTTGTTATTTCCTCCAAGTATTGGCAAAATATGATTACTTTTTCTGTCTCCTAGAATCTTCCCCAGTACTTAAAGTTTTGCTAGGGAATTGGTGGCTCATGGATGTCCTCAACCAGTAGTAATCTCTAAGGCTACTTCTGTGATGTCTTCAGCAGCAGAGCTGGTGAACAGCTGACAAAGGTTTCAGACTCACACCCTTCTGCCATTGTTCTTTTTACTTTCTGCCCTTTCCTGACTTTCCATAACTTCCCACCACTCCTGCTGTCTCTGTTCCCCAAAAACAAAGCCCTTTCCTGTAGGCTCAAAGTAGTCTCTTTCCAGTCTACCAGACGTGGAAATTCTTCTCAGTTGTAATTCCCAATGACATCATCCAGGGTCTGAGACCTGAGCATTCAGTAACTGTCTTGAAAGAGGTTTCCGAGAGCACTTCCAGTTTAGAATCAACAGGGAAAGAAAAATATTCTGGCTCTCTTCACTAGTGTCTGCTCCATGAATACTTAGACTTCTGAGTAATCTGTCAGGACCAAAATACTCTTGGTAGCATGTGGATGCCTAGAGTATATCTCTCGTTTTTGAATACTGAAGCAGGAAGGGAATGCAGAAAAGAAAGGGGAAAAGAAAATGAAAGGAAAAAAAATGCCACAAGCATATTCTGTAGTCTTTAATATTTTAATACCTTTCATTTCTTCTGAAAGGATGATGTCAGTGTAAAGCTAGCTCCTATAATAAATGGAATTGGGGAATAAATGAGATAAGCATTATCAGCTAGATGTCCTGACCTATGTAGCATATGTGGAGGAAGTAGGAGACTTGTTTTAAGGTATCTGGTCTACCTGACTCCCTAAAGTATCCCAGACATTTGTCAGACATAACAAAAAAGAGATTATTTACATCTGGAAGACTCAGAAAGACAATTTTTATTCTTCCAGTCTTGGTGTAACCACTTTCTGAAACCATTTTTAATTAGTTTTAATTACTGAGGATTTGAATTTTTCTGTTGGAAGAAAGAATGATACAATTACACTTAAATGAAAGAGTAGAAGGCTGAAACAAGTCCAGAAGAAGTTCATGATATGACATTTGAAGTGTATTTGTCATTGAATGAGATCTTGTCCAAGAAAATGAAAGTTACATATGGTACAAGGATGGAAACAAATCAGGGCTTGAGATCATACTTCCTATCCTAGTAAAATATCTCTGTAATAAAAAAACATGTTGGCAGGAGACCCAGGTTTACATTTCATTTCAAACTCCTGGAAAATTACTTTGACTTAAAGTAGAAGACCTGAATGAGATGAAAAGTTAAATAAGAAGATTATGTTATCTTGAATTCTCAATGGAAGCTATTGTCCTACATAATTTATAGCAAGTTTTTCTTTGATCTTTTATGTTTACAGAGAGTATTACTAGTGAATACAAATTTTAAAGCTAAAATATTTCCATTAATTCTACAATTTATATTTAGAGTAATTATTTGGATTTCGTTTATTATGAATAAATGAATGTTGTAGCAACAAACCAGTCATTAAAAAATAAATCTATGCTTCTACATGTACTTACAAAATCTGCCTTACAGGGTTTCCATCGCAGTATCTGGATCGTATTCTGTAGTTATGATAAATGTGCAGATAAATGAAAATTAGTCACTATTTTAAGCTAACAAAATACCTGATTCTTGCTCTTTCTGCTATTTAGGTTTCCATTTATCTGGCAGTTTTGTGAACTCTGACCTATTTGGCTTACACATTTGTTGACTTTTTTTATAAATTCCCAGAGCAGTATGCTAAAAGAGCAATGAAGCTAGCATTTTAAAATATTTTGTTGTATTTTATAACTCAAAAAAAAAAAAAATCTTAAAAGAACTGACTACTTAGACTGAGACTTGGCATATTGGCAAGAAAATTAATAAAATAATTTCACTCCATCACTGAGAAGCACAGACTGGTAAATTCTACAAAGCACTTTTTCTTACAGACACATCTGGAAATTTCTCATTTCTCATAGGTAGTTACCAGTCAGAAAAAAATCACCGTTGTCAGATTAATCAATTTACAGCAGAATGATAACATAAAATTAAAAGACAACTTTGCATGTATAAAAGACTAAAATCTTCAAAAAATTGGGTGAGGCTTGTCTGTGCCTTTATTTCAAAGAAAAATAAAACCAATATTAATGACCCTGTCTGTTTTCTAGCTAGTGCAGACTTTTGGTAATTCCTTTAATTTAGATGTCTGGCATGGATTTTGTCAAGCAGGAAGTACCTAATTTTAGAGGTGCCCTTAAAGGAACTGGAACTAAAGGAAAACTAAGTCTTAAGATCCTTTTCCTTTTATTCCTGGGAACAGCAGAGTGCTCCAAGTCTAGCTGTGTTTAGAGGATTATGTATGTATGGACACCTCCACCAGTTACAGACTCAATCTAGCTCATGACACTGGAGGCCATAAACAGTTCAGCTTCCTTTGTAACTGAAGCACATGGTCACATTGTTCTTTGGAAATCTATGAAGCCAAAAAATTCATAAAAACATCAATATGTAATTAGAAAATTAGAGTTTCTGCCCCTAATCTCTCAAACTTTTATGAATGCGAGCACAGTCATCCTGAATGGATTTTAGAGATTAAACTGTGGGATATCAGACTTTGTAGTCATATGATTATTTGCACAACCTCTCAGAAGATGGAAAATGCAACAGAATAGGAAATTAGGAAAACATTTCAGACTCTGCCTGAAAAGCTGCCTAATTTCTATTTAAAATTTCAATATGGCATGTTATTTTTTTGAATATCATTGGATTTCTAGCAAAAAACTCCTATGCTAGTAAAACTGGAGCCTTTAGTCTTTTCTGATGCTTTCTGCAAGAGTCTCTAGGCAAGGCCATTCTCCCTAGCTGCAGTGTAGAGCATATGTTTTAATCTCTGGCTCTGTCCAGAGTGGCCTAAGAGCTACTGAATGGACTACCTCCTACTTGATTTGTTCAGTGGCTTGTCATGAATCAGGACCCTATTTCAAATCATTCTTCTGGATGACTTGATGGAGAGGGCTGACAATCAGGCTGTAATTTGGAATGTGCATTCTGCAAAACCCCATAATGTGTAAGAAAGATAAAAAAATTACACAATGTAATTTTTTGCTAATTGGTACAGACATTACTGTTATTTTGTTGATCACAACCATTGGGATCTGACAATTTCTATCTTGCTATTTTATTCCCAAAAACTGAATCTCTTGTTCAGATCCCTTGACTTTACCTTATTTTCTGGCAAAAATTGCTTTCAGAGGGTATTGGTCTATTTTCTTCCCTTTCTCAAAAACTTCTACTGTATTGTCACACAATGATATAATCAGTGTTGTTTCACACTGTTCCAGGGCAGTCTGGATTAATCCATGGTTGATAGTAGGGCTGTGTTTCCACCCCTGGACAGTCAGTTCCATATCTTCTGGATTTCCCTCCAAATGGAAGCAAACAGTGTCCTGCTGCTGCCCAAGGAACAGAGAAAGCTGAATTTCAGTTGCGGCTTACTGCTCGGCTTCCTTTGACTGCAGCTAGTATTTAAGTTCCAGCGTGTCCAAGATGGCAGTGCTTGGGGGTGGTGGGACTTCATCCAGGCCATGGTAGCCTACTGTTAGTCCCCACACTCCATTGGGCTTTTGAACTTATCATATGGGACTGTTAAAAGGTGAGCCAGTCTTGCTGATCACTCAGATCTCCAGTTCAGGGACCAGCTTATGGATTACAATCAGCGAGTCTCAGTGTGCTATTGCTGTCAGAGCACCATTGTGGTAGTGATTGGCAACTGTTCTTCAACCTTCAGCACCGCCACAACAGAAGGGTCCTTTGGGAGGATGGGTACTGGTATGAGCCTTTGGTTCAGCTGGACTAGCTCTCACTGGGGTTTGCATAGCCACAATGCCTATTACTGAGGCTGGAATAACCTGCTTCCTGTCATCGTATTCAGAGACTTGCCCTTTCCCTTGAGGTTATTTGATTGCACAGGACTCAGTAGGCCTGGGCCAGGTCTCAGCAGATTGCAGTGATTTATGTCTCTGGACTTCCAAGCAGAAAGTATACCTTTCCAAATATGTAAGTAATTTTTCAAATTCTGCACTTACTCAAGGGCGTAATTCCAAAAGGCTGGAGCTGACCGCTGTCCTAGGCTCTTGTCCATACTACCCCACACCCCTACCGCCCATAGCTATCGAGCGTCATGGCAGAACTCTGAATGGTACTCTTATATAGTTTTTTACACCTTAAACAAGACCAGCAACACATTCAGGAGACGTAGAAATAGGAACATGATAGTTTGAAAATCCCATTGATATTCAAAATTCTCAAGAACTATTTTAACTTTGGAGGAGAAGGTGGATAAGGTATCTCCCCCATAGATCAGTTCTCTGAGGAGGAAAGGTAAAANATAATAGTAATAATAGAATTCAAGTACACCAAAAAAATCTTATGCACAATGGAATTTCTCCCCACTCACCAACANGTACTCTTATATAGTTTTTTACACCTTAAACAAGACCAGCAACACATTCAGGAGACGTAGAAATAGGAACATGATAGTTTGAAAATCCCATTGATATTCAAAATTCTCAAGAACTATTTTAACTTTGGAGGAGAAGGTGGATAAGGTATCTCCCCCATAGATCAGTTCTCTGAGGAGGAAAGGTAAAAGGTGTAATTATTAATAGCTCCCAATAGATGGCTCCTGAAGTACAGAGTTGATGGCAATACCGAGTACAAATACCAGATTAGTGTCACGACCAACAGTTTTATCATATCATAAGTCAGTGTTACAAGGTACAACATGATAACCTAAACCCAATTCCCAGAGATGATAAACAATGCAACAAGGAACACATACGACAAACGTGTTGCATGACACAACTAAGAACATGTGCAACAGCTCTGAGAGCAAATAAATCAACATTGTTTCCAGTAACTATTAAACTAATAGAATGAATGCATATAAGAAAACTTGTTTTGATACACTCTAGTCAGCTCTGTTGTTATCTCAAACTTTCAAACCCTATGTTGGGTTCCAAAAAGGACATAGTTTAATTGCTCACNGATGCCCAGCCAGTGCTGGAGCAGCAGCTCCCAGCCAGTTTTCCTCCAAGTTTAAGTACTGAGTGTGACACCATACGGTAAAGAATTTCCCTTTGGCCAGTTTGGTGCAGCTGTCCCAACTGTGTCTGTTCCCTTCTTCTTGTGCCCCCCAGCCAACTTACTGGTAGGATAGTGTGAGACACTGAAGTCTTTGACAGTGTAAACAGTGCTTAGCAAAACCTGAAACATTAGTGTGTTATCAACATTATTCGCATCCTAGATCTAAATATGTCACTGTAGCAGCTAGTAGGAAGAAAACTTTATCCCAGCTAAAACCCAGACACAGTACAACAGAGGTAAACTCAGTAAAGAGTGCCAAAATAGAACTGTTAAACTCCGGTGGATTTAGATCACACCCACACGGTGATGTACAATTATATATCTTCTGAAAATATGTCAGATAAGGTCCAATTCAGCACAGTCAGATTCCCAGTTCTGCAGTCTCATCACAAGCTGGAGTCCATGCAGACGGCCCCTGGAGGGCTGCTCTGTTTTGAGTTGACACAGTAGAGTCACCAAACGTGTTGATTAAATGACAAGGTTTGTGCTTCAGGCTAAAGACACTGGAGGTACTTTTAACATTGTATCAAAATTTGAGTTAATTATGTCAGCATTCATTAAACTTGCTTAAAAAGTATTTTAGTATAATTTGAATATTTTCTAACCTGGCTGGCTACACAGATTGTATTTTTATTCAGCTGAATATACTTTACCTCAAGCAATTTTTTTACTCTTTGCTAGAAGTGTATGTTCCAACTCACAGCTGTAACATGGTGCTCAGTATCAAATATCTCTTCTGTTTGTGGAGTCATAAATGTAATGAGTGTTTACTTACACTGTGAAAGTAATGCCAAAATGAAGTATTCTTTTGGTTTTGCTCTAGAAACACCAGAAGGTGAAGAAGTAATAATAACAGAATAGGAACAGGGCTGACTATTTTAAATGCCTGGCAGTTGTCTAGCAATAGTCCCCACAGTATGTGGGAGAGATTTAGCATTATGCTGGTGCCAGAACTTTGGTCCTGTTTTCACTTCTGGTAATGTGTTCAGGGAGAAGAAATTACTCAATAAAGTAGTTATTTCAGATTTACATTAGATATAAAGCACTCAGGGTGAAAAATTAGGAAGTTGAAATATTCATTTTTTTAATATTTCTATATATAAATGACATGTAAATGTAAGGAATTAGCAGACATCCAAGCTTACCTCCCACTCTGCTCACTGCAGCAGCTGTATGTATGAGTCAACTCCATATAATATTAGAAGTCCTTTATATCAGTGTTCCTTTAAGGTTCCCTGAGACTGCAAGCTAAAAGAAGACCATAGATTGATTGAATCTTTATCAATCAGTATAAATATCTTAGCAGGAACCAAATCAATAAGATCAGAAGTGAGACGTCTAAGAACTGAAGAAACAAAATTTATTGAGGTCAAAGGAGCTAACACTTGCATAGTCAAGTTGTGTAAGTGATCATTTTCACAGAGTGAATCAGATTTTGAGACAGTCTGATCTCTTATATTTAGGGATCCTGAGACATTTGCAAGGCTCCATCTCTGCTAAACTTTGCTTTCAGGAAGGTTGAACACTTCAGAAGAACAGTTCAGAAAAACTACTTTGCAGTCCAGGACAGCAGAGTGTCTCGGTGGGCAGAAATTCATTGACACCACAGCATCACAAAGAGTAGATTAAAGAAAGCACAAATGCAACCTCTCTGAGAACAATAGATTTTAAAAGGACTTTTGTTGCCCTTCTCTTCACCAAAAGAAGAATCAGCCAATCAATGAACCAGAAACTGTGTATCTGATTGAAATTCTGTATTGAGTCTCTTCAATAATTCCTTCGAACAATGAAAAGCAGCTTAGATCTGGTGAGTGGAAAAACAATCCTTTGATGTCAATTGTTTCTCTTGGATAGATAAACTTGACTTTTCTAAGGGAAAGGAGAGAGAAGGTAAATTCAGGTTTAAAAGTAAATGGAGACTGTGGCACACTGCTAGCTTTTCTAAAGACTTGTGATTTAAATAAAATCAGTATTTTAACATAGTTATGATATTACTCTGTAAATAGAGAACTATCTTTCTAGATAGTTTGAGATCCAGATATTTATTTGATTAAAAATAGATCTTCAATCAATCTGCTCTGCAATACTGTAAAAAGTATATTTATTGTTAATTTATTGTTATAATTAGGTTTTTTGAAAGAATCATTTTCTGTCACAAAGTAAACCTTGCAGATAGCTTAATTTCACTTGAACTATCAAAATTTGTAGCTAATAACAGCCAGTCCAGCATCCAGAATTACATTTGGATACTTGATAATTCATTAACAAAGTTTATACATATGTAGAAGTAGAAACCTACAGGAAATAATTCAAAACTTTTTCCATTACTTTCAATTTATTTTAAAAGCAGCTTTTATTTTTGCTGTTATTAAGAGGCTTATCCTAAAAATATTTATTAGCTTTGAAAACGTGTATGTTAATTTTGAACATTTTAATTTTTCAATTACTGGGTTTGAATTTTTTTTTGTAGATGACTAATTACTGCAAAATTAGAACAAACTTTCATTTCTGAGTGAAATCAATTAAGCCTGTTTTTTCTGTTTCTTTCTCCATTATACCACAAACCAAAGCAACATCTCAAAATTATTTTTCAAATAATTCAACTACCCCACAAAATAATATCTCATTTTACTTTCACTTCAATAAGGATCCCTATTATAGGTTATTTTTTTTCCTTGAAACAGTGTCAGATAATAAAGTGACACAATACCCTGTGTCTAGCCCCATTAAAAGGAAGGAAAAAAATGTGGTGGATATTTTTAAAACAATATTGTCTAAATAAGAAATTCTAAACCTTGCAATAGAAGATGTAGAGAACTGGGTTAGTTTCTTAATGTCCTTTCAATAATTTATTGATAGGATGTTACTTAGCTAGTTAAAAATGGAAATTGCTTTGGAAATTACAACTTCAACACACTGTTTTGCATGAATTGGTAAGCAACAGTACTCTAACTCTTGATAACCTGTAACTTTTTATTGGGTTTTTTAGTCATGTATGGTATGTAATGTGTGCTGCCTAGAGGCTCTTCTAGATATGCATGTGTTCTACCCTCTCTTTACTCCTACTAATCAGATACCCAAAGATTCTTATAAAACGTGTCAGAAGTCTAGCTATATGCCATTATTAGATTAGTCTTGATCTGGGATTTTGTGCTGTTTTTGTATAATGTGCGCCTTTCTCTGTCCCATTTGCCATTCAATAGTGATTAACTCTGATTCTGTATTTGACTTGGTCATACAATAACTATAATATAAATCATATAATATTGTAATAGCCAACTTATTAATTAATGACTTAGTAATTTGAATTTTTTTTCTTAAAATAAATGAAGTGGGGTTTTTTGTCCAGCGGTATGACTTCTCCTTGAAAAACAAGCTAATAGTAATGAACCTAAGAGAGTATTTTGCATGTTGAAATTTATGGTTCAGCATTAATTTTCAGCAGTGACAGCTTCAAAATATATTTCAGTTTTGAACTCTTCATAACAAAAATTAAAGCAAAGTCCTCATTTTTAATTGCAACAATTAAAAGTAAAAATATGAACAAAGTCCAAACTTTCTTAACATTAGCATTTCTAATTTTCTTATGTCCCATTTTTACTGAGGATTATGTAACAATTTAATTGCTTCATAATAAGTTGTGATCTATATTTGAAGAATGATTTTTCTTTACTTCTTTGCTTTACTTACATAATTTTGCATAATGAAGGTTAGGGTTCATGTTCTTCTATAGGGTTTTTTTTTTCCCCCTTATAATATGAAGAGCTGAGTTAGGTAATTTCAGTTGATTCATGCATTATTCCTTTCAGTCTTGCATGATGATTTTGTATTAGGCCTGTCTGAGATGGAGTTAATTGTCCCCTATAGAAGCCCCCATAGCACTATGCTCTGCATTGGTGGCTGCACAGGTTTGGTATCACAGCAGTGTTTTGGCTACTGCTGAGCAGCACTAGCACAGCACTGGTGCTGTCTCCCCAACATTCCACCCCACAACCAGTAGACTCGGCTTGGGCAACCAGGAGAACAACCAGGACACCTGACCCAAAATGACCAGAGGGGTGTTACATAACATGTTGTCAGATTAGCTATAAAAACTAAGAAAAGGTGAAGGAAATGAATGGGCATTTGTTATTTACGTTTGCCTTCCAAAGAAACCACTATAGTGCTAAAGCTCTGCTTCCCAGGAAGTGGCTGGAAATATCTTGCTGATGGAAAGCAGAGAATACATCTTTGTTTCATATGCTTGTCTGAACTCAACCTTTGCTGTTGCTATAGTAAAATATCTTTATCTTGACCTATGACGGCTTTTTTTCATCTTCTCCAACCTAGTCCTGATGAAGAGGGGAATGATAGAGTGGCTTGGTGAGCAGCTGGCACTCAGCCAATGTCATCTCACCGCAGATCTACATATGGGTTTATTAAAATTTCACCAAGTCAATTAATAGCAATTTGAGTGGAAAAAACCATAACAGGGATAAAATAATGTATAAATTATATACAGTTTCAGTTTCAATTGGTTGGTTTTCATATGCAAGTATACGTTTACATTTAAAAACGTGGATCTTTGAATCCTCAATGCCTGTAAAAGTAAAAGCTAAGTAGAAGATGCATATGTTTAAAACTGCAGTTTTAACTGAAGGTTCAAATCCTAAGGAAAATTTAATAAAGCTAGTATATTTTAAAATGTTACTTTTGAATTTATCGTAATTCTTTTCTCCGATACTTTTGTGGTAATGAGTAAATGAGAAAATTCAGATCAGTTTCCTTTTATATATAGAATCCTATATGGAGCATAAAAAAAGTCATCTGCAGAAAAAGGATTATAACAGGCATTCAAAAGTATGAGAAACTCTAAAAGAAAAATTAAGGTTTCCTTATCCAAATGGCAAATGAAACATTGCATGCGGTAGAATATCATGCTATTCTAACTCAGAGATGTTTATACATTTTTATATTAATAGCTTATGAAAAAGACCCTTGTTTTTCATACAATTTGAAATGCATAAAAAAATCCAAGCTGTAAGTGTAAAAACTTTTTTCACCCAGTCTAATCTTAGGCAAATTTGACCATGTAGATTACATCTAGTCTGATCACAGCCAAATCAGATATTGTCCAATATTTGATAGATTTTCAGGATAATGTTAGAATATCTCAAACCTCTCATCTGTATTTCTTAACTGTACTTTGATATTTCGAGGGCGGAAAATAGAGGAAAGACAGAAACATTTCAAAAACATTCTTGCTTGTTTCTAAAGTTTTGCTGGCATACTCCTATGCAGAGAACAAAACAAAAGCAAAAAACTATGAGACAAAGGCAAAAAAATTCCTAGAAAGATTTCCCCAGTGTTATGCAGCAAGGGAAGAGCATATGGCTAATTCTTTTTGTGGTCACTTTAAGCTCTCTACTGATTCCCTAGGTGTGTTTCTTTTGTTTTGTTTTCCTTAATTACTTTTTGTTTGTTTTTTTGTTTGTTTTAAATTAATTTTTAAGTTATGATGTGGAGTGTGGAATCTCATACGTAAACAGAAATGCTGAGTACAGTTCTCCTCTGGGAGGATAATATTGGTCACATACTATGTGTGCCAAAATTATGAATTCTAATGAAATTTGTATGTGTTCTACTGGGAGCTAAACATTGCACTGGAATTGCTTATTTTTTTTGTCTTGGATTATTAAAGCATCTATTCTAAAAATTTTCATAGAAATTAGGTAGAAAAACTGTCTTAAATATAACAACTGCTGAAGACAGTTCTGCTAGAGAAATTTGTAGGCTTCATAATATAACTGGATATTAAATTAATTTGTTATGTAATGCA
>WBMY01017588.1:231635-258570 GCA_013397315.1 Donacobius atricapilla | reverse complement strand
AGACGTAACTGGAAACAGATGGACATCACAGGTCTCATGTAAGCCTGTATGATAGGGCCTGTTTGTTCTTCAGAGGGATGGACAGAAGACTACTAAAACGCAAAAGACATGGTCATGGCCACTTCAGAACAACCACCTTATTTCATTAATATGTCCTGCCTCTAAACAGGGCTTATTGGCTTGAGCAAATACACATGCCTTAGAACTTTCCAGTTCTGAGTTTCCTGAGTTTTAACCATCCAGCACACCATATGTAAATCGATATACAGGCCTATCTGCAGTTACTCTCCCTAAATATCTGGAGTATTGTGTCCACTTCTGGGCTTCCTGGTACAAGAGAGACTAAGAACTACTGCTGGGAGTCCAGCAATGGCCCACTAAGATGATGAAGGGATGGAGCATCCCCCATATGAGGGCATGCTGAGAGAGCTGGGACTGTTCCACTTGGAGATGAAAAAGCTCAGGGACATCCATGTATATGAATAGCTGAAGGGAGGGTACAAAGAAGGCAGAGCCAGGATCTTTTCAGTCATACTCAGTGACAGGACCAGAGGCAAAGGGCACAGGCTCATGCACAGGAGATGCTCTATGAACATCAGGAATCACTGTGAATGTAACTGTGCATTGTCACGGGTTGCCCTGGGAATTTTTCGATTTTGCAACCTGGAATATATTCAAAAGACATCCGTAGATGGTCCTGTGCAGCCAAATGTAGGTGGCCCTACTTGAGCAGGGTAGTGAACCCAAAGACATCTAACGTGTGTGTGCCTTTCCTTAGGTTAGCCTCCTCAGCAGTGATTCAGTTCAACATACAGCTCTGGCCCCTCCAGTCTCAGTTGCAATGACACATTAAACAGCATAGGGCATAGGGCTCTCCAACATTAACTCTCCTATAATTTATAACGTGATCATCCTAAATGCATGTTAACGAGATTTGGATATAATGGCATTTGATGAAATACATAAAACTAACCTAACTGTAATAAATAGAGCATAAATTTGTGTGAGGTAGATATTGTTGAAGTATAAAAATCAATACAGTTATTTACTTCTCATCTGCTGCAGGAAGTTTATTCTTAGACGCTACTTAACTGCCATTGAAAGGTTTTTTCCATCTTCCTTTGAAGCAGCTGCTGGGAGACACCTATAGAGCCTATTATATTAGGCATCTGGATAGTCCTCTGCAATTATAGACAATTTCATGCAGATATAGCAGGAATTATGGTTTTATGAGGTCCTCTTCAATTTGATGTTTGCCAACGAGAGAGCTAGCTTGGATAAATACTTGTAATTTTCTGTCTCATCTGTTTTTTCCTCATGGCTAAACTTCATTCATGTTTGGTAATATCCCATTATATTGTTTGCAAAGGAGCAGAATAGGTTATGTGTTACTTGAAATCCTAGCATATATCCATATTCTGCCTAAATTGTCACCTAAAACAGACCTGCCTCTCTAAAAGGAATTTGAAGATGATGCCCATGGTTTAGCAGTTCTGCAGTTGTGTGGCTCAGCCATATTTTTCTGATTAGATGAGCAGCTTAGGGTTATAATGTTTGTGTGTTTTGTTTAGTTAGTTTTCTTTTGTACTGTTATTCATTCACATATCTTCTGTGATGTAGGACTACTTGATTTGAAGTCAGTTTAAGAGGAAAAATATTCTCGTATAATCCCCTGTGCTTACAGAAAGTGTTTATAGTGAAATAGTAATGTGTAGCTAAATTCATATGAGACTTTACATCGCACATTTCAGAATGTTAAAAATGACATACAGCAACTACTGTAATTTCCTCAAGTGTACCATTACCATAAATCTGACAAAGATGTTTTACTTTGCTGCTGTGTGCAATTTTATTTGATTAAGTAGTTGATAATTCCTACATTCCTTTAATAGAAGAAGAAGTTTTTTGCAAAAACACTTCTGAGTCAACGTAAATATAGATTGTCTGTGAAGTGATGCAACAAGTAGAGACTCACGAAAGACAAAAACTTCTCTTTTTAATTTTCTTTTTCCATTTCTTTTCCCCCCTTATATAATATGAAGAATTCTAACAACTGAGGTGTGGACTAAAATTTTAACATCACTTATATATAAACCTCTAACATGCATGGACATAAAGTTATGGAAGCATATTATCTAAGATACACTATTACAGCCTCAGCCAACTGAATGTTTGTTGTTTCTAGTTTGAATGAGTTCTATCTCCCCACAGCCACCCTTCTTTCTCTAATAATACTGACTAGATTTGTGGAAAATGGAAGTAAATAATCTGTATAAATACTTAAGCGCAGAAAAAGTTGTATTATTGCAATAAGTATGTTGACAACAAGCATCACTATTGTTAACAAAGAGCAAAATGCAGACAAGAAGTTCTGACAATTCATGCGTAATCAGTCTCTGTAAGTCATGACTTTTGCTGTATCTGGTTTGGATTATAAGAATGAAAGGTGTTTTCTTTTTATTTTCCTATATTGAAAAATGTAGACTATGGTTTTCTCTGTAAAGTATTTTACAATTTAAAAGACTAAAAATATAGTATGAAAAATTAGGTATTTTAATTAAAAAGTTAAATAAAGTGAATTTTTGAGAATGCTGTAAACATTAAAACTGTTATCCTCATGCTATGGAGTAAAAATGGATATTTAAAGGATAGAACTGCAGTATAGAAACTCATCTGATCAGAGCTGGGGACAGAAGAGAAGAAAAGCAGCTCTTCAAGCACAATGTCATACGCCTTGTGCTAACAGTACTGAAGTACTTTAGGGAGTTCATGGAAAGCCTTGTTTCATTGTGCTTAGGAGCCATGTTTCACTGCGCATTTTTTTCTGGACTGACAATTCTTAGGAAAGGACACTAAATGCAAAAAACATAAGAGACCTTGGGCTTAGGAAATAATATTAATGCTCTTGTACACATTTGACCTACTGCTCTTTGAGTGACTGAAATAGATCATATACTGAGGGTTTCGGAGAGATGTGGTAAATATTAGCCTTGCAGGAGATAGAAGCATGTGTGGGAGATGCTGTTCTTTCTTAAAAGCTGTAAATCTATACTGCAGATGGTGAGATACAATTAAAGGTAAAAATGTGCTTTTAACTGTATTGTTCCTGCTTTTTGAAAAGTAGAATGAAGAATGGCATATAAAGAAATGAATATGAAAGAAGTTAATTCCTTCCCCTAGAAGTCAGCAATACCTTGTTATCTAAGCCACGTTTAAGAGAATGAGGTAAATACTCTGTGACACATTATAGAAGCAGCACTGTTAAAGCAGTTGTTTTATTATTAGGAAAACAGATTCCAAGACAATGACCTGTACCTATTAGTCAGAACTGAAAAACAGCCGTGTGACTCTGATAGATGCAAGAATAATTTAATCCTATTTTTCACTAGGATGAAACTGAGAAGTCTTCAGATTGCCTAGAAGAAATATTATCAATTTAAAGCAGTAAACTAAGTAGTAGCATAGAGTTATAAAACTCTTCAAAGCAAGGGATTGAAACAGGATACTTTATATTCCATATGGATAATCTCATCATGCATTTGAGGCTTATGTTTTTCCCTGTTGTGCTTTCTTTCTGTTTGGAGTAGTTCAACCCAAAATGTTATGATACTTTAGTTTTGGATTTTGTAAGGTAAAAAGTTCTCAGGTTTTTTAGGTCTGTTTCTGAGGAAGGTAGTGGAAACCCGGTATTTTATGTAGAATATATTTTGTTCTAGTTAACTACCTAACATAGAATTATCTACAATTTTACTAGAAGTATGAATGTAACAGAAATTACCAAAAGAAAACCAAAACTGGACTTTGGTAATAGCAGCTGTAGTAGCACAATCATAGAATATCCTGAGCTGGAAGACATCCACAAGGGTCACTGAGTCCAGCTCCTGGACCAGCACAGGATGGCCTGGAGAGTTACACCATGTGCCTGTGAGCATTGTCCAAATGCTTCTAGAACTCTGTCAGGCTTAGTGCTGTGACCACTGCCCTGGGGAGTCTGTTCCAGTGCCCACTCACCTTCTGGGTGAAGAACCTTTTCCTATTACCCAGCCTAAACCTCCCTGACACAACTGCAGGCCATTTCCTCAGGTCCTGTCACCAGTCACCACAGAGAAGAGATCAGTGTCCCCCCACCCTTCCCCTCATGAGGAGGTTGTAGACTGCAGGGCAGTTTCCCCTTAGTCTCCTCCGAGCTGAAGAGATCAAGTCATCTCAGGCAGCCTTTGGCTGGCTTCTTCCCGGGACCCTTAGACACATTTGTAGCCCTCCTTTGGATGCCCTCTAATAGTTCTATATTTTTCTTATACTGTGGCACCCAAAACTGCTCACATGACTCAAGGTGAGGCTGTACCAGCTCAGAGCAGAGCAGGACAATCCCCTCCCTTGCCTGGCTGGCCATGCTGTGCCTGATGCCCCCCAGGACAGGGTTGGGCCTTTTGGCTGCCAGGGCACTGCTGACCCATGTTCAACTTTCCACTGACCAGGACACACAGACCTCTTTTTTCAGGCCTGGTCTCCAGCCTCTCATTCCCCTGTCTGTATATATATTCATGATTGTCCAGTTCCACCTGTAGGATCCAGCACTTGCCTTTGTTAAATTTCACACGGTTGGTGATAGCCTAGACTTCTAACTTGTCAAGACCTCTCTGCAGGGCCTCACTGCCTTCAAGCAGGTCAATGGCTCCTCCCAATCTGATGTTGTCAGCAAGTTTACTTAGTATACCTTCTTGTCCTGCATTCAAATCATTTATGAAGACATTGAAGCAGAGTGGCTCTAAAATGGAGCTCTGTGAAGCATACACTATTTATAGTTTATACCAGTCTTTTTCACTTAAGTTTTTCCTGAATACTATTTTGCTATCTGAACTACTGTTTTCAATATATTTAGTGCTGAATACATTCTTGTTCAGAAGCTTCTGCAATCTGGCAAGTAGTATGATATAATACCAGCTTTGAACCTCGATCAGACAAAGTACTACAAAAAGCAGAAAATATAGAACATGTAGAAGCAAAATTGATATCACAAATTAATAAAACTGATGTGCCTCATGGTACTGATGCAGAAGGTAAGATCATACAGCTGTGGAATTTTCTTAAAAAGCTTACAACTTAGCTGATATATACAATAGCTGTTCTTGTGAAGTGCAGATACAGGAAATGGAAAAACAAATAGAAATATTTCTATTGTGCAGACAAGGAATTGGGGAATAGAGGGAATTGCTGCAGCCAATTCTCAAAGCATTTGAACTAATTGGTTTGTAATGAAACAATTTAATTTTAAGGTAGAAATTATCTTCAGCTTAGTCTGACTAGGTAGGAGTAATGTATTCTTATTTCTTAAAATAAGCTTTTCAAAGTATGTACTCAGGAATATCTCAGCTTAAAATGTATCAGAACTCTGAAAATCTTTCTGTAGTTGACTTTCCCTATGTTTGTCATATGTGTCTGAGAAATTAGTGTAATGATGATACCTTGACCTCACCGTACAATCATTAATACTCCATAGAGCAGGCCAAGGGAAAACACTGGATTGTCTTCATTACTTTTCTCTTCACTGAACATACATTGAAGATAAACCCTCCTAAAATCATGGTCTTTTTTTGTTTAGTTTATGGTCAATGTAGAAGCATATTCTTGACATGTCTTTGAAACTGTAAGAGGTGTTAGTTGAACCAAGTACTGTTGTCTTGATTAGAGAAAAACACTATTTTTCAGTCCTTTCAACATAGCTGAAAAGATCTTATAACTGTTTTCATTAACAAGTTTCTAAAAAAACTTCCATGAAATAGGATGAATCCCATATGTGGTGCTATGGATATTTCTGTGCTGATGTATGAAGCAGATTTACTAAAAGCAATAGGTTAGTACCGCCTATCAAGCCTGTGCATGGCCAGCTCCTGTTACCTTTCCTAAATCTTTCCACATTCATTACTTCTCTTCATGTGTGAGGCACATTCTCTTGGCTTTCTTTTCTGTGACATAAATGGAGAAAAACATGCACATTTAAAAAAGATGCAGAAGCCTATCAAAAAGAAAACACTCCAGTGCACACAATTCTTCCCTCAGGGACAGGCTGAGAGGGAGAATGAATTGCACATGACAGCTGTTAGGGTTTGGTTTTGTCTAATGCAGTGCAGACAGACACGGGAAAGGGTGGCATCAAAATCCCAAACAAAATGAAACATATCACTGAGTGGAAATGCACATTGCTATGGTTGTATTATGCCTGTAGACAAAAGTTAGCATCTAAGACCTGCCATTTTCTTCTTTAGCTGACACAAAATACTTTTTTTTTTTTTAAATCTGCTTATATGGCATGTAATGGCTAGGAGAAAATATAAAGGAAATATTCATTTACATTCTTCACATCTACTCCTGCGGCACTTTAAAATATGCAAGTTATTGAATTTAAAACATAAATATCTCCAATCTTTGGTAATATTTGAATTCCACTTTATTTTCAATAATGAAATATTAAGAAATACAATTAAATTTAAGCAGCATTGATGCAAGTAATTTTAAAGAATTTATCACTACTTCAAGTTTTGAGGGATTCCATGGCTTCTTTTGCACGTGTTCTTCCTCTTTCACTATTTTAAAGTCTTCTAGAACCAAGGTGTGAGGCTGGTGAGAGAAAAGAACAGAACTTGGTGTAGATGGAAGGCAGAACAAGATCTTAGGCCAGCTGTCATCCCAGCTAAAAAGACATTATAAGTATTCCTGAGTGTTATTTTCATATATTTATTCAGGCCCCCTCCAAGAAATGAGAGACTCTCTTCCTTCCGTTAATCCCTGAAGATATTTATCAGTGCAGTCTCTTGTAGAAGAAATGAGAATTTTTTCCTCTTCTCTTCTCTTCTCTTCTCTCTTTCTCTCCCTGGAATATTTTTGCTGGGTTGCCAGCCAGAAGTACGCAGAAAACTGNCTCTTCTCTTCTCTTCTCTTCTCTTCTCTTCTCTTCTCTTCTCTTCTCTTCTCTTCTCTTCTCTTCTCTTCTCTTCTCTTCTCTTCTCTTCCCATCCCTTCCTTCTCTCCTGTCTTTCTCTCCCTGGAATATTTTGGCTGGGTTGCCAGCCAGAAGTAGGCAGAAACCTGCTGACTTCTGGCTTCTCTTGGACAAGTGGTACAGCTTCCATTAAACATACTAGTACCCCAGTCGAGCCAGAGAAACAGATGGGAAAAGTATAAAATAAAGCTGTGTAACCTCCAATGAGGCAAAAAATATATACTTTTTAAAGTTTTGTTAGCTTTTTACAAAAATGGCACCCTAGGGAAAGTTCTGTCACTGAATTTTATAGGCCAGGTGTTCATCTGAACAAAAGCATAAAGAAAGGGTTTTTTCCTAAAAAAAGGGAAGGGAGTTTGCTGCTTTCTCAATTATGTGAATGCTTTCACAAAGGAAGTCAACAGGGGTCCCAAAATACAACTTTAAAACCAGCTAAAAAAGCTTTTTTAATGTGAGTATTTAAATATTGTAAAGGTTTATTTCCAGTTTCCACTTCCCCTATATTTTTCTGTTGTAGAATGATAGTTTTAGTTGCTTCTGAAGTGCTGAAAATTACTTTTAAGAAGTAAATGACAATGGGTTTTTTTCCTCCCTTCAGTATTCTGGATGTGTTTCAGAAAAAGATTTCAAAGTGAAAATGAGCATGTATGAAAATTCAGTTCTTTACAATGATTTTAAGATTTTTTCCTTATTTTATATTTTGACCTAGTTTCAATAAATGCTTATACATCTAGCTGTGACTGATCACAAAAGTGTGTATCACTAAGGCTCTTGAAGCAGTCAGTGTAAGTTAATTTTTTTTTTTTTTTGGTGCGTTTTTTTCTGTTCAGTGTTCCTTTTGCTGTGAATAATAGGAGAAAGCTTAAATGGAATAGAATTACAATTTAGAGAACTATTAAGGTAAAACATGGGATGGCAACAGGCTCCATAATTTTGTCATTCTACTTTTTCCATAGTGAGAACTTTGATGAAAGATACTGGAAAATAATTTTTTTTGCCTTCCATAAGTAACAAATCTTTTATATTTTTGGTTGTTTTGTTTTTATTGCTTTAAAACTAGTTGACTAATAAGTCCTTCTGTTTGGAATTGGAAAAAGAGAATACATCATCTTTTTTTTATCTGGAAACTCAAAAAACCTCTGAAGGCTCTAATCTGTCCTGAGAGTTTTTAGTCTAACGTTGTTCATGTAGAAATTTCTGAGGCCATATGGACACAGTAGGATTCACAGAATCATTTTCAGTTTTCATCTATGTCTAACATATTGCTATGCATAGTTGTAACTTGAAAGATAAGAAGGTTCATTTAAGGTTTTTAAAAGTATAAAGTATCAATAGATTTCTAATATCAAATTTTAAAATATCTGGAATAAGATGAAACAATATAGATAATAATTATGAGTTTTTTGACACAGATGTTGACTACCTGAATTAAAAAAAAAATCATATCACATCTAAATAAATACTTGTTTTCTTCTCCCTCCACCTCTCGAACCTTACTGTAACACCCCAGCGTCTTTGCAAATTTGATGTGCAGATTACATATAAACATTTTTAAATCCCTTTGCTTACATGCACAAAACATAAGGCAGTTATTCAACTGAAGGTGTTTAAGTACCCAGACCTGGAATGTAGGTGTAGATTTCTCCTTAAAAAGAGAAATATATTTCAATAAGGTCACTTACATGCCATACTACTCTAATGAAGTCTGCTTAATGCTATTTGCTTCACAAGTTAGTCTGGTATTTAATGAGGGAAGTAAGTCAGTTGCAATTACACCCTGGAATTCTGGGAAATGCATCCTGGGAAGACAGTATTTCTTTGATGTAGTGATCTGCTCTAAGCTCCTGCTTTAAATACAAAAAATATCTTTCACAGCTACCATCAGTGTTGTGTCAGCATTTGCAAATGATACATAAGCAATTGTGAACATACTAAATGTGGTTTGCATTAGTAAAAAACAAACATAAATGGGACTTAACATTTCACATTATAATTTTGGGCAGGTGCTCAAATAGAGCCTAGATTTACGTGAGCCCTATACCTTGTGAAGATTTGGCTCATTAAATTGCCTCCACCCTGGGTATCTTCTGGAGCTAAAATACTACAACAATTCCAATCGACTACTTTCTGGTGTTGTAGGAACTGTTTGTTCCTGTTTTGTTTGTTTGTTTTGGTTTTTGTGGGTTTTATTTTAATGTTATAAAAAAATACTATTAATTAAATTCAGGAAATACTGATTTTTTTTTCCTCTTCAGTTTACTCCCTTACCTCTGTCCCAAAGACACTTAGATTTCTTACCAAGTGTTACATTCTACTGTTACTTCACAAATATGCATGCAAAAATGTCGATCATAATACAATTGAATCCTATTTTTGTTTGCTGATGATTTTGTGTTTTAAGTTTGATATCTCAGAATGTATGTTCACAACAGCTGAAGTTCTAGGTAAATAAGAAGTTCTGGTTCCATTTTACATTGATAACAATACTCAGACTACAGTGGGGTAAAATTAATGTGAGTAGCTTGAAAGGGTTTTGTATGATATTTGAAGGTTTCTAACTAAGAGACATCTGAAATGATATATTTGTCTATGTGGAGAAGAACCTGACAAAAATTGTGGATTTATTTATAGGTACTTATTTCAAATTTTGATTGATTTCAAATTAGGAAATAAAATAAACATTTTTTTTTTTTGTTTCTTACTATTAAGAATTACTGGTATTTTTGTCTGAAACCATAGCAATCTCCTAAAATGCCTTCAATGTTGGACTATTTCTAGCAGAGATACAGATTATATCACTCAATTTTGAACCACTAGTTAGTATCACTATTACTGCAACAACACAGTCTAAATAAAAAGACAGTCAGATTTCCAAACTGTTCCTGATATCCAGAGGCTGCTCACTATTTACATTTAAAGAGCTGTGCAGAAATAAAAATTAAAAAGAAAAAAAACCCACAAAAAACCCAGTAACAAATCATAGTCAAATTTGGTTTGGACACAGTCTGAAGTAATTAGGATTACTTCAGTTAATAAAAAGAACACTCATGAAGACTGATATGGTATAAGGGTATTAATTTGAAGTGGAGATTATAACTTTATTTTGACATATGCTGAATATTAGCCAGACATATCACAGAAAAAGAAATTCTGGGTTGACAGCATGCAGTCTGACTGAGCATCTGCCTGAAGCATTCTGCAGCAAGTTCCAGATTTTAACATCTGCCCAAAAAGGAGGTAAGGTGGATTTATTGTTAAGTCACTTGATGGGTATTTGCAACTCTTTATTATTTTATTACTTACTAGTTCTGCTAATAAAGAACTAAAGAGGAAATAAAGAAATGGGGAAGAGCAGGAAAAAGTTTCTTTTCAAGGGCTTATCACTTTATGTTTCATTCTATTTTTTTCCAGGACAGATGCAATCATGCTGTACCTGTAAAAGCTCATACCAAAGACAACTCTGCCCTTTTCAAATCTTTTTAAACTCCTGCAGAAAACCAGAGAAATCAGAAGTACACAGCCACCCAAATATGTCATCAAGTGACTTAGCAACTGAAGATTTTCCGCAATTCAATGAGGTTCAATAGGGAAACACTGAACAGCCTAGAAATATCTGGAGAAGTTATATGTCCATTAAATGATTGAACAGGCCTCTCCTCTAGGCAAAGACCTGGTTCTGCACTGGATATACAGGTTTAACAGAGGATGTGGGGTGTGTTCTGCAGGTTATTCAGGAGCTGATCCTTTGCTAGGATGAATTTAGCTGACTGAGAACTGGACCGTATTTATAAACATAGATACACACACACTAACATTTGTCACAATCGCGATAGAGAAATAAATGTAGAATAGGTAAAAGGGATAAATGGCATGATCAAGTATTTATAGCATGGAAGAGAGGAAGTTTTTGGCACTTAGTGTGTAGAACGTGGTGCCTAAAAATACAGCCAACCAAAAATAAAAGGAAAAAATAGCAGCAGGGAATAGGGATGAAACCTATTGAAATTCATTTTACTAGAAGCTACTTAAGTTCATTCATGTAGGTCTATTAAATGATTAATTCTGTCAGAAGTCCACTGTTAGAATGAATCTTTGAAAACACAGTACTAGATATGTAATCAGTCTTCTTGAAAATTTCAGTAAGGAGACATTAACAAAGAAGTGGTTTCTATGGATTAATTTTTGAGGAAAAATAACAACATGGAATGAATTATTTCATTACTACTGATCTGGGTTTTTTTCTTTTCAGACAGTTTTTTGTTTTGTTTTTTTTTTTGGTCATAGAGAATAGAGATAAGAACGCATAACAAAGTACCTTATTGTTCATGTTCTTATACTACAAGGGAAAAGATTAAAATACAAAAGAATAAGCAAAAAACTCTGAAAGTCAGTTTGTTCTCTAGAAATTACTTCATTTAAGTTGACCCTCTTATAGACCTTTCATAAAGATTTTCTGTCTTTCATCTGCTCAACCATTGCTGCATAACATCCTAAAAACTTCAGTGAGTTATTTCACAGACATTTTTTTTTGACACATGCTGCCTCAGGCTTCTCCTAAAAACATCATTCTTGAGAATTTGGCAATCACTTGTGTCCATCATTCTTTGCCATTCTTCCAGTCTTTCTCTTTGCATTTTGACTACTTCCTAGGCAGCTGTTCTCATTGTCTTCTCTTAAATTTGTCTCTGTTTGGAAAAACACATCATGTTTGCAATAATCAGTCCATTTCCAGCTCACTGCCATCCTTTGTTTAAAACAGTAAGCCTCACAGTTTGCAAAATGCAAGAAATCATTTGTGACTCATTCATGTAGTATTTGTCAACTTTTCTTTTTAGAACACTTGTCTGATAGATCTTTTCCTCAAGGCAAATGTAAACCCCATGTGTTCAAGATCAGAGAACAGCAATGTAATAACAAAGTGGAAGAATAATTTGCAGATGGCATGTATTAATTAAAGAAGGATATACTGGATATAAAAATCAATCCTTCACACACTTAAGATCTTCAGAACTGAGCTGCTAAAAATCTTTCCCAGAAAGCGGCAAAACTTGGCTGTTTAATAAAATCATGACTAGGCAGAGTACAGCCTATAGTACCATTTATTTAAATGCAGTGCTCAGTCACATGAGTGAAAAGTTGTTAATATCTCTTCTTTATACATGAGAATGAAAAGTCTCAAAAGACAGAGAGTAACATTACCACTGCAAGTATTCAGAACCACATTTCTGTTCCTACAGCAGGTATCACAGCTTTGTGTACTTCAATAACAGCCTGTCAATGTATTTGTCAGTATGTAGAAGCAGTTGCAACCTACTCTCATTATTATCTGTTTCTCAGGAACAATGTGATATACAAGGGAGGCAAGACTGAATAACTGGGTGGTTTTTTATTGTTTTATTTAGAGTAATTAACTGAAAGATCTAAACTACACCTCTGTGTTAGTGGTTCATTTACTCTTGGAAATTCATTTGTGCAGCACTTCAAACAAAATGCACTTGAATGTTAAAGATTGGTGGAACAGACCATTTACTCTTTTAGTTAGTCTTTGCTGTCTTTGTCCAGGAAGAAAAAATAATTCACTTTGACAGGATGAAAAGGTGGACTTCTATTTTTCTTTCATTCAGATGGAAAAACAAAGTCTCAAAAAAACCCCATACTGTTTTGCCTGGCATAACACTTGCTTTTTTCTTGTCAAAGTGCTTGTCCTCCCTATTTATTTATGTCTGCTTTTTTCTCCTGCTCTGAATAGTGGATACTATGTAAGTTTTCATACAACCCTGACCTTTGTTCAAAGAGCAAATAAATACTCCAGACTTCTAGATGTTGGGGTGGAAATGGAAGGACAATGCATTTAAAAGACAGCACTACCTATGCTGTGGTTCTGTGACATGTCCATGTTAGTGAGATTAGAAACTGTACCTGAATAAAAAAGAAGGCCTGCTGAAACTCTCTAGTTTTCTAAATAGAGCTCTGACATGAGTACTAAAGGTCTTCCATTTCATAAAATCAGGAGCGTTAGGTACCTTCAAATAATATAAGAAAAACCCTTAACTGTAAATGCGAACTATATACATCTAGTCAATATTTGGTTGGTTCTGAAGTGCACTCTAAAGTCTTTCATCTGACTAGGATTCCAGGCAGACATTTCTTTTCATTTGATATAAAGAATCCACTTCTGCAGATAACTGAGAACAACATTCTATTTTCTTAAATGCACTTTTTATATAAAATATTCTACTGGCTAGAGAATTACACAAAAACCAGAAGCATTAGGTTGTTTTTAATAACTTTTAGGATAGTGCCAACCTACTATTTAGTTCAAGTTGTGCTATTTCATAGCTTTAAAACATAAGATAAACAAGTTAGGTTCTTTTAAGCATTACTTGTATTTCCATCTTACATTAAACAATCATTTAATAAATTATTATCTCTAAAACAGAGAAATTTCACCTACTCCTATTTAACTAGTCTTTTCCTTCTTTGTTCCCCCTCCCCTCATGCTATCCTTCACTCTAGCAGATTCATTTTTGCCCAATTTTTCTATTGCCTTATCTAATCACAAAGTGAGTTAAAACCACAAATATCTGGTTGTAATGAAGCTAATGGAAGCAATTGTCTGTTTTCACAAGATTTAATTATTTTCATGGGAATTGTTTTAGCATGTATGGAGGAGAGGAAACTTTCTGTGTCTGGATTCTGAGATTTTTAACCTTTCGAGAAATCTTAAATCTTTTCTTGGGAGAAATCAACCCTGAAAGAAATTATTAAAATAGTTAAATATGAATGGAAGGAGTGAGGAAGAACTTGTTGTGCCAAGTTGTATTGATCATTAACCATTCATAATCTTAGGTTCAGTGTGATTAAAGCATTAAGGGTTACTTAAAGGGCAACTACCTCAGGTAACAAAATTAATAGAATAGAAACAAAAATATTTTCTTTACAGTAGATTTATTTCATTTTCACTTTTTTTTTTCTCCACACAAATAAAAAGGGATAGCCTTTCATAAAATTAATTTGTTGTTATGATACTGGAAATACTTGATGAAGAAAAAATTGACTATATATAAAGTAAAATTATTGCAGTATTTTACAACCAATTATAAAACTTAGAGATCATTTTTGGAGCAGCCCTGGTATAATCTGACACACTAAATCACCATGATAGTTCTAGAAAAGCCCTGAAGAGCACCTCAGGGTAATAGCAACTAAAATGAAATAAAATTAACAAAAACTGATGTCAACAGTATACTATTTCCGTTTTTCTGATGTATTTAGTCAGTACATTTTACATATGCAAGCTTTTTACTCAGTTGAAGATTCTGGCTGGTTGTGTGGTTTAGCTGGTTGTGTTAACTCTCAAAAATCAGCAAGGTAATTGTAGTTTTGGTTTGGCTAGTTAAACTTCAGCCTGGACAATGCAAGTATCTTGACCATACTCATCAGAACATAAAGTTATGCCTTAAGAAGCTATCTCTGAGAAAACTGTTTTTAACTACAGAATAACATGTGGAAAGTATGTGAAGTCTATCTAATGCTTCTCAGAGGGAAGTGGTGATGTTCTGACTAAGAACACAGTTTCACCATCCATGCTTCCACAAAAAATTTTCCCAGCATCCTGGAAGGGTCTTAGAGGAGTAGTTATCCTCATGGAAAATTTTCTATTCTCTCTTACTCTAAGAATCTGTTAATTTCTGTAACATTTTTTTTTTCCAAATAAGAAGCAACAGCAGATTTTATTCCCTGACAGGGAAGTAATTTCCTTATTTGCCACAAAGTGCCTCTGAGGGTGTTTCTGACTAGGTATTCTCAGAATACTCTATTTTATTAATTAAATACACATATTATAGTGTAGTGGCTTGACCTTGGCTGGACACCAGAGACCCACCAGGCCTCTCTATCACTCCCCAACCCAGCAGCACAGAAGAGAGAAAATAAGATGAACAATAAATAGCAAATTGAGACAAGGAACCTCATTAAAGGAAAAATACCCCGCCAAAAAAACAACAAGAAAACTTGTGCACACATAAGCAAAGGGCAAGAAAAATAATTTGTACTTCCCATCATTGAGCAACATTCAGCCACTTCCTGGGAAGCAGGGCTTCAGCACATGTAGCAGCTGCTGGAGAAGGCAAACATCATAAATAGCAAGTATCTCCCTCCAACCCTCATTCACCCCTCACTTTCCCTTAGCTTTTATAACTGAGCTGATGTCACATGGTATGGAATATCGTTTTGGTTAATTTGGGTTAGCTGGCCTGGTTGTGTCCCCTGCCAGGATCGCTCAACATTTCCACTCCCAGCTTCAGGAAGGAAGGACGGACAGACAGATGGACAGAAAGAAAGAAGGAAGGAAGGAAGGAAGGAAGGAAGGAAGGNACGGCCACGGGAGAGTGAGGTGACAGGAAGGAAGGAAGGAAGGAAGGAAGGAAGGAATTTAATTTACCATTAAATTAGGTAGAGGAGTTCAAATTCCATTCTATATTATATTTTTAATTTTTTTTCTTGCCTTTTTTTTAGGAGAAACTAATTTATCCAGGTTTCTCAATTGACAGATATTCCATGAAGCTACAGAATAAATGGTTCTTCAAATTTTAAGGAAAACTGGACAAGTTGAGCTCACATCATTAAAAACTACCCTTAAATGAATTGACTAGTGTAATTTTTATGTGCCATTTACTTTAAAATGTCACAAAACCGCTTTCACACAAATTGAACTACCTAGGAATTAATACACAAATACTATTGGGGAAGTATAAAAGTAAAAAAAAAAACCTCAAATTTAATGTTTTTATTTTCCTGTTTCCAGTTATAATCTGTGTTCATATTATTCAATCCAGTGGGAATGAATTTAGGCCTCAACCCTGCAAAACACTTAAAAACAATTTATATTTCAGTTAAAATTATATTTAGCACATAGGACTACTGCCTATTAGTTGATTTACTTTTTTACAGTGTGTGATTTGTGATTCAACAGTTATGATTATTAATTTTAAAAACCCCAAAACTTTGCTTGAAATCAATAGATTTCAGAAGTAAAAGTACTTCTGAGCTCTGGAGTCAGCACAATGTTTCATCTGGGAATTTGAGAGATGCATGCACAGAGTTGGGGATCAGAAAGGGCTTTGAGACAGAAAGTATCAAAAAGTAAGAGGAAGTATTCATCAGGAACAGCTATATATGATGGCAAACTTGTGCTGAAAAGGAGAAAAAAAATTCACTTTTAAAAGGCCATTATAATTATACATTTATATCAAAGTTTTATAAATAGATATTGTTTGTGTTATTTATTCCAGGATAGTTCCCTGTACTGAATGCATGCTTCAAAAATGATCCATGATGATCAGGCCTCATGTAGTTTGGAAGAAAATAAATTTTAAAAATACTCTTCAGACACAAGTAACTTGCTTTTTGTTAAGTGTTCTTATTTACTTTCATTTTTTAATATACTACCTACAAATATATTTATATACTACTCTGTGTGTGTGTGTGTGTGTGTGTATCTATATATATATGTGTGTGTGTGTAATATTAATTTCAAAAAATGGAAATATTTATGTGTGTATTGCAGATTTATTGTTCAAAAAACATGCAGTCTGGAAATGATCAGCATATATATCTTTTTGATCAGATCTGTATCCAGAAAGGATATAATATTTTTAAAGAGTGAAAAGCTGACTCAGACCAGTGTCATTGGTGAGTGAGCCTCTTACATACTCAGCTTGGTTTGAAAAGAGGAATCATGCTCAAGGAGATGTGCTGTTCCAGGTAGTTGTCTGACATGTTGTCCTCTCTTTCGAGAACTAACAGCACTTAACTGATTTGCACGAGGCTATATACTGGTAAATTAGTGTCAACATCAGAATATTAATTTTTATACCTTTCTTAGCTTGTAAGTATAAAGACAAATGTCTGCACAGTTGTCAGATATAATGTATTTACTTTAAATTCAACTATTTTCTACTTTATTACTCATCCAGTTGTTAAATTCACTCTGCTAACCTTCCATTTCCTTGTAACTAACTTTATCTCTCTAACACTTGATTTAGCACCAATGTGAGACTCTTGATTTATACCAGGTATATTCATCTTTTCCACGACACAAAAAATCCAGGCTTGTGCTATATTTTACGTAAACTTCTTTACAGCACTATATATTGCATAAATCTAAACTTTTCAGTGAAACTTTAATAATGCAAGCCATTATGGATATTTTGTCTGAAGGTAATTACTAGCTGCCTTTTTGCTTTATATTGTAAGTTAATAGTGTAACAACAGAACACATACTTACCAAATAAGATTTTATCTTTTGTTCATTTTCAGTACTGACATGTTTCATGGAATATTGCAAGAAGTTGTCAAAACAACTGACCTGGGAAATATGCTCCTTCATCAAAATGTAATCATGATTAGTATAATTCAATCACAGAATGATGTTAGTGGTGCCTGATACTAAAGTACTCATGCTTTCTAATATTTCAAATAACATTTAAAGCAAACAGAAAAGGTTCAGTGAGACCTGACTTCCCAGAACTGTTGTCAGTTTGATGTGTTTCTTTGTAGAGAAAACCTGACCTTATACACTATTGTTTCTGTAAGACATCAACTGTGTCAATGTGAACACAGAAGTAAACTGATATAGGTGTCTTTTCCTTAAAATTCAGATTGGAAGAGGAAGAAAGGAGACATAGTTTCTTGACTTGTCTGTGAAGATCTTATCTGTGCACTGGTCACAGTCCTCTGGAGGTCTAGGTGTAAAGAAAAAGGGTCTATGGCTACTTGGCAGCTGTGATAATTATGACTTGGGGCATTATTGCAAGACCCAGTAACAACAGAGAATGAATTAGGAACAGAGTAATCCAGAAAAGTCCTTAACTATGAACATGCTTTAATGTTATATTAACTTTTACCTTTCCTCCTTGGAGATCCAGTCTATGAGGAAGATACCCCCTCACTCCCCCATTATAATAATCTTAAAAACTGAGAGTATACAAGTGATTCACACTGCAATTGCTCACCACCTGGGGACCAGTGCCCAGCCAGTTCCCCAACAGTGGCTCCCATCTAGCTTTCCCCCTGGATTACATTCTGGGCATGATCCCTATGGCATGGAGTATCCCTTTGGCAGTTTCTGTTTGTGTCACCTCTCAAACTTCTTGTCCCCTCAGCCTGTGTGCTGGTGGGATCGTGTGACAAACTGGGAAGTCCCTGACATAGTGTAAACACTGCTTAGCAACAACAAAATCATCACTGTCATCCAGGTGTGGTTTCATCTGTGCCATGATGAAAGGTGGAATTTTACCCATATATCTCAGATAAATACCTTGAATGTACCTGAGGTTGGGTTTTGGTAGCATTGTAATATTTGTCACTTGGAAGTGACACAGAAGACTGAGCAATCACCTTTCTCTCAGTGGTAGTAGGCTTTCTTCTGGCATATTTGGAACTCTAATGTCGCCCTGATTTTTTTCAGCCTTCTCTTCTGTTTCACAGTTTCATGTTTTGGGTTCTTTCTCATGCTCTGATCTGTAAACACAGCCAATGTTATTGTATAGTTTCAAGGTAGTTTTCATTCCTGTTCTTAGAGATATGGACAGCTGACGGACAGTTGTCTTGACCAATGGGATGGGGAGAGGTGTCAACCTTCTCCCCCAATCCCTGGCCTTTGTAGATATATTATATATGGAGTCAGACTTTCAAATAGAGTAGAGTTTTTAGTTCATGCCTTCTGATCAAAGTGTAAGTGTGTGTTTGTGTGTGTGTGACGAACTGTGTCACTCTAATACTTACAGTCCTGGACACTTGCATCGGAAGGCATTGAATGCTGGATTTCTCAGCTTGCAAAATGGTTCTTCTTGTTATCAAGTGACCTTAGGGTTTTCTTCACTAGTTTAAATTGAATAATATGAAACCTGAATTCAAACATGTCTATGGCAGCCATGAGGAGAGAAAATTATAACTTCTTCAAGATTAAAAGTTCGAACTCTGATGGCTGCACCTTTTAACTCCATCACTGGCTTTTACCCTGATCTCTGTAATCCTGTTAGCTTCATCATGTTGAAGAGATCATGACATTTTCCAAAGCACCTGGGGAAGCATTACCTTTCAGTTCATTGACTAAGCTTTTCTCTGGGAAAGCTTAGTCACCCAGCAGTGTCATCCAGCTGTGTCTAGCCTTTTTATGCTTCACAGAGTGCCTAAGGTTGGACGGGGCCACTAGAGGTCAACTAGTCTGACTGCTTAAGGTTATAGTGATCTTTACTACTTTGTAGTAGTACATTAATATTTTTAACTATTTCAAATAAAAACCAAAAACAAACCCCAAACTAGCTAGGATTAAAGTAAGTGCATAGAGAAGATGAGGAGTTACCACGTCTTTTAAAATAAAATTTATATAGGAAAACTGTAGAAGAGCTTATAATAAAGAGAATGGGTATTCTAATATAATGTGGGGGTTTTTAAACTTTGTGACTTGTAGCATACTTAAATTCTGTCTTGTTAGTTACTAACTAGACAATTTGTGTGTCTTTTTCACAAATACAACAGAGGTTAAGTTTTCCTTGGTTAAGATTTTGGATAGGTACATTGTAGGAAGTGGCATTCATACTACATGCAAAATAAGTAACCCTTCTGGAAATTGGTCATTTCTTAAATGGGAAGAATAAGAATTCACAGAGGTTTTTTTTATTATTTTTGAGACAGAAGGAAAGAGAAAGAAATAAGATAAGGTGGGACAAAGAGGAGAGGAAAAAATATGCAAATCTATACATCCCACTTAACCAGACTGGTATACCCACATTTTTTTGGGAAAATGGAGCTTTGGTAGGTAAATTGTCTAGTCTGGACAACCTGTAAAATAGAGAAACAAGTGCTAGGCAACATAGCCTCTTCTAGATTTATAGGAAGCTTACATAAAATGACTGGTGTCATGCTTTAAAATTTAGGATGGATTTCCTGGGTTATCCTGTATTTCCATGTGATTTTAAAATATAGCATGAAGCTAGGCTTAGGTGAGGCAAAATTGTTCGACTTTGAGAAAGAAACTTAGTCTGAAACAAAGAAAAAGCTGTTATGACCAGCATAATGTTAGAGAAGAGAGTTTCTATTTACTTTTTTTCTCTATTTTAAAAATATTTAATTTAAGATGAATTATGATCATAGTGTCAAAAACATGAAACCATCTCTAATCCCAAGAGACAATAGTAGCAACTTTAAGTTAAGGCAACTTCTTCCCCATTATATTTATTCATAGAACAGTAAGTTTTGACAGGAGATCAGGATCTCTAGGCACTATTGCTATTCTAATTTATTTAATATATTTAAGGAACTCATCTTAAATAGGGACTGTTTTGACACAGAGTTGAATTGATGCCTCTGTGTTAATCTTTAACTGGGCTTTAATGATTACTTTTTGTTGCAATTTATGTCGTTAATTTCACTTAAGCTGATTACCCATTAACTATTTTAATGGTGTGCTAAGCATGTCAAAAAATTAATATTTGAATGTTCTTTGTGGTCAGCAGGATCAGGGCAGTGATCATGCCCACATGTGGTGGAGGCCACACTTCAGTTTTGGGCACTGCCCAACAAAAGTCATTGAAGTGCTGGAACAAGTCTAGAGAAGGGCAATAGAGCTGGTGAAAGATCGGGAGCGCAAGTCTGATGAGGAGTGACTGAGGGAGCTGCAGATGTTAAGCCTGGAGAAAAGGAAGGTCAGGGCAGATCTGATCACTCTCTACAACTGCCTGAAAGGAGATTGTAGCGAAGTATGGGTTGGTCTCTTCTCCCCAGTAACGAGCAATGGGACAAGAGGAAATGGCCTCAGGTTGTACTAGGGGAGATTTAGACTGGATATTACGGAAAATTTCTTCACCAGAAGTGTTGTCAAGCATTGGACTACACTGCCTAGGGAAGTGGTTGAACCACGACCCCTGGAAGTATTCCAAATACCTGTAGATATGGTACTTTGGGACAAGGTTTAGTCCTAGACCTGCAGTTAAGGTTGATGTTTGGACTTGGTAATCTTAAAGGTATTTTCCAATCTAAATTACTATAGTCTATGATTCCTCACATTTCTCACTCTTTTACATTATCTGGAATGCTTTGGATACCTGCATAATGACTGTAAATAAAAGGTAAGAAAGGAAGTAATGTAGAAGGGTGGTATAAATTCATTGCTCTGTCATGGCCTGGGCACAGTTTGTGGAACAGTTTTCTGATTCTGTGTCTTGCAGGGAATATCACCTGGTTTGCCATGTTTTTAAATTTTCCCAAGACTGTCTCTTCAGAAGGAGAAAGGAAAAAAGGAAATGTCCTTTGTTGAGAGGAGGACCTAGTTGCCAACCATAGACTGTGGAGGTTTTGAGTAATATAACAAATTATTTTGAATTGTTCAATTGTATAAGTATTCTCTAATCAGGAATATTTGAGCACTGGCAAACTGAAAATATGCTGTGTTTGGAATTAGGGAATTTCAATGCACAAATATTTTCCTACGTAAGTCCTTGTTGGGCAAAGAAACATAATAATCCTGACTTCTCACTGTCCCAGTTTCCTGACAGATAATAAAAGTAAGACTATTGATCTGTCTATGTCTTGTATTTATGGCTTTGACTTCCCAGTGTAAAACTCTATAACATATTTTTGCTCTTAAATAAAAAATGTTGCATTGAAAGCTAATATTAGCTATAATCAGTAAGTACATTTAAAATGACAGATGGATTGCCACACTCTAATAGCTTGTCGTCTGTTTTTGAAATTCTGTTTCTTTGAGAAGAATAGAAAACTTAGGCTCCATATAACATATATGTATTTTCTTCATTATTCCCCTGCCCCCTAAAAATAGGTCAGGTATCAGTATATAGTCTGGAAATTTTCTAACATAAAAAAATGAATTAGAAGTGTTGGGCCTTGCTAAAAGGTAAGTCTTTTGAGTCAGAAAGTGCAGGACAGAAGGAACAAGTCACAAAATGGGACAAAGAGAAAAATATGAAAGAGGTATTTGTCTGGGATCATTAGTTGAGTGAAATAGCCATGGGGTATATTGGATGACCCCGAAGACTCAGGTAATAGAAATGGGATGAAATTCAATAGCAGAGCATGAAAGGTCATGCACTAGGGGCTAATAACAAGCATTTTTGGAATAGGGTAGGAGCTGATCAGCTGAGGTGCAGTAGTCAATCACAGGATGGCTATATGTTTCCAATGCAATCCAAGGATATGTTAGCTAATATATTTCTAGAAGAGAAAAAGGAATCCATAAACTGTATAGAGACCTTTTTGTAATATTAAGTATCGTTTTGATAATCTTGTTTTCAAAACACATATTTAATCGTTAATAGGTGCAGAAATGTATTACTGAAATATCTTGCCCTTTAACTCTTAAAATAAATTCTGAGAATAAGTATGATTTGTTGGAAGGTATAATATACATATTTATAATATATGTAGGATGGTAAATATCAATACTAGTCATTAAGTAAATGTGTTTTGCTGGGATATGAACAGATGCATATGAACTGTCTCTGAGTCAGAATGTGTGGCAATTTAAAGGCCAAAAGCCATCAGAGTTATGATGCTCTGATTTGGCCTGCTAAAATGAGCAAAAGAAGTCACCAAAACAAATAACCTAGATGAAGTGAATCTTTATGAATTTTAGATGATCCAGCTATCTGTAAGATCCAGTGCTGTAATGGAAGTAAAACTTTTTAGATAGGTCTGTGGTAGGGGGTTGTTGGGTTTTTTTATTCCTAATTTCTGTGTGGAAAATTACATTAACCAAGGATTTGGCCCCATGCTCTCTATTATCTTCACTGATCAAGAATATGGAAAACCCGTATTTCCATATTTATACACAGACAGTCTGTATCTATGATAGATTTAAAAACTTCACAGAAGAAAGGAGAAGCTGAAAGATACATTTAAAGGGGAATTTTTCTGAGAACAGTTTTGGCATATAAATAGACAGGACAAATTAAGGATTAATTTTTTCAGATGCTCTGGTGAGTGAAGGAAAAATGAGGAGGAAAAAAAGGCTTTTTTAGAGCTAAATACACTGGTCAAGATAAATAAATGAGTTGGGGTAGAAGAATAGTTTTTCAGAGAAATGTAGATATTCAGACAGATTCAGGAGTTTATTTCTGACTTGATAACTACGTAATTATCAATGGCAAGATGATTATTTCCATGAATCCACTCAAAGAGGAGTACTTACTTGCTACTTATTTGTATGTAATACAGAGAGCAGCAGGCTCATTAACTTCGACTTTGGTCAGCAGAGCAAAAGGATATGATGGAGGAAATTAGCTTTCCTGGTGGTGAAAGGCTCTGACACCTGCCATGGCTCTTTCCCTGACTTGCAATTGCCTCTGCAATTTGCTACTCTAGCTGAATGCTCCCCCAAACTCTGGGCACATGGTAATTCACATGTGAGTACTTAATTAATTGGCTCATTTAATCAGTATGTGAGCAGAAAAGACCTTATGCTAGCAGTATTTCTCCCCAGGAGAGCTTGCCCATTTGAGAGGCATGGTCTCCAGGTCCCCTGATAGCAATTAACAACTACTGAATTGCTCCACTGAATAATCATGAAATTTGTCTGTCTCGGATCATTTCATGTAGTCTAATAGTACTTAAATTTAGTACCTCGCCAAACTGGGGCCCATTAGAATCAACAGTGATTTCATGTGCTTTTTGAGCTAATTTAAATGAATGCCTTATCAAGAGATTAAACTACTTCATGCTTGATGTTTACATATTGATAGTTTTTTGAATATTTTTACATATATCTGGGAAAAATTGAAATTGAAAAATTTAAATTAAGAACCTTTGAATTAAAAGCCTTCTCTAAATAATCAAAATAAATAAGAGTAAATACCAGCAAAAAAATCATGCTTCAGGTTAGTAACTAAAAGTTAAAACTAAATATTTTATTTGTGTATGTAATTTTCACACTAACACTTGATACAACTTCTACCAAATGTGATTTTTTTTTTTTTTAATTTCTCTTCAGGAAAACATGGTGAACAAACATATGTAATAGTTCTGTACATTTTTTGTTTAATATCCTGTTCAGAAAAATAAAACTTTGCCAAGGTGTTGTTTGAAAGAGACACACTCATCATTTGGCACCTTTGAGTGAAGCCTCTGACAAGTAAGGGTCATTCTTAAACGCAGGATCTCAACATCTGAAAAAAAATCATAATAGTAGTTGTGAATGAAAGCAATATTTCTTTAAATACACTGCTTTTTGAGTCTGTAAAGAGCCCTGACCTCTAAAGCTTCAGATTCTTCCTGTAAAAGAGGTATTTTCTCCACTAACTCCTGACATCCAGAGAAGCAGTCTTTGAAGGCATTTGAGCCGGCATGCTTCTTATAAAAACAATTAAATCCAACTCCAAGCTGTTTGAGGTTTTCTTTTTTGGGTTTCAATGCTATGAATAATTCATCCGAGAAGAACAGGGACTACCTGTCTGTTTGGAAAGGTCATTAGCCCCTGTCAGAAATTTTAGAGAGAACATTCTCAGGGGTCTCTCAGAATGTGTGTCCAGGACTGGATATGTTCTTTTCTTAAATACTCCAATAAAATTGATATTTCAATTTAATAAAGAAAATTAATCATATGTCAAGAAAATCACATAAGGTAGTATTGCAGTTGTAGTAATATTCTTGTTATAGTAATATGAAAGTGTCATTGACTTTCATCTTTTGATTGGCAGACTAGATTTCACTCTCTCAACTCGTCTTACAGTATTTTGAATGCACTGGTCATATGTGGTTACATCTAATTCACATTAATGTAAATCAGGTATATTAATAAGTACTTTAAAGCAACACTGGCTTAAAAACAGCAAAACAGAAGAAAAGGTTCCCATTTTTGATACTGAAGGACAGTTCTTACTATAAAGTTTCTATATTCTTAATTTCTACATAGCCACTCATATTTTGAAGAAGAAAGATTATTGAGTAGAGAACGTATTGATCTAAAATAAAGTGATAGAAGAGTGGGTTAAAAAGAAGCCATCTTTTTCAAAAGGCTTCTATCACATTTTCAGCTCTAATGTAATTTTTCCTTTTACTTCAATCAATTTTGATTTATTTATTTATTGTCCCATTTGGTATGATTTCTCTTATTCCCTAGATAATCTGCCTTTTTTTTTTTTTTTTTTGGCGTAACTTCAGAATAACTTCAAGTTCTGTCTTTCAGGTAGTGTTTATCAGTCCTTTTCTAAGATATTAAAGTTACCTCCTCTTCTTGCCTTTCAAATATTGTATATAGAAGCATAGAATGGTTTGGGTTGGAAGGGTCTTTAAAAATTATCTAGTGTCATCCTGTTTTGTCCCCTTCCCTCACCGCACCATAGACAGGAACATCTTTCATTAGACCAGGTTGCTCAGAGCTCCTCCATCCAAAGTGGCCTTGAACTTCCAGGGATGGGACATCCATACCTTCTTTTGGCAACCTCTTCTAATACCTCACTACCCTCACAGTAAATAATGTCTGTCTAATCTTATCTAAACCTACCCTCTTCCAGTTTAAAGGTACTCTCTCTTGTCCTAATCACTATACTCTTGTAAAAGTCCCTCTGTCTTTCTTGTAGGTCCCTTTTAGGTACTGGAAGGCTGCTGAAAGGTCTCCGCAGAGCCTTCTATTCTCCAGGCTTTTCAACCCCAACTCTTCCAGCCTGTCTTCATGGGAGAGGTGTTCCAGACCTCTTCTTACCTTTGTGGTCCTCTTCTGGACTTGCTTTGATGGGTCCATGTCCATCTTATGTCGGGTGCCCCAGAACTGGACGCAACACTCCAGGTGGGGCCTGATGAGAGCAAAGTGGAGGGACAGAATCATCTCCCTCACTCTGTTGGTCACACTTTTGATATAGCCCAGAATATGATTGGCTTTTTGGGCTGCAAGTGCACATTGCTTATATCCAGCCTCTCATCCACCATCACTCCCAAGTACTTCTCATGGCTGCTTTCAATCCATTCTCCACCCAGCCTGTATTTGTGCACTCTGACTCAGGTGCAGTTTCTTACACTTGGCCTAGCAGAAATTCCTGATTGCACAGTCATACCTCCCAAGCCTGTCAGGGTCCATCTGGATAGCATCCCTTCCTTCCAGAATATGGACTTCACCACATATTTTGGTGTGTTCAACAAACTTTTGAAGGTGCATTCTATCTCATTGTCTATGACACTGACAAATGTTAGAGACTGCCAGACCCAATACCAAACCCAGAGGTTCCCTGGTCTATACTTGGGCATTGAGCCATTGACCACAGTTCTTTGATGCAACACTCCAACTAATTCCTTTCCTATCAAGTAGTCCATCTGTTAAATCCACGTCTCTCCAGTTTAGAGACAAGGTTATATGGGACAGGGAAAAATGCTTTGCACAAGTGCAAGTAGCAGACATCAGTTGCTCTTCCATTATCCACCAACACTTTAACCCCATCACAGAGGGCCACAGAAGTTTTCAGGCATGATTTGCCCTTAGTGAAGTTGGCTATCACAAATCACCTCTTTATTTTCCATGTGCCCCATCATAGTTTCCAGGAGAACCTACTCCATGATCTTTTCAGGTATTGAAATAAGACTGACTGGCCTGTAGTTCCCTGAGTCTTTCTTTTTTACCTTTTAAAAATGGTTTTTAAAATTATGTTCCCCCTTCTTCAGTCAATGGGAACTTCACTGGACAGCCATGACTTCTTGAATACAATGGACAGTGGCTTATCCAGTTCCTTCACCACTTCTGTCAGGACCTGCAGACGCATCTCATCAGGTCCCATATACTTGTTCACTTCCAGGTTCCATAAATTGTCTCAAATCTGTATTGCTCCAACTGTGGGAGCCTCTTCATACTCCCAGTCCCTGCATTTGCCTTCTACAACTCAGGCACTGTGGCTGAAAAATTTGCTGATAGAGACCGAGACAAAAAAAAAA
>WBMY01017588.1:201181-231595 GCA_013397315.1 Donacobius atricapilla | reverse complement strand
TATTTCAGCCTTCTCTGGGTCCTCTATTACCAGGTTTCACATTTCCTTCCAGAAAGCACCCACATTTTTTCTAATCTTCCTTGTATCACCGATGTACCTATATAAGCTTTTGTTGTTTCCCTCGATGTCCCTGGCCAGATTTAATTCTGATTAAAGCACTTTGGCTTTCCTTAACCTGATACCGGCTGCTTGGACAATTTCTCTGTTTCCCTCCCAGGCTATCTTTCCTTTTTTTTTACATTCACTTTAAGCTTCTTTTTTGTTTTATGTTTACATTTAGTACAAACTTGTATTGGTTTGGCATGATGGTAAACACCAATTAGTTATCTGCTTTAAAACTGACATCCAGGCTGGCCAACTGGACAAGTGTACACCCCTGGGACACAGGGGTTAAATACAGGTGGAATTTTGGGAAACTTCCTCTTTAGCTGCGGGCCTGGCCATGAGGTAGCATCGAGAAGAGGGGACCAGCGAGGCCCGGCTCAGGCTCCACTGCCCCCGGGGCCGGGCTGGGGCGGCCGTGTCGGGGCTGCCCCTGGCTGGAGCTGAGCCGGGCCCTGAGCCCAGCAGATGCCGCAGAGAAAGGGGAGCCACGGCTGCTGACATCCAGCCGATCCTACGGCCTGCCCCATGCCGCCAGCTGGGCTGAGGGAGATGTCCCCCCCAGCCCCCGGGTCNACAAACAGACTGTGTCTCTCGTGGAAAGTTACCAGGAAAGAAAATCAGGAGGGATTTCTCTCTCTCAAAGACTGAATGAAAAACTATTTTATAAGTGGTACTGACCTAGAGTTCTGATTTTCTGTCTCTTTACATTGCTTCGTAGCAAAGTAAACTGTTAGTAGGGGGGAGGGGAGTGCTTTTAAAGAGGTTTCATGGGGTTTTTTTGTTTGCCCTTTAGTGTGTGTTAATAAATCTAACTGTTTTTGTCTTTAAGTTGTGCCTGTTTTGCCTTTCTTCTAATCCTATTCCATAGTAGAAAGATAGACCACTACACTACATGTAACAAAACAAATTCGACGAATGTGAAACCACTACATTTTTGGTGTTTCCGCCCGGTTTCGAACTTTAACCCTATTACAAAACTCTTACAAAAATTGTGCTGTAAATGGTTTCTTCTTACTATTTTCATGGGATACTAAAAAATGCCTTTATAAAGCTTATGTTTTGTTTTCCCCTCTGTTCTTCAAAAAAACCTGCTGCACAATACTTTAATCCAAAAAATATTCTGAAGATGAGTTCTCTTAAGAAACTTCATACCCTAATCCAGATCCTCGTCAGATGACATAAATTTGAGCACATCTGCACATATCTCTGCCCTACTCATACCACAGGCTTCCACTTTATGTACCTACCTAAGAAACAAAGTCACAAGAAAAAGTGACAGAAGAAGTCTTCTGCAGCATATGTATGTCTCTGAAGTCAATTCCAGAAAAAAAATGTCAACTAATCAAAAAAAAAAAAAAAAGGAAAATATCTAGCATGTTAATTGATTAGTATTTTTAACTTAAAAGGAATATTCACCCATATTAGTTACACTTGTCCAACTGCAAATGCTCTTCAGAACAACTAGATCAATATTGGACAAAGAGAAGCCATTTCCAGAAATACTTAATTCAAATTAAGGTAATTTCAGTTTCAAGATTTTCAATATCTAACCATATCTCAGTCTAGATAAAGCTTATGCTAATGTGTCCTGGAAAGACTGGAAACCAGCATCAACACACCAATGTGCTTATGTCCTTCCTCCAGTCGAGGAATAAGGCAAGATGCTCACATCCAATTTTCTTGTTTATATACTGTAAACATGTAGCAGTGTAAATAAGAGAGAGGGGTCATTCGCTCTCTATATCATGTTAAACTTGCAACATCAATGAAAAATATTTAAAAAGAAGTAAGCAAATGGTTTAAGAGAAGAATGACATTAAAAGGTTGCCATGATACCTTTAAAATCGGACATAGAAATGCCTTTTACATTCAGTGTTCAGTGACAATTTCAACAGCTAGATAGAGGTTACACAAACAGTAAGACTTACTGCAGCAGAATGGGAAGTTGAATATAGTTGGGTTGGGCATGTTTGTATTGAATTATTTCTGCCTATGATGCTGATAATTAAAATTTATACTAGTTAAACCGCTGAAAACTACAATACTTAAAAAAATAAGCTGTTTTTCAAGAAAGATGAAAGAGATTTTTTTGTCATTTTTTCTAAAAGTCTGAAACTGCTGAACTAAAGATTAGTTAATTTTTCTGTAAAATAAAGAAAGGTATTTTCAGCAGAAATGAAATTAATTAAATCTTTGTATTATCTCATGTTTATGTAGTCAGAATATAGTAAAAACCTGATCATTTTTTGCAAATTCACAGATAGTGGTAAGTGTTCATGTCTCTTTGAATAGAAATTAGAATATGTATCATAATGAATAATGGCAATCAGAAATCTACCCTTACCTACGGGTTGTGCAAAGTTATTTTAGTGAGTAGTGCCCCTGAGAGTTCTAGATCATTGCCAAAAAATTCTTCATGTTCAAATTAATTAATGGATACCAAGTTTAACAGAAGACGACAGCCAGATTTGAGGGGAGAACTACGCCATTAGCCTAATTTAATTTGGAAGTCAGGGTTAACACAAAATGAAGAAACTTTAGATTAGGAAAATAGTTTTTATTTTTTAAAAATATTTAGTAAGTCTGCACTAATAGAGTCTTAAAAACACTTTGAAGATTTTATATCCCATTTACATTTTCAGCCATTTATTTTAAACTGACTTGTCTGTGTTTGAAAGTGATTAATGCATGGAGCCCAGACACCCTGACTAAATGAAAAAGAAAATTCCCCCTTAGGAACACTTCACTAGAAACATTGTCCTAGTTACTAAAATAATAATTATAGTGAAAGTTTCTGGAGATAAAATTATATCAAAACATGCCTCTGAGCTTAAAAGTTATTTAGTCAAGCTAAAATTTAGCTTGACCCAAAATTTATTGAACCAAGCTATGTGTTTACAGAGCTCTCTGAAGAAAAAATAGCTTGATAAGAAATCTGAGAATGAAAATAGGAATACATTCCATATAGGAAAGGCCTTTTATGTGACTTTTTTTTATTTTTATATTTTTTACATAGATGTTCTGTCTACAGTGAGATTTTTTTCTGATCTGAAGTGCACTTATGAGATAGAAGAAATGATAATGTTTCCCAGAGCTGCATTCTTTTTAATTAAATTTGCATTCCACCTATCTGTGATAGATGAGAAGGCCCTTGACAGGAGATTAAAGTTAAATGATGCCCCTTACCCAGCATTTAGTTATTTTTGAATGTGAATTTGCGAGTTTCTTGGGCAATAGCTTTAGATTAAGAAAGTGACAAATGTACATATCTCTGTGTGCATGTATACACACATTTGATAAACAGCAAAAGCGCAGTTTGCACTAAATTGTCCCTGTTTGAGTCCTAAATTTATTTCTAACTGACTAAGGGATTTGCCCCTCTTGCATTTTAAATACTGAATACGTGTTTAGCCTGGACCTTTACCATGGTTATTGTCATCCAAGCTCTTACTTCCTTAGGTCATATGTTTTTAGTTACCCCACCCCAAATTTCACTGATCTATTATAAAAGTATTGCATTAAAATAATACTAAATATTACATTAAAATCAGTATTAGGCATAGTATGGTTTAATTTTCCTAGTAATTATCCACATAGTTTAGAGTGAAACTACAGCTTGTTAGCAAACTTTTCTTAGCTGATACACTCTTGGTAGGAATCATAACTGAAACTGCATTTATGAAAATCTATACTGAAATTTTCATTGAAATTTGTTGTAATTTCCCAAACAGGATTTTAGAAGTTGCTGCTAGAACCATAATGACTACCTAATGGATCATGAAAATTAAAAAAAAATTAGTGAGCTTCATTAATTTATGGCTTTACAGCAACAATTCCAGAAGTTTGCTGTACCATATGGCTAAAAAAAAAAAAAAAATAAATTAAATGACAGCTGTTAATCCATTGGGTTTAAGAACATGACAAACAAGATTTGTCTTCAGCACGTATCTTTGGCTCAGGTTTATGTCTCTAATATCATTAACTTAGTACATAGAGCGTATGTATTTTTGTAGATGAACTACCTGTAAGGTAGAGAAATTGTGTAGAGGTAGAAATTGTGCAGATGGGAATACTAAAGGAAGAAACCAAGGACATCAGGCAAATACAGAGACCAAAGTAAAGTTGACTTGTGTATTTCATCACACGGCTGGTTAATAATTTGCTAATGATTGATACAATGATCTGAATCTTTCTTGCATCTCCCCCATTCCCTTCTCACAACTGTTCTCTCCAGCTCTTACACTCCAGTGTTAGAGATTCCATGTGAATTCATTTCATTCACTAAAAAGGGTTCTCACAGCAACTTTGTGCTACAAATATAAAGAAGAAATGTAGCGCTTAGTTCAGTTCAGCTACATAGGGTGCTTCTTTTCCTTCACTGATAAAATTTTTCCCCATTCTTTGGGCAATTACAATAGTGGAAATCTTTCCTCCCCACACCTGTATGAAAAAAAAGCTCATTTTTTCATTTCTCAATCTATTGCCTTTATTCTCCTGAGCAGTCTCATTAGCTTTACATAGAAGATAAAATGAAAGAGCAGTATGATGAAGTGCAGTTCCTATCTTCCTTTAGCCTATCTTCCTGTTGTACAAGTATGCTTGTAATGTATGCCTTTTTTAAAGTCCTGTGCCATTCTCATGCATGTACTGTATGTTTGACTAATATAAAATATTTGCCAGACAGAGAAAGCATCTTCTAACCGTTTACTTCCAGTCTCACCTCACCTCACCACAGCATCACACTCTAATGGTTTATTTCCAAATTTGGGTATGGGCAAAGGGGGAAGAAAGAAAAAAGTAAAACATAAAAATTCATAGGAGACAATTTTCCACCTTTTTGTTCTTTTCTGAAAAAGGATCAAGGCAAATTTAATTCTGTGATTTCTGCAGTTCTCATCAGATAATGAATTTAGGAGTTTTAAAGATTGAAATGAATGGGCCAGGAGACCAGCTCCTTTTTATGGCCATTATTAGGAATCAGCTCTCGGGTGGGGGCCCAAGGGGTTGCACACACCGCCGCTGCTCCCTTGGACGATGCGGAGGAGGAGGAGTGCAGCTCTGCCCTAAGGCAGAGCTGGGGCTTCCGTCCTCATGGGAGTCCGCAGGAAGACCTTTATCGGCTCGAAGTCCAGGGATGTCATTCTGGTCCAGTTGTACTTATGTTAGGGTGACAACTTTCGCGTTCCAAAATCATAATGCGAGGATGACTCTGCCTTCTGCGCAGTTGTTTCTGCAGTTAGTTTCCTCCAATGTTATTTGGGCTTGTTGTTTTTAGGGGGATTTCTTCCCAAATTGAGCAAGGCGCTCCTAACTTGCATAATCAGTTGTTGTCTGCTCCTCCTTAGTTGCAGGGCGCCATTTTGGGGAGCAGCGGAGGTATTTCCCTGGGGATTTTTGGCAACTGGGGACAGGAACAACGGGCTAACACATGAACCAGAAGAGGGTACTACTTTACAGCAATTTAGAAACCTTATTTTAACAATAGAAGGGTCAACATTAATGACTAACATCAACTTCAACAGGCTTGGCTAACTTGAGAAATTTAGGCATTTATTCCTAACAAAGATGGTCAACTATTTCCATATAAAAAGAATTATGTTGTCTGGTCCATGGCATGTTTCAACACAAATCTTGCTTTCAGTCTCACTGAAACAATTCTGTGTTCTGCCTGCCCCTGCAGCTCCTTATTCAACATTAGGTTTGACTAAAACAAATGACAGATAGTGGTTTTAAGTTTCCACCATGGAAAACTCTTGGCTCCACAGACATTTGCTCTGAAGGACTAACTCCTGTAACAGGCCTGTTTCTGTATTTCTCTGATGGTGAATAGTAAGCAAAGAAGAAAAAATCTGTTTTTCCAGGACTAACAGGTCAATACTGCATGTATATATTGGAAAATACATTTGGAAAAAAATAGAATTACTGCCTGTGCAGACAGCATTACTATCAGTTTGTCTTCTACTATTTAGTGAATGAAAAATAGTCTTGAGACCTTAAAGAAAGTGGAGTAAATGTTTTTTCTTGTTTTTTTATGTATTTAATATAAAAAGAATTTTAGTTCTGCTCTTAGGCAACACATGGTACATAATCCAGGGGAAGCTTAATTTTTGTAGAGTTTTATTTATTTTTCAGGTGTTTAGATATGATATCAGACTTCATCAACACTACTCTTATGAAACATTCTCTTTGAATACATCATTATACCATGACTTCTCTCCATCAGGGGAAAGAGCAGGTGAAATATCTGTCCTTTTTCTATTTTCTTGTTCACTTAATATAATACAAGTTTTGGTGCTTTGACATAAATATCCTCAGGGCTACAAAGGCTTAATTTCTCCAGACTCTTTATTCTTTCAGGAATTTTAAATTAAACTCCAGATTTTCTTCATTTGTTTTGTTGCTTGGAGAAGAAAAGCACATAGATCTGACATTACAAATAATATTACATCACCTGTCGTGGTGCCCCTTCATGGATCGATGTCTCCGTTCACCTGGCTAGTCCGACACCTCGGACATGCGGGGGCCACTCCTCCGAATCTGGGGAACCAGAGGAGCAGCTAAGGGGATTTCCCCTTGCAGGGGAGAGGCTCACCGCTGCGGCTGAGAAAGGAGTCTGACTCAGCCGGAGGGCAAAGTCCAAGACCTTTATTCCGTCCCAGCAGCAACTGAGAGACTCGGAGGAGCTGCTCCAACCAAGCAAGGAGACAGGAGAAACGCCTTAAATGCTGGGGAGGTACAAAGGGAGGGGATAGATGATTATCCAGTGGGAAACAATGGGAGGGGATAGATGATTATCCAGTGGGAAACAGTGTAGAAGTAGAACAGGGCTGGAGGGAAATCCAGGGAGGCAAATGAGAACACTTGGGGAGGGATTCCCTCTGGTCCTGTCCTATCACTCAATGCCCCTCTCAGAACTTTCTAGAAGCTGGGGGGAGCAGTTGGATGACAGACAAGATCCAGAGGAGGGGGTTGGGGAGAACATGGGAAGATTGACAGGGACAAAAGATAGGGACCACTTGGTATATAACATTTTCCCAGAAACAGAGGGGAGAAGGGAATAGACCATCAACACAACACAACAATCACCCTAAGATGATCTCAGTTGTTTAGAGCATGCTGGGCCATTTATTTATGAGTCTGACTCAGTGATCCTTGTGGGTCCCTTCCAACTGAGAATATTCTGTGAATCTGTGAAATTAGGACCTATCTGGGCTACTAAACATGGGAGTCGGGAATTACATTGTACAAGAAAAAGCTGTAACCTATCTCCCCAGATATAATTCTGTAATTAACTTCAACGGGATAACTCATGATACGTGGGAAAAGTTTCCAATTGTTAGTGCACTATCCATGTGTTGGCATAAAGACAGCAAACTGAACAAATTTGTTTCTAGATAATTATGTGCCTTTTGCTGTGATGATATTTTCAATAGGATAAGAAAACTCTGTGTGTATGATGATTTGTAGATGTGTTTGGGAGAAATGTACTAGACATTTTACCTGGACTACCTGAATTTGGTTTCAGACTTTGTTCCACTGAAACAGTTCTAATTACCGGTATTGAAAGAGACCTGCNGGCCCCGCCACAGCGCGCCCGGGGGCGGCGGCGCTCGGGCCGCGCTGCCTCTCCGCCTCGCTCTTCTCCTTTCTCTCTTCTTTGCTCCCTTTTCTAGCCCCCTGCGGTAGGAACACTTACCCTTCTTTATCTGTAAGCAGTTCTCAGATACTATATTGCTGCCTTTGTGCTTTATTTTTGTCCGAGAAATCTGTCGAAAAGAATCCTCCCCGACTCTCCTTTTACAGCGGGGTGGTATACCTGTTCAAGAATATTTGTTGTAAACATATTTCTCTTCTTATGTATGGCTGGCAGATTGCTAATTTGAAACAATTCTATATTTGTAGTACAGATAAAAAGATTCTAGAATGTTGACAATATTTTGAAAAGTAATGGTATTAAACATCTCTTAATCAAATTTGAAGCCTGACCAGCTTTGGATTCCACAAAAAATTGACTATTTCTAAAGTTCTTGGTATGGCACTGAGCACTACCTTCCTGGTAACATATGTACCTTTCAACTGAATGAAGTTCAGCTGTTTCTGAAGCGGCTGAGTCCATGTGGATTCCTTGGTGGCACTGGTGTCACAGGTCAAAAAGTTGTCATGCTTTTGGACGCACGGTGACAAGACTATAATAACTGTTTCCAAGGTCTAACATTAGTGTGTTTATACTGCCCTTTCTATTTGGAGGTACCAATGAACATTTTGTATTTTGTAGATTTTAGTGCTCTATGACTTATTCAGCTGAATTCTTATAGAGATTTTTTTTTTTTTTTAAATGAAGCTGGAACTTCTATTGGTCTGGTGCATTTTCTTAAGTTGTTTATTGTTCATTATGTAAAATATGATCTTTTCAACTGTTGTAAATACACCCACCATCTGTCAACTTCATCGTTGAACACTTAGCAATTTTCAAGCAATAGGTAAACAATTTTTGTCTTATTTTGTGGTACTAAAGCCAATTTAAGTTTGAACATTTTTTATTAACTGAAATGATGCTGCTTCTTCACTGCGTATTCACATGGGAGACACCAACCAAACCGGAAATACTCAGATACAAATGCACCAGCCTGTGAAGTTGCACAAGGGATTTATTTTTACTTATGAGAACAACCTATGCTATAGTTTGTTGTGCCACTGGTACCATGGCATCTGCTATTTTCATGGCTTTTCCACCTCTTAGTTTTGAGTGAAAGACATCTAGGAGAGTTTTAGATCATATTAAAAATCATATATTCACTCAGTATATCCAAGAACATAGTGGGAGCAATATATAGTGTTCATTTTAGTATTCAGAGTTAACTTCTACTGTCTGCATCCTGTGATTCTTCAACTTGGTTAGCTGAAGTGTTGTTTAAAGGGTTTTCTACAGAATAAAGCTACTTCAATATACTCCCTTCTGGAGTTGAACCATTACAGTTCATCTTTTGTTCTCAAATATAGTCTCTTTATGTCTTGAGTGACTTCTGGGTGTCATTTCTTTTTTCTATTAACCCTTTCAGTGGTGCAGAATGGTGTATTTTCTACGGTATCTGGAAGAATATTCATATTAAAAAGCTGTTAATTTCCAAACAGTCTTGATATATATTGCCTCAAGCACATTATTCTTATCAAAATACTGGTTCAGAATTACTTTCAGTAGCATCAATGAAGCTCATAAAACTGGTTTTCGGCACTAATAAAGCTCATAAAACTCATGAGTTAATAAGCTTATTTTAGTGATTATTATTAGTCATTTCATCGTCTGAGTACTGTATTTTGGTGAGGAACTACTGAAACAACAAATAGTTGTCTACTAATTTTTGTCAACTGTTTTTGACATCTCTGCAGTAACTGAATAGTTGTTCATGAAATGTCACAAATAAAATTAGTATTAACCTGTAGAGCAATTTCCGAGAGCTTCCTTATCTTGTTTGTTTTGGTTCAATATATTGAATGGTGGGGAAAAATTCTATTATTTCAAGCAAGCAAGTAAAACTTAAAGAAAGCAGAAAACCATTAAACGGCTTTCAGACAAGCAAGTTGACTTAGAAGGTTCTGAGAACAAAATGTCATTCACTTAATATTACTTGGGAAAGACCTTTCTATCTAGACAAAGATATATCAAGAAAAAATTAACTAAAAATATACCAAAAGAAAATGGACAACCTGTATTCTACCCGTATCTGTATACTAAGTGAAGAGAAATTATTTTGTTCTAATAATGATGAAATTAGTAGTATACATTGTTATCAGTCACAGATCTCTGTAGTACTTTTTTTGCTCTTAAGTGTTGCCTACTTTTACGTGCCTTCCTTTTTACGCCACTTGTGGATATTTACATGGGTATGAAAGCAGTAACTCTAGTTCTCTGATTTACTCTCTTGGTGTGGGTAGTGTGTCCTGTGTTTGTGTGGTAAGGGGTCAGCTGCTTGAAGAAACTAGAAGTGACAAAGGTATTCTTCATTCCCCGTCAGAATGGTCTTTAGTTTAAGAAACCAAGGAGAGTAATGCAAACTTTGTGTCTGTTTCCTCAACCCTCCAATGTAAATATGCTTTATGCCTTCTGAATGCCTGTGTTTTCAGTGAGACATGTGAAAGTGTTAGGTGGAGAAGGCTTAGTCATGGGATTGTTGGCTGGAAAGGACCCCTGGTACACTGAAATCTTCTTGTGGGCAAAAGAGGAACATGGAAATAAATACTCTTTACAAGACAGTCAAATAATTAGTTTATAGTCCAATTGTTCAGAACTTCTCTGTTCTGTTGTTTTTAAACTTGATTTTAATTGAATGCTTAAGGTTGCATTCCAATAGTGACCAAGCATTGGTATTTTACAAAATATTCTCTGGGGAGAAGATTTGCTATATCAGCTATTCTTTAAAGAAGGAAAATAAACCATTGATTTATTAACTTCATTTTTCTGAGGAATATTTCTTCATGTCAACATTCTTACAGTCACAAAAATGTGTGCATGTACAACATGAGTACTATTGGGTGAACAATAGTATTCAATAATGAAATGCTCACATGCCACTATTGTGTGATTATAAGTATTATAGGAAAGATGGGGATGGCTTTTTAGTAAGGCCTATGCAAGAGGACAACAGGTAGTGGCTTGTCACACAAAGAATTAATTGTCCTGATGTTGCAACTGTGTCTAGAAAGTTCATGACTCAACAGGATAATAATTTTTTTTTCTATTTCTGTTGGCACTGCTATGACAAATAAGCCCACAGTTTTACCATCCCAAGATTATGCCTGAGATGCCTACTGTGACTGTTCCCTGATTTGGAGAAGGTGTATTTGATTTAGTGTTTCCTGATTTCTTCAGTGGCACTGCAAATGCAGTGTGGAGAGAACATCAGAAATAGTTACCTATAATTGCACAGCAATTATAGGAGGTGACATTTCTTCCAGCATGCAATGTATGTGAAATTTCTTTAGGCATTCTGTAACATGATTTTCTTTTTTATTTCTTTAGTGGTTTCAATATGAACTGTGATACTATTAATGTGTTCTGTTATTAAAAGTTATTAAAAAGACAAAGCAGTAATCTTACTCAACATCTCCTATTTACTTTGATAATGTAATTTTACATTAGAGGGATTGCAGAGGTTCATGATGTCTCACTAGCTCATAGGCTATGATTCTTGTCACCTTTCTTAAAGAGAATGTCAGTTTTTATATACAGGGGTTTTTTTTCAGGCTTCTAATTAAAATGTAAAGTAATTTCTTATACTAGAAGAATACAGGCTAGGACTCATAACTGGAAAACTGCAGCTGAGGGAAGGTGTCTGATGGAGACAATGCTACAAAAAGAATGCTCTATGCTGCTGTTATTTTTGATGTGTGAGACAAAGATGTTTTTCTCCCATTCTTAAGTAGTTTCATTTTTTTTCCACACAAGGATGGGGTTGTTGATTTAATCCTGCAAGAAAACTTCAGTTGCGACATTCTATAATTGCATTTTGAGAGAATCAAAATTAAAAAGGCATTAGGTGCTGTTATTGCGAATGTGAAATTGCTAGGACTCTTGTGATGATTTATTATTTTCTTTGAAATAGATTGGAGACTATGTCGATAGACTTACACCTGTGTGACTTCTCATACCAAGAGTATGCATCTGTCTTTTAAATAAATGATACAACAGATTACTGCTCCTATTTTCACAGTAAAATTACCGATTTTTTAATGAGATTCCCAGGAGCTGGGAGCGACTGGAGAAATACAGCCCACTATTTCTGATGATATTCATTACCTTTAGTCGTGATTATTCACTGTGCTAATCTTTGAGGAAGTAACAAAATAAATAATCTTCCTCTGTTCTTTAAAATATGTGAAGCTGCTGTTAGTTATTAAACAGCAGTTAAAGAGATGTTAGAATATTTTGACAGTGGAGCAGCAAGGGGGAAACAAATTAGAAAATAATCACCAGTCTGAATGAGCAGCAAAAGATGTTGTGCCTGTCATGAATGGCAAGTGATGCTTAAAGAAGTTGCATGGTTTGTCTGTGTTTAGAAAAAAGTACCTGCACAGAGAACAGAAATTTGGAGAAAGGTCTGTGCAGGAAATCCTCTGAGCATAGACTCTAAGGAAAATGGGCACAATTTACCAGTCTTTTTTCTCATTACTCCAACCTATTTTTTTCTCTCAAATTTGAAAATTATTTAAAACTTCTAAAAACAAGGGGATTGAGCAAGTCTATTTCCTTTCCTGCTGACCTCTGTTCTTCTAAAGTCTATGTCATACTACCAATGTGGTAATATCCAAGCATGGCAATACAGTGAAAGTTACTAGATGTATTTTCACCACACCTTTTTGACAACCTAATATTTCTGGAATTATCATTCCTGTTCGCATGACAGGAGTCTGCACCCACTCAAAGGGTGGCCTGATTTAAGGGAGCTGATGTAACAGAGATATTCATGGGGGGTCTCGGGCAGAGAAGGTCAAAAGGAAAGAGAAAACCAAAGGAGCAACTGCTATGATAAAAGTAGCGGTATCAGATGCCCACGTGGTGACCAGTCATTTTGCGCCTATAACAAGTGTCCACATGACCATCAGGGTGAGAACATGAAGGAGCAGTTATGCATGACAGTAGTAAATAAATAGTTTTACTATACTTTTCTATAGTAAAAAATGTAATAATATAATAATTTATAATAAGAAGATAATTTACATAAAGGTAAATATTCCTAGCCAGTGTAGTGGGTTATTTTTGTTTTTCCTAACTGATTTGTGTGTGCACACATCACCAAATACTCGAATAGTTTGGAGGAATGGTGCTCTGACAGCACTCACTGTTTACTGTGTTTGGAACTCTTCTGTGTATCTCTACCCTCTGTTCCATTCTTTGTTATGCCTGTGCATATAGAAGCCTTATGATATGCTGAGGCAGAAAATTCTCTGCCTCATCCCCTCCTAATCCCTCATTACAGGATCTGAAATAAATCACACTTTGTTTAATCACCAGATGGAGACAGCCTGTGCATCAGCTCTCCTGAGCAGTTCAGAATTTTTTCTGTATGGAAAAGTCAAATCATTAACTATCTGATAGGGTTTTTTTTCCTGTATTAAACCTAGGATTAAAAAAAAAGAAAAAAAAAAAGGTGAGTTTGTAAATCATTTGCATTTTATTTTCAGTTGTAGGAAAGAGTGTGGATTCTCTCCCCTTAGTTTGAATCTTTTTTGTTTGCACTTTGCTTCCTAAGCAGATTATATTTAAAAGAAACTTTAAATCTTTTTTCTAGGTAAAGAATCATCTTTTGGATTACACAGGAAAAAAAAACCATGAAAAGGTATCCATCTGCCTATCAAAAATAACATTTATTTCAATTATGCTTTTCCTGTACTCTCTAGAACTCTCAGTCTCTGATGAGTAGATATGAAAATTCCATCAAAATTTGAAATGAACTTTTGAACCTGCAGCGCTGAAAATTAATAAAACAGCTCTGTCCTCTCTGGCTGATACAATAAATTATATAATGCCGGTAAGAAGAGATTGTTTTGCAGAGTGATTTTGAGTTAGAAGGATTGCACTGCACCACCAAACACACTGTAGTTAGGGTGATCCTATTAAGAAGTGAAAGTATGAATGGAGACATTTGTTAAACAAATATACATGCAGGAAGATGAAATAGTGCAGTACTGCTTTCACAGGGTAGGCGTGTTTTGTTTTTAATCATGCTGCTACATTCCTAGTGTAGATTCAATTTTCTTTCTAATATGATAATTAGAATTCTGTTCTCTGCTAATAATTTAATATTGTTTCTGTGTAAAAATTTATATGTATAATATTTTATAAAGTGTATAATCTTGTGAGTAATTGTTTGCTTAGTCTACCAAGTTTTAGCTGAAAGTAACTGAAAGCTTTTTATTATTTTTTTTTCCTGTAAGGTAATGTGACCTATATTTTCCCATAGAGCTTGCTCAACTGGAAAGTTTTGTTGATTAATTTTATTCTGCATTTGCCCAGGCCTATTCCAGATTGATAGAAGACAAAAAGCAAGCATCTTTCTCAGTCTTCTAAAATATATCCAAATGTCAAGCATTTGTTTTGGTTTTTAGGAAATCAGTGTAATAAAGGCTTTTGTGAGATCTTATAGAACAAGAAAATGATCACTAAAATTAACAAGCCTTAGGGTCTTACCTTTTGGCTTCAACTGACTGCAGACATTCTCACACATCTCTTCCCATTTAATTTAGATACTTGTTCGGGGTGTTTTTAGAAAAAGCTACAATTCAGTATTCATGAAAATCTTGCTTAGAGGAGCAGTCAGTCAGAAAGAGTGGCAGTGTTACAGAAATTCAATACATATTTTTGAACTCTCTGATCAATATTAGAAAATCAAGTGTAATTTTCACATCTCCCATAAATACTCATTGTTAGGAAATTTATAGACCATGGATTCGGTCATTCTGGAAACTTGTTCTAGTTATACATATCTGAGATGTTATGATAGCTACTGCAGACGGAGAACAGGGAAATACAATAAATATGGAAATTTTAAAAATTTGTCCTATGCTGCCAAAATGATGAAAATTCCTTATTGGTACACTAAGTCTAAACCAAAAATAAGTATCTCCTGTGCAAGAAACTGTGTTGCTGAAGCACATTGCTAACTTCAGTATCTTCACATATTAACTTTCTCAAGCTTTGGACTTCATTAAGTGTCAGATGGGACATTCAGGTGAATTTAAATTTTAACATTTTCTTCCTTGATATTTTAGTTCTATTAAGGAAAATAAAAGGCTGTACTTTTCATTTGAGCTAATGCACCTTTATTATGCTGAAGTAATGTGTCAGTCTTTCACTGTTAATTCAAGTGTCTTTTTATGTAAGTTAAAAAAAAAAAAAAAAAAAAAAAAAAAAAATTATTTGTTAGGTTACCTCTTACTCAAACCAGAGTTTGGTATAAATGAGCATTGATCCCAAACTTTAAAAGAGTGAATGCAAAATCTGCTTGTTAAACTACATATCAGTGATTTAAGAGATGCTCAGTATTTTATTACGAATTTTAAACCAAGTTATTTGTGTCACAGTGACGCACTTTCTTGACATATTTTATTCCTTGACATGCTTTTAAAATGAATTAAATCTTCCTAGGCCAGTAAAATCATTTTTTACCTCTGTGAAAATGAATTCAAATAACTATGCTACTATATACGTTGATAATCTTGGAGAGAAAGTATAATATATAAACTTACATGCTTTGTTTCTATGCTAGTATTAAAAGGCCATGAAGACAACACTGTTTAATTATTAAGATGTAAAATTTAATTCAGATATAGAGCTGTGCAAGTTAATCATTCATGATGTGTACTCTGATTGAAAATAACTTGTGTTTTCTATAATCCTATCCCATGTCTAGTGTATCATGAGTCATTTGATGAAGTACTGCTGTTCTGTGTAAAATACTGAGAGATAATAGTCAGGTAAAACACTTGAGTTTTGTTATCACTCCTTTAGGGAACAGAATTAATATCATACGGCAAACTTCCACTTGTATTGTTCAGAAATTCTCATAACCTTTAAAGTAAAGGAAAAATCTTTGCATCTTAGGAAACAATATTAAATATAAAATATTTAGAGGGTTGCATGTACTATGTGTACAGCTGCTTTGGAAGAAAAAAAAAAAGAGAGGCTAAATTCAACAGATGGATAAATGTGTTACAAATTCCAATACACAAATATGCCACATGTTTTTAAAAACTACATGGAGTAAGACAAACATTTACCATAAATTATGGTAATCCAGAAAATCTACATGAGTGACCCTAGCTGTAGTTGTGATAAATGGATATGATTTGTGCTAACAAGATTGTAACTATATCAATATTTTAGAAAATAATAGATATTAAAAAAAAAAAAGGATAAAGGAATTAGTATTCGTTAGTTATAATTTAGACCCCCCCCATTTTGCAGATGTTACATGTAAAAATAGGATACAGGATGTAGCTTTGAGATAAGTACTGTCTCAAGGCAGAATCGACCTTGAGATGGACAAAGCTGGGACAGTTTCAAGTGTAAGATCTGAAGGTTTGTTTTTTCCCTATGAAATGCAAGGCTAATTTTTAAAACATAATGCTTACTTGCATAACACAACGCTTAGTACGCACGCACAGCCTGTAAGGTTATCCAGAGGACAATGAGGAAGACTACAAGCCTTCATCCAAAAGACCACCAAAAGAAGACAGAAGACCCCCTAGCAACAAGTGAAGCATGCACCATGAAGTATAGTGACATAGATTGTTAGAATCGGAAATAAGAGGAAATTTACGGGAAATGATGAATATGCATTAGCATATGGTATATAAGTTTAGTTTGAATTGCTTTGTTTCCTACGTGAGGTAGGGAGAGAAGCCCTCCCTGTACCCCGGTCAGTTTTGCTTATGCGTTATCAGAANGTTTTGCTTATGTGTTATCAGAACCTTAATCAGACTTGACTAATCACTGCCAAATTTTTATGTGCTTGTATAAAATTGTTACTCAATTAAAATTGCTGCTAAATCTTAACTTTGTTGTTCATTAAATTAGACATATGGGACTTCATTTATAACATAGTTAATAGAAGATTCACATCAGAAGCATATGTACAACCTTCTGCCATGACTGGATATTTTTCCCACAAATTCTAGTGTCCTTCATGAACAGAGACTACTAGCCCTCTTATTCAGGTTCTGCTTCCATGTAGAGTAGAAGAGAAGTGATAGGGAGATAAAAGAATAAAAAAAAAGTATGTGTAAGACTGAGGTTTACTCATTTCAATATTCATCTGAAGGTGGGTGTTTAACTGAAGTCCTGAGTTCCTCGTATTATTTTTAACAGCAATGTAATAATGTAAAATCCATAAGTGGTATTTAATCAGGATGAAATTCCTCCAAATAATTCAGGTTTTGTTTATGGTTTAGGGGGAGAAATATGGTGCAGTTTCCAAGATCTCTTCCCATGTGGAATTTTTAAATTTTCTTTTGTTTGTGTGTGAAGAGACAGTGCAGGTCTTCTGACTCGCCTCTTAACGTGACCTCTTTGGGTCACTGGCATTTATGTCTTCAGTCCTAAATATATCATTCAACTTGCCTGTACTTAGAACTTCACAGATGGGGTGAACTGTTAGAGTCTGAACTTGTAATACTTCATAATACATGAATCAATAAGATCTTTAACTAAATATGTCCCCATGAAAAAAAACACTGAGTAATACAATAGGGAAAATTCAGGTCTACATGTCTTTCATTCTGTCTGGTACTTGTTTGCTGGCAATACACAGCCAACTGGAATCAGACACTCTCTGGAAGATCATTCTCCACCAAAACAACTTGAAACATTTCAGAAGGTTAGATTTATCGACACCATCGATTTCTGTCCCTGAATGTACTTTAAATGAGAATTGAAGATTATAATGTACAGATATGAAATTCTGAGAAACAAGAGGACAAAAAGAAAAGTCAAAAGACAAGGATTTAAGTGCAATATTTCCTTTCGGTGTGTGTGCAAAAGGTGTCATGGTCCTAAATTTTTACAGGATCACAGGATAATCTGAGTTGTAAGGGATCCACATGGAATCCAGCTTTTAAGTGAATAGCCCATTCGAGGACCAAAACGCAAACCTTGGTGTTTCTAGCACTGTGCTCCAACCAAGATAGTCTCAGGGACTGTAGTAGCCTTTCAGGTACTATGTGCCTATTATGACTTTCTTGGCAGCAATATTACAGTATTACTGTGTTGCTCGTCAACTGTTTTTTAGCATAAGGACAGGGCAAACTTGTTTTATTAGAACAGAACAAACAGATTCCATCAATCAAGTTCATATTGCTTTCAGGGATTTTGTAAGAAGTGAAATCATACCAAAGCCAAAATCTATGTTGCAATTCATCACATTTGTTTAGATCTGATGACTAATAACTAAGTGTCGTAGTTACTTTCTGTGCAGTAACAACCTTAATGGAATTCTAGAATGATTCATTTGTAACAGGAAACAAAAATATATTCAGTGTATCAGATGGTATAGGTCAACGTTGCAAAATACTCTGTCTAAAAGATATATTGATTTGTGAGGTTATTATTGCAGTTCATCTGAATTGTTTTACTACTGGAGACCATGAACTTTCCTGTGCGGTGAAAATTATAGATGTTGTCCACTGTTTTCATCTTTAAAATGTCCATCCAAAAATCTATCTCAGCATAGTTTATAAGGGGATGATGATTAGATGCAGATGAAGAGAATAGCGTCATCAGGATTGCTGTTCCTCTTAAGGCTTCCTGGAAATGTTTTGTAATGATACATATTTGACAAATTTGATTACCTTTCCTTCCCTGTTAAGGATGTAATGTTCTTTAGGTGTCAGTATTTTTGAGAGGATCAGTATTTTAATTTCCACATTCTTAAGTTACAAGATCTTTCCAAAATATTCTGGGTCCCATTTTGAAGATAATAGAAGAGTGACTTAAAAATAAATTTCCCATCAATTTGTCCAATGGGGCTGCTTAGCTACATTTGAAAAATAAAACTTCACATCTAAATCATCTGGTGACCTTGGAAATTAGCTCATCCCTAGCAGTTGCGGTGCCTTTTCATTCATATATACACTGATATAAGATTATGGAAGTTCATTCTTTATATTTCTGCTTGACAGAAAGGGCTGAACTTCTTTGTTCTGCACTTGTTTGTTAATTTATAAACTATTGTCAATCCTGCAAATTCTCACTTGGATTTCTCTACCTAGTAGGAAATGAAAAGGTAGTGCAATCAATATTCTAAGTTCACTTTTCTTTCCTTATTTTCCTTGAGAAATAAGTATGCTTCAGTCTTCTTACCTATAATGAGCAGTAAATGTGCCACAGCTTCTTAGTGGTGCCACTCACATTTTAAGAGTGAGGATCCAGTGGAGGAGAGAGGTGGACAGCTGGAGTGCTTGAGGCATCTCAGTCAGCACCCCTATGAGCTACCTGCACAGGCATGGGCACAGCGTGTGTGCCAATGTCTACTAGATAGATAGACTACTATCTGTCTTTCAGTCTGCTACCTGCTAATGCCCATGTCTTGTAACTATGTCTTATAACTGAGAAGCTCTGGATAATCATTCCCTGCCCACTGTTTTCACAGCCATGGAACATGATGGACAAAATTTAGTACAAATATAGGCCCTGGTATCGCCTTTAGATGTCAGGTTGATCTCACTATCAGGCAGTTCTCCATGAGGGTAAGGATCTCATATTTGCTTTTTATACATCAGATAATTTGTGTATTCAAAGTGCATCATTATTCTTGTTTTGCAATATCTGAATCTCATATGAATTGGAAGTGATTTTTGCACGTCTGCATAAAAGAGAACATTGCAAGTGAATGTACTTTGGAGTGAGTCAGTGGGATATTGGTATTTTTCCGTTTCTTTCTTAATATTGTCTAACATTGATTAATTGTGTCTTGTGTCATTCTAGTTGCCTCTTTTTTGGTGCATGAAAAACAGATATGGGATGATTTATAATTGGCTTCTCCAGCTGACCAGTTATTCCTAAACTGTTGTTCCTCTATGTATTGGCTTTATATGGCCAGGCTTTAGCAGTGGGGGCTGCAGGGGTGGCTTCTGTAAGAAGCTGCCAGAAGCTTGCCCCTTGTCCAGCAGAGCCAATGCCAGACAGCTCCTGGATGGACGTGCTGCTGGCCAGTGCTGAGCCAGTCAGAAATGGTTGTAGCACCTCAGTGATAACATATTTAAGAAGGAAAGTTATTGTGCTGATGTAATTGCAGCCAGAGAAGAGCGGGGCAAGAATATGTAAGAGGAACAACTCTGCAAATACCCAGGTCAGTGGAGAAGGAGGGGCAGGAGGTGCTCCAGGCATGGAGCCGAGATTCCCCTGCAGCTGTGAGGTGAGGCAGCTGTGCCCCTGGAGCCTGCAGAGGACCACGGAGATGCTGAGATCCACCTGCAGCCCATGGGAGAGTCCCACACTGGAGCAGATGGATGCCTGAGACAAAGCTGTGACCCCATGGGAGACCTGTCCTGGAGCAGGGTCCTGGGAGGGATCTGCAGAGCCATGGAGAGAGCAGCCCATGCTGGATCAGGTTTGCTGGTAGGACTTGCGACCCCTTGGGCACCCACACTGGAACAGCCTGTCCTTGAAGGACTGCACCCGTGGAAGAGTGACCTGAAGTTTGTGGTGGATTGCTGCCTGCGGGATGGACTTAAAACTGTCACTTGTGGCAGGAACCCCATGTTGGAACAGGGCAAGGACTTCTTTCCCTGAGCAGCAGGAGAAAAAATGTGTGATGAACTGAACATAAGCCTCATCCTCTACACTGCTGGAGTAGTAGGTAGAGCTGGAAAGTGAGAGAGNTTCTGTAAGAAGCTGCCAGAAGCTTGCCCCTTGTCCAGCAGAGCCAATGCCAGACAGCTCCTGGATGGACGTGCTGCTGGCCAGTGCTGAGCCAGTCAGAAATGGTTGTAGCACCTCAGTGATAACATATTTAAGAAGGAAAGTTATTGTGCTGATGTAATTGCAGCCAGAGAAGAGCGAGGCAAGAATATGTAAGAGGAAAAACTCTGCAAATACCCAGGTCAGTGGAGGAGGGGGAGGAGGTGCTCCAGGCATGGAGCTGAGATTCCCCTGCAGCTGTGAGGTGAGGCAGCTGTGCCCCTGGAGCCTGCAGAGCACCACGGAGATGCTGAGATCCACCTGCAGCCCATAGGAGAGTCCCACACTGGAGCAGATGGATGCCTGAGACAAAGCTGTGACCCCATGGGAGACCTGTCCTGGAGCAGGGTCCTGGGAGGGATCTGCAGAGCCATGGAGAGAGCAGCCCATGCTGGATCAGGTTTGCTGGTAGGACTTGCGACCCCTTGGGCACCCACGCTGGAACAGCCTGTCCTTGAAGGACTGCACCTGTGGAAGAGTGACCTGAAGTTTGTGGTGGATTGCTGCCTGCGGGATGGACTTAAAACTGTCACTTGTGGCAGGAACCCCATGTTGGAACAGGGCAAGGACTTCTTTCCCTGAACAGCAGGAGAAAAAATGTGTGATGAACTGAACATAAGCCTCATCCTCTACACTGCTGGAGTAGTAGGTAGAGCTGGAAAGTGAGAGAGGGGTGGGGAAAATGTGTTTTTAAGGTCTTATTTTATTTCTCATTTTCCTGCTCTGATTTTCTTAGTAATGAAATTCAATTAACAACCCCAAATTAAGTTTGTTTTGCCAGTGATGCTATTCAGTTAGTAATCTCTGCCTGTCCTTAACTCATGAATCCTTTTTTATATTTTCTCTCCTCTGTCCAGCTGTGAAGGGGAGTGTTACAGCAGCTTTGGTGGGTGCTGGCATGCAGCCAGGGTTGACCCACTACATCCTCCTTCTCACATGACAAGAATAAATACTAATTTTTCCTCATGGTTAAAAATTTATTTTAATATAAATTCTCTGGTATATTTATGTAAATGTGGCGTTCATCCATGTTGGTTTTCTTTCCTCACAGTTCCATTTTCTATGTTTTTTACTGTAGTGTAATTTCTCTGATGTGTTCTAGTTTTCCTTTCACAAAGCATGAGGTACTTACATAAGCAGTATCATGTACTAATATCTTAACTTAAAAGCAGGAATCTGTGTCACACTCTGTTTTTGGTTTTTTTTTTTCCACATGTATGTTCAGAATAGAAACAATAAATCTTTATCCTCAGTATGTATGTTTTACATGATTGTTTAGAACATGGTGGTCATGTTGTACTTCATTATTTCCTTTCTGAACTTCCAGTGTTCATGGTGTGATGGTGTCCTGTGCAGGGCAAGAATTTGGACTCAATGATTCTTGTGGGTCCTACGAACTTGGGTGTCGCTGTTGGACACACAGTCACACACACACACACACTGTCTGATGAGAAAGTGTGAACTGTTTATTACAAGACCTGACTCCATTTTATAGTATTAATACAAAAAGCCAGGGATTGGAGGGGAAGGTTGACACCTCTCCCCATTCTATTGGTCAAGACAACTGCCCATCAACTGTCCATATTTCCAAGAGGAAAAATGTAAACTAACTTTGTCTAACAAAAACCTTGCTTCTATTTATAGCACCCATGTGTGAGAAAACTAAGAACTATGAAACTGTGAGGCACACCAGAAGCTGAAAAATCAGGGTGACACTTGGGATTTCTATGATTGTTTGATTTTATGATTATATGTTGTCCAGTGGCTGGATTTTCTGCCAGTTTTATATTTCCAGAAGAATAAGTCAAGAGATATCATCAGTAGTTGTGAAGCACAGTATAAATGTTGCTAGAGCTATATATAGTGACTGAAAGAACCCAAACCTAACTAGTTGCACTTTTTACTTGCCTTTAAGCTTAGTGAAAAAATAGTCCTTTATTACACCCTTCTGCCTTTTCAAGTTTCATGTCAAAAAAAAAAAAAAAAAGATATTCTAAGTCTGCATTCCAATGACTGAATTGCCAAGTTCCAGACTAGGAAGAGGTATTGTATTTGATATTTGTATTTTCAGTTAGTTTCTGTAGATTGCTAGGCAAGGCAGCTGAAGGCCACTGACATAAAACATTTACAGCCCTTACAGGATCACCTAGGTTCCTAATGTAACAGTATGGTGAGCAATTTAGGTCATGTTCTGTGAAACTGCAACTAGAATTGTATGGTTTCCAACAGGCTGTTACAACTTCCAACAGTGCATATATACATTGCAATCCATTTCAATGGGATGCTGTTTGTTAGTAACATAGATTAAAGCATATTTGACATCCAAATTAGAAGCAGAGAATGGTTATGGGAAGACAAATAAACTATTGATAAATTGTGAATTGAATAACTGCTAACCTTTCTGGCTGTCTTACTAATGATTAATCAGTTAGCTCTAAAATTCTGACTTCTTGAGCCTGGGGAAATCAAGTTGGATATTCAGTATGGTGGAAGTATTTAATGCTTTTGTCAGTTCTCTTTCTGATTTAAGTTAACAATTATGGGAGCAGAGATGGCCTGTTCCAGCGAGGTGACTGATAATTTGAGAAATATATTAATATGCTTTTTTTTGTTTTTCTCAATTATGTTTGAGATGTCAGATAACCTAACACTAAATTGGCCATAAAAAGAAATCAATGAGCAGGGAAAATAACAAGAAACCTCTTCTGTGTTTGATGTTAAGAGGGATGCACACAGACACCCACAGGATGGTGACACAGGCTGCTGCAGAAAATGAGCTGCCTTCAACATCACCTGCTTGCAGGACTGACATGAACACTTGCACGGACAGACAACTCTGCCCCTCGGGTAGAGACTGAATCTCAGTACTGACAGCACACGCTCAAGACATCCTTGATTTACACAAATTTGCACATCAATGGATCTCTGGAGTACTGACGTGGCCCCTTCTGTCTGGCCCACCCCTGAGCAGGTCACAGCCTACATCTCTGACCTGTCTCCAGCTGCTGATCACGCACCCATTCACACGGGTCCTGCAGCACCTGCTGCCTGCAGCGCTCACACACACACGCACCCCTGGCACACAGAGCATAGCGGATTGCACAGAGAGTGTCAAGGAGAGATTTAACACAAAGGCAGGAGAGACTGTGGTGAGGAGGTGCAGGGCTCAGTGAGACAAGCCCACTGACATCTCTGTTTTACAAGCAACTAACCTCTTTCACACCCGTGTGTCTATTCCAACTTTCTTTCTCCCTGTTCCCTTCCAGTGCACATTCCATCATCAGTTTGCATAGCTCCAAGACCCTGGCAAGATCCTGGACCCTCAGGTTTGCATGCTGATCAGCAGCAAGCTCCTCATTTTCCTGCAGTTCCTTGGTAGCCCATAAATTAGTGTGACTTGACAACATTTGTTTTGGATTAGTCTCATTTATGTTTGTCAAATCAGGTTTGTGTCACCATATATTTGTTTTATGGCTTTTCTTTTTCCTTAGTGTCCCATTTGGCAATGTCCTAGATCAGATAAGAGAGAAATAATAATGATTTCTCTGTACTTTCATCAATTAGTTTGACTTTACCTGGTTTGGTTCTCCTTATCACCTACCTTATCATTTGTCAGTGAGGTTTGTGTCTCTGTGTTTACAGCTTCCCTCTTTTCTTATTGAACCTTATTCCCTTTTATTGTAGACCACAGACTATTACTCTTCCTTTTAAAGTTGTCCAGCAAACACTGAAAGCTTATACTTTTTTTTCTATTTCAGGCGCTCTGTGTAATTGCGTGTCATTCCTGAAATGGTTTGTTTCTGTTGGTCATTGAGTAATTCCCATCTACTGATCAATCATTGGATGCAGAAAGATGCTTTTCCAAATCTGTTGATGAATTTGGACTTGTATCTCTCATTTTCTCAAAACCTTTATGCTGTTTCCTTCCTGTAATGTAGTTTTCTGCAGAATTGCAAAAGATTTCATGTGGTTAGAAGTTAGTAGTCCTAACTCCAGGTCAATCTGAACACTTTTTTGGCATGGACACATTCTGCCTAAAAGAAACCTTGAAAAGGACAGTGTTTTGTTAAAGAGGAGAGGGAGACTGAAGGAAATCAAGCATATTTCATTTTCTGCACACACACACAAAAAAAGAATTAGTGCCAGAAAATTTCGACGAGAACATATAGTCTCATATAATGTTTTTTCTACCTTTGATAGGAGTCTCAGTCAAAAACTAACTATGTAGCCTGGTTGCAAACATAAATATGTACACATGCTTAAGGAGGATTGCAAGAATACATTTGTCTTCATAAGAGTGCAAAATTTATGGAGCATAAACTAGCTTTAGAACATTATTATCCTTTTAACACTGAAGTCATACAGATAGAAAAATATTAATGTATAAAACTGAGAAAGATGTTGAGGTGGTTATTGGAAAATATTTACTGAAATGTAATATTTCACTTATCTGTTTCAGCAGCATGCCTTTCTTGTTATTTATGCTTCATTTAGCTGATCAATACTGAATTATAGCAACATGAACATTCATTATACCTTTGTCATATGTTGATGATGACTAAATCTTGCACTGCTTCTACCAAAATTTGCCTTTAATTTTTCTTGAATACCAGTCATGAAACGGAAATTTGCTGTGAAAGACATATGTCTCCAATCATAATTACTGACCATTGCTTGGATATCACCTAGGAACTGTAAATGCTCAGCGTAAGTTTTCAGACCAGAGAAATCTTAGAAAGTTTTCAAATATTGAATGCCTGAAGGAGTAATAATTTTCCTGCGGGTATTTTTGCGAGAGGAGGTAGCAGCACTAATTGAAACATACGTATCAAAATCTTTTGCTTTTGGTGTCAGACAGTTAGCAATACTCCCTGTGTTAGGTGAGAATCCCATATATAAAATTCTATCAAATCCAAATGAAATACATGATTTAAGTATGGTGAGCTCTATAACTTCAAATGCCTCTAACAAATGCTTTGTCTTGTGTATTTGCACAGAATTAAAAATTTTCTAACTTAATACCTGTGAGCTGAGCATGACCAGAATCTTAAATAAATATTTATTTGCTTCTGTTCTTCAGAAATAGAATATAATTATGTCTCCAAATGCTGCAAGTTTCCATCCTGTTTGTTTTTCATCTTGCAGTGTTAATAACATTCTGCTGATCAAATTCATGTACAATGATTTTGAAAGCCCCTGATGGTTTTGCCTTTGTTTTTTAGTAACCAGATTATAAATGCTTATCTTTTTAATACATGAGGGATGAATCTCTTGAATGCAAAAATATTCATTATAGAAAAAAACACAGATATCCTTTCTAGACATTGTGTTTCTTTTGAATCTCCATGGAGTTGGGCAACTTTCTGCACAGAACATGGATCTTTCATTGTATTTAGTTGTATTTTTTTTTGTTGAAAGCACTGAAAGAGGTTAAGATGAAAGGATGGATAGGATAAAATGCCTCACAATATATTTGTTAACACTGTAGGATCACATATCCTTTATTCTTCAAGTTTTTATTTTGGCTCGGATGTTTTTGGCCATGTACTTTGTTACCTGAACATGCCTATACCAAGAGATTCTTGTTTATTTTTATTAAATTTAAAAGTACTTTAAGCATTATTCTTTTAAATTTAACATCCATAAAAGAACTTGATAGGTGGTGGTGAGGGACTAGTAGCAGTGTATAATTTTCATGGAAATCAGTTCATCCTATTATGTTCAGGGTATCAGTCATATCTTTTTAGCAATTTTGGAGGTTTAAAGGAGCCACTGAAAAGTGTCAGATATTTAGAAGTCATCCTCATAACTTAAATCCTGCCTTTTTATCTCTACTCCCTACTTTTAAAGGTTCAGATTTAATTTGAAAAAACCCAACAGTTTGTATGATAATTTTTATGCCAGTCTTTTAACAAATCAATAGTTTTGTTTGTTGGTATCCATCCTAGATTGCACTTCTCCAGGAGGCTTATCTCAGAGCAGAACGAGATTAATAACATTGCTAATATATGGACATCAAACAAAAACAATAATTTTTTTGTCTCCAAACTTCAATTTGTCTTGTCTTATTTCTGATGTAGTTTTACTCGGTCTATTAACTGGACATGTTATTTATTCATATTTATACTTTTGAAATAAATATTTTATATAAATTAAAAACTTGTCAGGCTTTTTCATTGAAATATGAATATACTAATCACAAATTTTCTTTACATATTACTGATCTATGCATCCTAGCTTTTTGCAGGATAATGATAACTCTTCACTTTGCTTAAAATATTTTGGATTTGATTATTTTCTGTGCTTTTCTTGTCATGGTCTTTTATGGTCCTTTCCATTACTCAGGCTGAACTGGGTGCAATTAAAACATTCTAAAGGCTGAGAGCTAAAGGGAGGGGAATTATTTCTAGCATGATCCATTTGTGTTGTGGCTGTGCTTAGCAATTACTTACACAGCTTTAGCTTCACTTCAACTGAGGAGCATCTTTTTTGACCTATTCTAGTTTTAATACCAGTCGTACTTTGTGTATGTGAGCACTGCAATATTCTCCACATACTGAAGCATATTTAGTTGTGAAGGTACATAGGCAGGTGGGCAGTTTTGAGGGGGCTGCAGTGTTTTAAAAGGCATGAAGTGATGCATCTACTATGTTTTTTTTTTTTTTGTGTAGGGGAAGAAAATTGAAACAGGAAAAAATTATTTGATTAAATTGGGCTAAAATTGGTATTACAATGAATGAACCTTAGAGATAACATGGTAAATGAAAACAAGAGCCTCAAGAAGATAATATTTCATCAATAAGCCGTTAGGCTTGCTGAATAGTCTATAACAGCAATTAATAATCCTTCTTAAGCAATTAAGGATGTGCTTGGGAGAAAAATCACTGGCATCTAAATAATATCCAAAGCTTTTACCTGTACTGTGGAATGATATCACTTTTTCTTTCTCCTGAGGCACTGAATGCGGCTGTTTCAAAGGATGATGAAACTCATAAAGCTAAGCTTGTAAAAGAAAACTTTATTTTTTTTCAAGTTGCAAGGAGACTACATGTCTTCTCTTTAAAGCCCATGACAAAAAAAAATNNNNCATGACAAAAAAAAAAGACAAAAAAAAAGAAAAAAAAAAGGGAAGCTCTTCAAAAGCATTAAGTGATTCAAGTTATTGAACTAAAACCCATGAGCTGCTTAAGCACAGAAGCCTCTGATTGACTTCTTTTCTTTCCTTCCCACCTCCCAAGAACATGAAGGAGAACAGCAGTGGTGATAATACGTTTGGTATTCTTTTGCATATATTAAGGAACAATATGTACCATAGGAATGAAAAAATTTTGACTTTGAAATATCACCTTCGAGGGAAAGTGCACAGGGCACAATGGGAAAAGCACCACAGTTCACATGATTCCTTTCCCTCAGGGGCTCTTCTTGGGAGAAAATAACTCATAAAAGATGTCTGTTATTTTTTTAAGATCCCTGAAAATACTGAATCACTAGCAGAAGAAAAAAAAAAAAAGAAAAATTGGAGGGTTGGAGGATTTAGTTGGGTGATGTATCATTGTGTATAATTCATGTAATAAATTTATAAAACACAGTTCTTGAAAAATAGCTGATTTTCTTGTGACTTGAAAAGTGATATGTGATTTTGACCTGCTTGCTGGCAAGGTTTCAGGCAGTGTCAGTATATTCTCAGGTGATGTCTGAGAATTCCTAATTCTCAGCAGCCAGAGATTATTTCTAATTCTTGTTATTCCTTGTTTTGGGAAGTGGAAAGCTGAGGCATGAGGAGAGAAGTATCACTCGTGCCTGTGCACAGAAAATGCTTCATAAAAATCGTTTTTGAAGGAATAGAACATCAGCCCTACTTTGGGGGATTTCATGAGAAATTGAGCTTTAAGAAATAAGTCAGATGTGGCTTCTTCTCATAAAATGATTATTTTAATTTTGTTACAGTATGGCCTAGGTATCCAAACAGGGCTGATCTTTGCAAGTGAAAAGTAGTGTTCCCTTTGAAGTAGGCAATTTGGTCTGCTAGCATGGAATTAACTAGACATTTTTAATCTTATTTCTCAAATATGTGCAAGTCTCTTTCCTCAGTACAGAAGAAGAGGACTTTTACCATATTCAGAATTCATTATGACTACAAGAAAAGTAGTTTTATACTTGGAAAAAAACTTCTTGCTTTCAAGCCTTTTGTTGTTGTAACAGTAAAGCTCAAAGAGGAACTATAGTGCAGTGGAATGGTCTATGACTCACTTCAGCTAAACTAACTTTAATAAAAGTAAGGATTTTGAAATCCTTCTCAAAATTTAGACAAACAACCGAATCCAGAGAATAAAGCCAAATCCACCATAAAACCAATACAGGAGTAAATAAATAGTACTCACATTAAAAATGAGATTTCTTAATATTCCTCATTGCCAGTTTACTATCATGCTTTCATGGATATTAATCTGGAAAGAAACATTTGGTGTGTCTGAGTTTTTCTGTAAATGTAACCCTGAAATTTAAAGCCATTTTAATTATTTGTCTGTTATATTACAAAATTATTGCACTAACATTATATTTATGGGATCTCATCCAAAACTTTTGAAACAGGAAAGAATGTCCAATTATTTCAATTGTTTTTGTATTGGATCAAGCCCAGTTTTCTTCAGACTGGTGTAAAATGTTAGATTAGATTAGATTAGAGATTAGATTGGATTGGATTAGCTAGATTAGTTTGTGGAAGATCAGTTTTATTAGAATCATGGATTTACAAGCTTAGGATGGATAAAACTGGTTCAGGAAAGCAAGAAGGAAAAAAATGATAACACTTTAAAGTAAATTAGTTCAAAGAGCTACCTGCTGTTGATGACTTCTGACATTCCCATTATTGACAATCCCTTTCACTAATTCACACAATAAATTCTTGTTAAATATATGCTATTTTTACACAATACAGAACCTTCATGAGGTTTACAATTTCTGAGGTTTTTTTCAAATTATGATTAATATAAGCATCTGGAGGCTATATTTCATTTAACTAGATCTATGTATAAGAAATTTTTTATGCAATCAATATTTTTAAAAATACATTTTTAGGCATACTGATATATCTATTTCTATAAATAATACATTATTTTACATCTGTGTCTTCAAAGAAAGAGTACTATTCCAGATAAATCAAAAATTTTAATTGATAATTAGCTTTGAGGGTATCCAGTCATTCTTGATTTCTATTGACATAGTAGATCTGGAGAACATAAGCAAATTGTTAGTTAGGGGTGTACTTCAGCACAGCAAATCACTGCTGTAGCATTCTTCACCCTTTTCTCTGTAAGTCCTCTTTATGTCATTAAGACAGCTCTTGAAATAGGCACCACTTAACTTCTAGTGCTTGTTAGCTTGTTTCTATTATCTAGATTAAAGCTAAATGTTTTATTAGATGTGGATTGTATGCAGAGCAGATCAAATAGAGGTAAGATCTATGTACTGGGATTAATTGAGCAATTAAACACCTTCTCAAGGTCATCTTAGTTTTTGTATTCTTTTCCTTTCAGTTTTTGCTATTGATGGTTGCTTTAGTTTTTTATTTCCAGTTGTAAATAGCATTAGCAGACATTTTAATGGTTGAATAGACAGACTATGTAGCTTTCAGAAGTGAAACAAAATGTGACTTTTTTTAGTGACTCATTAAAAGGGTCAGTGATTATTAATTTCTGCTAAATGACTGCCTAGCATGGAGGTGGAAACTCAGTCCCCTTAGTTACTGAGGTAGACAGCAGTTTCATTCACAGATTTTCAATTTGATTGTATGTAGGCAAAGGAAAAAAAATGGCTGGATGTGACTCCTCAGTCAACTTGGCAATAATACAGCCAGA
>WBMY01017588.1:124496-200071 GCA_013397315.1 Donacobius atricapilla | reverse complement strand
GGGGGGAATTGAGGTTTCTCTTCAAAAGACTCTGTCACCAAGGGTTTGAGTTTCACTGGGTGAGGCCTCATGAGCCTTATTCAACAAAAAGAAGATTCCTAGACTCTGAAAGTTTAACATCTACAAGTTGAGAGTAGCCAGAATATACAGAGGAGATTGATACTACACCTCTAGTCTGGTCAGAGATACCCAGCCTGGGAAAAGATTCATAAGAGAATCAAAGATGGAGGACCAAATTAGCATTCATTAAAGATGAAGGNAAAAAATGTACCTTTAATGACAGGCTGGTAAGAGACCTCCACCAATGACTTTAAATTCTACTTCTGTTAGCAAATAAGGATGTACAACTGAACAGCATATAGTATTTATTATACAGTAATAAAAGTGGTTATGAAAATATAAATTCAGAACTGTTGAAACCAGTAGAACTGTCCATGCATGCTGGTCATGCTGAAATTTATAATTTTGACAGGCGTAGCAAAACGCTGGAAATCATTCAAGACAGCTTAGTGCCAGACTATTTCAGATCACAGGGAATATGTAGACTTAGTCTACAACATACTATGCTGTTACATCAAAGACAACCAAAGAGTATAGAAGTTAAGCTGGCCTGGCAGATACTGGTGGGTGGTCAAATCAGAACCATCAAAAAAACATTAGAGAAACAGAAAAATTGGAAATGTGAGTGCATAACCCAGACCCCTGTCATGGGTGGAGTGGGAGCTTCAGACAAGTTTAGGCAAAATTTATCAGAGAAGCCCTGCTGCAGAGCCATAAGATGCAGAAAGAACCCCTATGCTTTCTAAATTCCTTTTCAGAATGGAGTCTGGTTGTGGCTGGATCCAGTTCTAGCCCCAGACTTTGTCATTGTTTTAAGTAACTTTGTCCCACAAAATTATGGTGGCAAATCAGATATATTTATATAAAAATGAACTATTTATTATGACAAATGTTTAGAAAAAAATCANAGATTTTTTTTTTTTTAATGTATAAATATGTAAAAAATCTGGTAAAAACATGTGTGATGGCATGATTTCTACTGCACATCCTAGTAATGATTTCCATTACACATCCTGACCAGAATAAAGANAAAGGAATTATATTAAAGCAATTATATTAAGGAGAAGGGATAGCAAAAAGAAACAGTTATTAAGTAGATATTTATGTAACTCACCATATCAATACTCATAGTTTTGGAAATTATATAACTTAAATATTTTTTTTTGCTTTTAAGTAATTGCAGTCATGGGTTTGCCTTTGCCAAGGTGGGGGGGGGGGTGGGGCAGTGGGGTGTTCTTTNAGAATCAAAGATGGAGGACCAAATTAGCATTCATTAAAGATGAAGGGATCAGTAACCAATAGAAGATCAAATACTAGGAATTGTGTAATGTAGAACCAATGAACAGATTTTTTTTTTTTTAATGTATAAATATGTAAAAAATCTGGTAAAAACATGTGTGATGGCATGATTTCTACTGCACATCCTAGTAATGATTTCCATTACACATCCTGACCAGAATAAAGAAATTCTCTAACACTTAAAAGATGGTGTTAGAGAGTTTCTTTTACCCCCACAGTTTCAATGGCAGTGGGCAGATCTCTTTTACTCAGCCTCAAAGAGCATCCTTGAGGGTTGCCTCCTCCTCAGGAGGGAAATCTGCACATACTCCATGGAAGAATACGTTAGAAGAACCTAATCATAGGAGAGTGGACTGAACTTTTATACTATAAAGAGATTGAATGTCAGTCAAGTGTCTCCCATTGCCCCACTATCAGGATGTTTATTTGGAGTTTAGTGAGCAGACTGGATTTAGTGTAATTCAACACCAAACCCAGCATCAGATGCCCCCTGTCAGTCTGCTGCTGATAGCCTTGTAAACAGGGCTTTGTCCGAGATGTTTGACCACAGTCCAGGGCAGAGCGTCCTGGTACATCCCCACCCACGCCCGGTTCCCAGGTTTCTTACAACGGACTACATAAAACTTGTGAATGTTTATATAATGAGATGTATCTTCTCGTGCTTCTCTTTCTCTCTGAAAATTTTCTAGTTCTCGAGATCCTAGATCAATTTTGTGTTTTAAGTTTTTCTCGAGTCTCAGATTCCTGAAATGGAAAGGTCAATGATTGATAACAGAAAGTTGTTGTTAATGTAGGTAGAAATCAGTGAAAATTTGACTTGAATATATCTTAATAGCTTAAAACACAGAAAACACATAGGAGTAATGATATCATACACATCAATGCCTCATAAATCCAAATTAAATCTCTCATTTATTTATGCATATGTTGTTAATATGTGAGCCTACATACATGCAAACATGTCTTTTAAAATATATGTTTGGTCTTCCAATATTTGAATTGAAACTGTCTTCCTGCATTCAAGAAATGCTTTTCTATCTGCTATAAATATATTTGAAATAAATTCATATAAAAGGCTCAATAGAAATGCAATAAATGAAAATCTTATTTTGATTCATTGTAAGTGCATGACTATGAGAGTTAACTAGTGTGGAGGGCAGAGCAGAAAATGTAATTATGTTCTAATGTTCCATTGTATAACATTACTTTTTTAGCAAAGCCTAAATTAAGAAAGTCAGAACTTAAGAAACCTCATAAGATTTTTAAAACCTGGATCAACCATTCAGCTGTTTACAGTTGATATGTATATTATTTTAATCACAATAATCAGTGAGAAAAGGATGCTTTTAAAAAGATAAACATAAAGATATAGAGAAAAAAATAGAACAAAACAATGCAGAAAGATATCAATTAACATTCTTCTTTTGCTATAATTCTAAAAGTGCAAAATTGTTAAAATTTAAATGGTAAAAGGACTTTTCTTCTCATGAAAGCTACAGAACAAAAAGGGATTTGATGTGAGAGGTACTTCATGATTCCCAAGGACTTCAGCATGAACTTTGGGTACAGGCACGGAATGCTTACAAATGTGAGGGCCTGGAAGCTCAGAGCTGGAAGCAGGAACTCAGACACAGGTAGGTAATTTTTCCCCAGCCCTGGGGCAACCTGAGATAAACCAGGAGTTTGGCTGGTTTAGAGATTCGTGGTCAGATGTTTTTGCTTTGATGTCTGACATAGTCTCCCCTGTAAGTTTGTCTGGAGTACATATAGTTTATTGTCCCTTTTGGCTCTACAAAACTCTCAAGAACCAAAACCACACACCTTGTTTTTCCTTACCTTAAGTCTGTTTAACCTTTATCTGATTTTTTTCTTTAAGTTATATTTCAATGACAACAATTGTGTTCAGTTGCTGTTCTCCATCCTGTTTATTATCACTCAACTTTCCCTTATTCAATTTATTATTTTCTGATTCATAAAGTTCACCAGAAAAAAAAATTGCCATTTTTTCCTTTCTTTTTTTCCATTTCTTTCAGATTTGTTGAAATGTAAAATAGTTGGTTGAGTCAAATGATTTTACATTATTCATGATCAGAGAAACTTTCTGGAAAATTTCTATTGCCTTTTGCTTTCAAAAGTAATTAGTGGCACATGGCATTAGTAGTTTTGCTGTATCAATCCATTCATCATTTAAAACTTGGCAATTCTTCATTCTCTTTCCTCTTCTAGGGACAGTGGCCAAAATCCTTCTTATAAGTCCCCATTCATGTTTCATATTATTTTACCAAATGCGTTTTCTTATTTGGGTAGCCAAGCCAAATTTGCGCTTGGGGAACTAATAAGATTTTTTCTTATTATCAAGCCACTTTTTTTCCTGGGATGTGTCCAAGATTTGGTGTGTGCCTTTTCATATCTTTAATATTTGCATTTAAAATGACCATATGCTAAGTGCATATAGTCCAACAGAAGTAATCAAGAACAGTATGAAAAGTAGGTTTTGTACAGCAGAAAAACAATACTGATTCTTTCAGTAATATAGTTTTATTTTTTCCAGACACCTGCAGTTTAGTGTGGCACTACTGAAAGTGCATAAATTGTGCTCCATTGTTAGTAGCTTCATTGTACAATCTTTTCATCTGGAGAGCTGTTTTGGATGGATTACAAGTAGTTGAAATGGACTGTCTTTCCCTAGAGAATGGTTCCTAATATTTCATCATTGATTTCTCTGCCTAGCTCATAACTGATCTTTATATGTTGAAAGAAGCTATACTTTTTTTTATCTGTTTATTTGGTTATTTATTTATTTAAAAAGGAAAGCAGTCACTTCAGTGAAATACCAAGGTTCATGATCACCTGTGGCAAAAACTGTGAGTTAATGGGGCTCTATTCACGAACACTCAGCTGAACTTGGCATAAGGCTTCGAATACAGCAAACCTGCAGCACAAGCAGAGAATAGAACTCTATTGTGAGGAAGTAGCACTGAAACTACCGGCTGCCTGGTGTATAAAGTTCTACAGATTAATATCAGCATTTCAATGGTGTGGCGGGGATTTAGGTGATCCTAAATTTCATAAGCTGGAGGATTTTTATAGCCTTTTCATAGGTATATCCATAGATAAAATCTTAATTCTTAGTCAGATTTATAGAATACACACTATTAGATAAATAAGTGACAGGGACAGATAAATAGAAGGGCTTGACTTCAGTGACAATGAAGTAAGTCTCTTACCATCTGTGTCAACCGGGCCAGTGATTAATGACATCAGACTTCTATAGCCTAAAATGGGCATAAATTTCTTCTACTGCAGGTCTTTTTGTTCCCTCCCTGAATTTCACTGATAACATCTCCTTTGTGCTGACATGGGTATTCATTCAGCCATGTACTACCCTGGGAACAGATCTGGGTTAAAACTCTTTTGAAAAGGTTATTTCTCAATATGTGTTATTATGCTATTCCAGTTCATCGTGCAGCTTTGCAAACACCAGGCAGCGGCACTCAGAGGAAGACATTCACAGTGGTAGGAAAAAGCAGCTCAGAGTAGGGGCAGCAAAGGGTAAGACCTCTCCTGGTGTTGCAAATTCTAGCTTATTCTTGCTCTTGGAGCTTGTTACAACAACATTGTTAGCCATGAAAAATTTATTCTTTGCTGTGTTATTCCATGATCTAGCCCGACTTGAAGGTACTTTTTATTCTATCTGAATGAAGCTTTTCTCTCAATTAGAAGCAGCTCTTATACCACAACTCATTATCTCAGAGTATTGCCTGAACAGAAATTTGAAAATATTGGCATTCTCCTTCTCAAACTCCCTTGATATCTAAGGATACTTTCCACATTACTTCTCTGTTAAATAATTGTTTTCATGTCTTAACAGATGGTTATAACATATATTTTTCCTAATATTTTCCTTATAAATTTTCCTGCACTGTGCACACAAAGTGCAGAAATATATATTGATTATATAAATATGTATTTATATATATGCACTTCTGTGTCCACATGTAGCTCATTTAATTGATTTCTTAATTAGTTTATATTAATTCCCAAAAGAAGTTCATGGATATTTTAACCACTGTGAATAGGACAGTGAATGACACTGGTTATTGTGCCTTTAAATATTATGAAATACTTTCATTTGCTAAGGAAATAAAATTTGAATATTTTTGGTAGTGCTTCATTTTTCAAAATGACTAAGCAGAGTGTTTGACAAAACTAAATGGGGAACTCTGATGGGGAAAAAAAGAAAGTGGAGAGAATACCAGAAATTTTCAATTGCTATTCTTGATAAATACTTTTTGAAAAAATTAGAAAAACTCCCTTTCAAATAATTTAAAAATTCTGAGTACTTAAATCTGCCTGTTTAATTTCTTAAACGGAAGTGTGTAATTCAATGCAAAAAAATATGACAAGATTGTGAGGCGACAATTATACATAACTTAGGAGATGATAAGTTCCTCATGAGGATATACTAAGTCCTGAGATCAGCTGCACATATGAGGTGTCAGTGAAGAATCCCAATTCTTTCTTCTGTGTATTTTACATTTTGTGTACTTTATAAATGAGTGCTGTAGCACCAGCTTAGGATTTGCTTTCCTTTAATGGCTTGTATTCAGCATAACCTTGCATTTAACCAAGTAGTTTAAGTACAGGCAACTGAGAACCTTATATAAATAAAAATGCAAGAGACTCCAAGGCAAAAGAGAAAGCTAAGTCCTTCTGGAACTGTAGGTGATTTAGTGTAAGATTTTAAAGATTATACTCTTAATGGATCTCTTTTGCGCCTAACTTCCATTTTGTGTATACACACCCATTTACTTATTGGCAGTCACTGTTTTTCTCCTGGTACTGTGGCTCTGCTACTATAGCTTTCTATGGGAAATATGCTTTGTTTTCTGTTTCCATGTTGCTTGCTGCCCTGACTCTCTTTCATCACTGAAAACTAGACTGCTGCCTTTGGCTTGCTGGATCTGCTCCTGGATATCTTCTGGTTCTGTCAGGCCACATTTCTTCAATTATCTGAGTATCTCTATCTCCTATATTCCACACTTTACAACAGGCTTTACATAGCTTACCAATAGCAGGATAATAAAGTTTTGGGTAATGTTTTTGATAGAACATATGAAGAGGTTTTCTCCTCAACTAAGGTTAAGCTGGGGATAATTTCAGTGAAAAATAAAGTAATCTGGTTCATCTAGGAATGCTTTTATCCTGATAAGGAGCAAAAAAGAAAAAAAAAAAAAGAAAAAAAAAATCAAAATCTTCTATGAAGAAAAAAATTATTTGGATATATCTAGTTTTATTTTACTAGTTTTTGTATATCTAAAATGACTTAATGGCAGAAATGACCATATTAAAGATAATTCAGTTCAAATAAACTTTTTTTTAATCCCAAATTTCACCCTTGTCTCCCTCCCCTAGACAGATTAACTGGACAGATTGCTTGGATTCCCTATGGCTTATAATTACTACAAGTGATTGTGGTGGGTCTTCTGCCTGTGGACAGAATGTGTTCTCCATTCTACTACAGGGTGCTCGCACAGAGACTGCCATCCTTTGAGGAGTATTATTCAGAAGCTGTTGAAGGTGAAAGAGTAAGGTGATAGGATTTGCTGATAAGTGAAATGTAACTTTGCATTAACGTTGTTTGGGTTTAGCAAGACACTTTCAATTAACACTGAGGTTTATTTGAGTTAGCAGTGCTTTTGAAGTAAAGCTAGTGGTGTTCAATAATTTCCCCTTGCACAGAGGAAAACTTGTTTTACTTTGAAGGTAAAATTCAGTCATTCACAGGAACAATGTGGTCAAACATTCAATTTTCTTAGTAAAAACTTTATAATCTTAGAAAATTAATTTCCCTGCCATGGTTTCTAATTCGATACTATAAAAAGGGTTTATTATTTAATTAATAAAGTAACTGATGTCAATGAGTAGGAGATATGGAGTCACTGTGACAAAAGCTTTATTGTTTCCAAGAGAGTTCTGGTCTAATTAGTAATTTTTTATTATAAATAAGCCAAATTCTGAAAGAGTATTTGCTTTCTTAGGCATTGTGTACCTACTGCAAATCCTTAGAGAGAGAAGAAAAAATAAATGAATGCCTTTTTTGATCCTGTGATTGCTAGGATTAGAAAATGTGAAAGGATTTCAGGAAGAAAATAAAGAGCGAGACGTGGATTTGAAAAGAGAGAATTAACTGAAAAACACACTGAAAGAAATAGTTTGCAACCTTCCCAAACATGTAACACATTTCATATTGCTTTTGTGCTTAAGGACAGTGAATCAATTTCACTGTTTGAGGAATGCCCTTTCCAGTTCCCTCTTGGGGTGGTATTATATCCATGATGTTCTTGAGCAGGGCTCTGGCTGGAGGCTGTCTAGAAAATGGAACCATGATACTGTTGTACTTGTGTGAAAGGGAAGGGGCGTATGCCCAAGGAGCACAGGTAACAGAGCTGCCATGCTCTATTCAAAGTGCTTTCAATGCATCATGTGGAACACGAGGGAGGCAGAGGGGCAAGGATGGGACAAGATGGGACTGGATGGGATGGCCAGCCAGCCACCCATCCACTTCCATTCTGAAACACTAAATGGAGGTTAGAACTTCACTCAGTTCTCTTCAGAGTACATGTATTTCAGTCTGAGTTTATCAAAAGCTGAAGATTTGGTTGCATTTTGGTCTTAACTAAATTTATACAAGGGACTTGTAATAGACCAGTCTAAAGGATTCTTATTTCAGAAACAAAACAACTAATGAAATATGCTATATTTCTGAGCCAGAAACTCCAGTTAGGTTTATCAGCAGAAAAGAGCACCCTTTGTTTTCAACAGAGATGTCTAAATGAAGCACAGCTGGACCATGTTATCATGTCAGGTAGCTTAATCATCAGGCGGAGTTCAGCAATCAGTGTTCCTGGGCTTACAGGGCTAGGTGTCACTCAGGATCTCAGCAGAAGTTCAGCCCGCTTGATGGACTCTGGTGTGTTCTGTTACACACTGCCTATGGGTAATACACGTGAAGTCAGGTTTGGTCTGTCTGTGTTAGAAACATCTATAGTCCTGCAAGGAGGAGTGGCAGAAAAGGTGGGAGAAATATGCAGTGGTTGAGTGTTAGCAAGCCTCTCTGCATTGAATTATCTGAAACAAAGAATTTCTCCTTGAATGTATACCTGACCTATTCCAAATTTAATTTAACGTGCCTTAAGGAGTCAATGTTTTAAGGTTTTGCCAAGCTAAGTTATGACTGCTCCAATTCTCTTTCAAGTTTGTGTCACTTTACATTTCTGTAAGTAAAAGCTCTGGCTTATGTTCTTGGGTGAAATATCTGGAGTAACAGATACTAAATAACCAGAAGGAGGGAAAGGAGACTGTAAATCACTATCTCCCCCTCATGCAACTTCCCTGTAACTGTTCCCTGTAGCACATGTTTTCTGTAGCTATATTTGTTATAGAAGTATTCATCACTGTAATAATTATGCACCTGATGGAAAGACATGCTTCTGAAAATAAATACATCAGTGAAGGTACCACCCTGAACATTTGTATTTTACCACGCTCAGGACAGTTAATCACAATCTTAATGGCGTGGAAGACCTGCTTCTCCATGAAGAAATGCTCTTACAAATGAGAGAATTGTCAAAAATATTGAGACATAATAATTAATTTTAAAATTGAAATTCAGCAGATATTAAGAATATCTGCAAAAAAGATCAAGTTTCCAAACAATATAGCTAATGTCTGATTGGACTCTCTCCACAGATCTTTACCCCTTCACAGAAAAAGTTCCTCATGTTATCTTTTGAGGAAAACCAACTATTGAAACTTACTCTGACTTCAGGGATATAAAATATAAAATAAAGTTTTCTATTTACAAATTAGATTGCCTCCAGCAGAAAGAACAGGACTTCAGCACTTAGACAGATACCACACCCATTTGCAACAGCAAGTTCATGCAGTCCTGGAACTTGGAAAGCCAAATTAAAAACTATAAACAAAAATCTGTCTGCATTTAGAACAACAATACTGAACAGGGAAAAGCAATTTGGGATTAATATAATTTAGCTGCTGGAAATGAATTTGAGAACCTTTAAAGATGTAGTGTAGTACTGGAAAGTAGAAGAATTACATATAATTTACTTTGACTTTTAGTTTGTCAGGTCAAATATATTGTTCAGAATGGGAAGAACCTTGGTTGGGTTTAAGACTATTTTGATGCTATTTATTTTTTCATTTGAGTAATACACTCTGTAGGATTATTGAGTGGACCTTACAAGAACAGTCAGGTATTAGTGAGGTACTGCAGGTGCTGTATTTTCTAGTCTGTCTTTACAGAGAATTTATTCATGCTGAGTAGAATTTTGTGTCTTTTGCTAACAATTCATATCTCAGTCTCATATACTGATGCCATGCACATGATGTGATATGGTATCCTGAACTGTGAGCTTATAACGATCAGATCTTTAGGTCAAGATATTGCCACAAAATTTGCAGCAAGACGAAAAATCAAAGGTATTTAAAAAAAAGTCGCAATTGATGTTCTCTTAAAAAAAAAAAAAACAACAAACCAACCAGACAAACAACAACCACAAACAAAGAGCACCCCTCTTCCTCCCTATCATATAGGTTTCTTAAACTTAGGGTCTTTCAATGAGACCTGAGTGTATTGATAAGAGTAGAAATTCATTATTTTTCTTTCTGTTTTTTCTAATTTTATTCTAACACCTGTAGTTAGTGTAAAAAGAAGCATGTTAGAAATCAAAAGCATATGAAGACAAATATGCTGTGTAGCAATAGATACAGAAAGAAGTCCACAGTGTAAGAGTGAAGCAAGCACACAGATTTTATTGGTGTGCATTTTAGTGATAAAAAGATATAGTTCCAGTGCTTCCTGAGCCTGAGGTAGTTTTTTGTGTTTAAGATGGATTATTCTTCCATGCATTTATCAAATCTTCCACTTACTTTTCTAAATGAATGTTCCAGGAATGTTCATCCTATGGACAGGCAGAGGATGTGGTATTGATTTTTTTTTTTTAAGCTCTTTTCTGTACTCCAGGTTCTTGGAAATAGTAATTTATTTTACACATTATACATATACCTGACAAAATCCAGTCTTCCCCCATCTTATATTTTGTGTTCTGCTTTTAAGATTTCCCCCATCCTTCTATCTTTAAGGTCTGTACCTGGAGGCATTCCGGCCCTTGGCTAACTAAACTGTTAAAATCAATTAAAAAAAAATTAATTAATTGCATTAACCTGCCTCTTTTTTCCTATTGTGGCAGACTTAGGATGCAATTCTTGAATGTCTTATTAAGACATTTCATCCCTAAATTAATATTTGCAGTGACAGATACACAAACAAGTATCATAATTCATCAAAGGTGCCAAAGAGCAATTTCCAGCTTCTGTAACTGAAATATGATGCTTTCCTTTCCTTGATGGTTTCATACCTTGTTAGCTTATAATTTGATGGAAATGGAATAATAAACTGGAATACTAAATTCTGAAGAGGATCTTTTTTTTTCACCTTTCCTTGAAATTCTCTAGTGGCAGGTTCTTATATCTATTCCATTAAATAGCAATTTTTGATAACACTGAGAAGCTTTAAGTGATTGGAAGGGTTTACCTAGAATTCATAAGACTGGTAAAATGCCATACTGTGGCACTGACTTTTTGGGGTAAGATTGAACAAACCACATAATTCTTCTGTTTCACATCTATCTAAATGAGATATAATACTCTTTTACTTAGGTATCTAGCCACTGAGTTTTAATAAATTGGATCAGGTAGATAGGAAAGAGTAAATAATAGAAAAACAAACAAAAGTATAAACACTTGTTTCAATTGTGAAAAAAAAAAATACATGGAAAACAGCATGTTACGAGCTGTGTCAAATTGCCTGTGGTGTGGAATCTTGTTCTTCAGGAGCTACTGGAACTAATTCTTCCCTCATACCAATTCTACATTGTCCGGTGGTGTGGCAGCCTGTGATAAGAGAGTGTTCCACATTTAGAAAATAAGGATAGCAGCTGAGCTAAGGATGTTGCTGGAGACTTATCTTATATATTTTGACTTTTAAAGGTTTAAGTCAGACCCCCCAACTTTATTTAAATGTATTTTATATTGAATTATAGTCATCTTCCTACTTACCTCCTATCTGCTAAGCTGCTTAGAGAATAAACAGTATGTAGCGCCTAAGCACATGCACTGAAAATAAACTGTCAAAGAGCCATCACAGGATTATTCTTTTGTTGTAGCTGTCATTGAGAGAGCTGTTTTTCATATGCTTGCTAAATTATATGACTTATATATATATATATATATATATACACTCCTTGCCTTATATGCCACAGTGTCCATGCTCACTTGTTTTATGTAGCACTACTGAAATGAAATGGGGAAGCTTTATTCAGCATCATTCATCCCTGCCTGCCAGATGGTTAAGTGACTTCTGCTTCAAAAGTCTCAAAATTTTCATGCCCTGACAACTGGATTTATAAACTGTGTGATTTGAGTATCTTGAAATGAGAGGCAAGCAGCTATTAAAAACGGATCTACTACCTGCCTGTTCCTGTTGGCTTTATGTCTCTGCTGTGATCCTTCAGTGCTTCACTCAATGCTAATCTAATCAAAACCTCCTATATGTTGTCTCACCCCTACAGGAATCTCTCCTGGTTTTACTTACTGAATGTGATCTGCGTGTAAGAGTAGATATTTCATTTTATTTTATACCATCTTATCTTTCAAGCTTCTTTTCAAAAGTCAAATTTTATTTTCTTCATCATTCCTTTGGGGATGTTTCACAAGAAATTATACACAAGAACTTAAATAAATCAATAATTTATATGTTATACAAGTTATTTCACAAGTACATCAATATATTATTTATATTGGACTGTTTTCCTTAAAAACTGATATTTTTGCAATGAATAAATTAATACTGCATATTGTTTCACAAGAGAGATACATGAACTGTCTGAAAATAATGGAGGAGGAGGAAACACTATAGAAAGAGATATTTAAGGCCATTAGCTAAAATGTTCTGTGTGGCCTGTGTAAAGTCGCATATTTGGAGTATAAGAACCACAAACAAATTAATATCAAATGTTACATATATCAGCCAATGAAAAAGATTATAGGTAACAAGCATTCTGAAAAAATATAGGGTTTATTTGCTCTTTTAAATAGCAAGTGGGGTTGTTATTTTTATGGCTTCAACAGTACCAAATAAAGTGACACTTCAGGTCCAGTTTTATGGCTGGACTCTTGTGATATAGAATATGTGGAGTTGCTTTGTTTGTCAGTGTTTTTCTTTGCCTTTCATTCACTAGATATGGTGTTATTTAGATTAGAGTATTTTGCATTAAAATATTTTCTCATCAAACTTGGTCATAGCAATGCCTTAGATCACTTATCTGTCAGAATTTACTGCACATTCTGTAGGAGGCACTGTGCTTCTTGGTCATTGTAAGGGAGAACACCGAGTTAGTCTGAACAGTCTTGTTGGAGCATACTTCTGTAAAGAAAAGAAGTAAACAAACCACAGTCACTAAACCAAAAATATTGGAATATCACTCCAAGAATATTTTCATCTTTGTCCTGTAATGATACTATTGCAGGAATGGATGTTTTCCTGTAATGTGAGCTGCTACCAGACATAAATTTGCAGGGGTTGATACCAATGATATACTAGACAGTTGGAAAAGAACACTTCAATCTCTCTTGACAGTAGGCTTACATGATAACAGTCCTAAGCAGTTCCCCAGCTGGTACTTTCTGCTATGTCAATATCTATTTTTCCTCCTTCATTTCTGTGACTGGAGAGCTCCTTGTTAGCATCAGCTATCACTGGCTGGACAATTTTTCTTTAAATATCCTAGCTCTTTAAGTGGGTGAAGGCAAGCATCTTGTATTAACCTGAAGTTTATTTTACTGGAATTGTTTGTTTGTTTGTTTATTTAAGGCTTAGCTATCATGATTTAGATTTATATTACAACATAAACCATATTCCTAGGCATCTTCCTATATTTTATCTTTCAGAAAATAAGTGACATGAGAATAAGAGGAAGCCCCTTTAGAGGTTTTCTAATTGTTTCTCAGAGAAGAATCCCTTAGGGAATGTCCAAATATTCCTTTACAGTTGCAGAAAATTCAGGCAAACATTCCAATTAGAATAGTGAAGCTCTTTCTAAAAACAGGACTACCAGGAAAATACATTATTTTGTATTTTTCTAATTTAAATATGGGAAAGTTGTTGTTGAAGATCTGCTTAACTTTCTTGCTTTTAGGAAGGGCTTGAAATCCTTAAATGGAACAATCTTTGTCAGGGCTATGCTTTTCCAGATCTGGTCAAACCCTCAGTTTAAACAGCCTACATAGTTTATTTGACAGCAGAACTTGGGTAGCACCGGTCATTCCCTACTTCAGGAATGAATCCTGATGGCAAGGCACTTGCCCCATGACTCCAACACCTGAGCGTTACAGGCCAAATTTAAATCACAAAAGAAATCTTATGTCTTCAATGAACTCTTTGCTGGTACCTGTATGCTCTGATCATAAGAAGGCTTATGATCATAAGGGGTTGAGATTTTAAGAAGAATAAGAACTAGAGGTTAACTAAAGAGGTAACTTGAGGAACAATTGAGGATGGAGACTTAAAGGTCAAGGTTTTGGGACAGGGAAACGGGAAGTTGGCTGGGCTAGAGACAAGGAGAAGTTAGGGAAGAGGACTGAGAACCACCATGAATGTAGGGAGGAAGGGGAAGCTGACTTGAAAGATATCAGGAAGGGTACTTCAGGCAGGTAGAATGGACTAGGAGAAAGGATGAGAGAGATGGACAAGGTGAAAAAATGATGAGAGATCACACTGGTAAAGGCAGGAACTGGAAGCATGGTAAGAATTTGGGAATTACAAAGATGGATCAAGAGGAGCAAAGAATAGAACCAGAGTGGAAATTCTGCCAGGAGAAATAGGTTTGGGAAAATAATATTTGGCATGGGAATATCTTTCTAATATCTAATATTTTACATTTTTAATGATCCATTTGTAAGCAAGTATTTATTAACAGAAAAAGCTGACTGTGGTTTGTCTCTGACAACAGAGATTTATCCTACTGACATGCACTGAGTCACGCCATATTTGCTTTGTGATATAATTTGAAGTTGTGATACTAATAGGAAGTTTTGGAAATCAAATGTGTGGTTTCCAGTTTTGAATCTAGTACTTTTCTTACTTATCCCGTAGTGATCTCATTCTTTTCAAATCTTGTTCCCTCTCTATCCTTCAGAGTATGCTTTCCTTATAATTGCTGTTATAGTTTGCCTAGAGGTATGTAACTGTGTCCAACCTCCTGCAGCTGAAATTCTTGCTGTGAAAATGTTTTATTTTTCCCCTGAAAAGTGTCTCTTTTTATGAGTTTTGCAGCGTTGCTTAAAAGTAAAATTGGACAGTAATCCTTTAGAGTGCTTAGATAAGCCTCTCTGGGAATGATAATGATATTGGCCATTTTCTAAATAGCTGAAACAGGGCTTCTGTTTGAAGGAACCATTAAAGAGATGAGTAATCACTGGTGACAGATCTTCACAATGGTATTTCAACAACTAATTAGGATTGTTGTCACAGTTAGTGGCATTTCTTCTTGGTAAAGCAGCATGCAAAGTAGCCCTTCTATTAGCAAGCGCTGCAGCTGACAGCCCAGAAGCAGGTGATGGGTATGAGGTCAGTGTGCAGCTGCCCAGAATAGTGAAGAAATGATTAAACGTCTGCAACCCCAGAGACAGAGATGTTCTCCAACTAATTCTTGTGAGACTGTGACATGTCATCTGGTGCCAATATGAAGACTCTTTCTAGACATAATCCCTCATCTAAGAAAAGGAAATGGCTCACCAACAAAAAAAAATTATTAAAGCAAAACCTTCACATTGTCCAGAAACTATGCTCTGTATATGTAATCTTGGCTGGTGAAATAAATTATCATATTTTACAGACTAGCAGTCTGTTTGGAAATTACTGAATAAAAACTGTATAGAGAGCAGGAATTAGAAAATTCAAGATTTTACCTGACTCCAAATGTCTTCCCTATTATATTGACAGTTGTAAGTTCTGTTTTCATTAATTCAGCAGTTAATTAAGAGACCAACCTTCTGATATTCCTACTTGCTCTATTAACATATTATATTTAGAAAAGACTGAGACAGTAAAACCACAAAAAGAAGTACATTACATACATTAGTATGAATCATGGTGTTTGGAGAGATCCCATTTATTTATGAACATGTTTTCAGTATTTTTCAAGCGTAAGAAAGAATAAAACATGTTAATATAATCCCTTGAGATGGGAAAACAGGAAGCTTCTACTATCACTTTTACAAAATCACAAATTATTCTGAGTCAGTGATTGATTATCTTGAATAAACCAGGCCAAAGCCAGCTTATTTCCTGTGGCAGAAATTTTTCATTATCATTTCTTTTACATCACTGCAGAGATGAAACAAACATTTTACTAGTTTTGAAATGGGAAAAACTAGAGTCTCCATGCATATCTGCATTGCCCTGCAAATTTCTTGGAATTAATTTAAAATACTGAGAATCTTCACTAACACAGTTTCTAGGATATAGTTTTTAATTTGTACTCCTAATAATTGATACAAAAAGGAAAAAATACAATTCTCACCAAAACGTGTATAAAACTATGTACTTCATTCTTCAGAATGAAATGGGGTCCACATAGACGTTTCTGTCTCTAGAAAAATAGAGATGCCATGGTTATTTTTAAAACTTAAAGAGACAAAAAGCCAAGAATTTGTGTATTTTTGAAGGAAGTTTAAAGCAAATGCTGAGCTTTTTCTTTTAGCTTCAATCTTTCCTGATTTTGGCTTTAAATGCATTTCAGAATTTCTTCTTCTTTATTATTTCCTCATGAGAAGAAATTAGACAAAGTCTGTGCTTTCACAAAATCAAAATACTTTAATTGAATAAAATATTGTAATCAGCTGATTTGCAAAACTATATGAATTGTGTACTTTAACATAATATTCTTTCAATGACATTAAAAAAAGTTATCACACATAGCTGGAATGGTAAAATATCCAGAAAATTTCCTTGGAAGTTCTCTGCCCTTCTCTCCTGTAGTATTTATTTTTGGTTGATACTGTACATAGTGAGGTCATATTATTTATATCCTGAAATAAGAATTTTATTTTTATTGGCATTGGCATTTTATCTGGGACACTCTCATTCCCTGTTCCTTTTCTGTAATTACATAACAGTTTTCTCCCCAGTCAGCAAAGTGTGTTGAAGTGTAACATTACAAGTTTGGGGTTTTTTTGACAGAGACAGCTTAAAATCTTTCAGACCATATTCTGCTTCTGCATTGCATTTTTTATTTCCTTCCATGTAGTTGTACAGTGACAACTGTTTGTCAAACCATTTAATAATCTCAGTTACTGGAGAGACTGAAAAGTAGAAATTAATCTAAAATAATGCATCCTTGTTTTCTACATAAATCACCTCAGTGACCTAGTTCACATAATTAACCATATACAAGAATGTGTTGGCACAACTGATAAACAATGCGTGAAGCCAAAGCATGCAGAAAAGGCACAATTTTTTTCAACCAGTTTTTCCACTTTGAAAAATTTAGCATGTAGGTGTATCCAGAATTGAATGCTCCAAGTTAGTAACATGGATATATCTGAAACAATAGGTTTCTTTCAGTTTCTTTCTGCCACCTCTGACCTTGTCCTGCTCTATTATGAAATTCCAGACCAACAAGGAGGACATTAGAATGACTTGCTTATTCCCTACAGTATAAGAAAGTAAAAAATCTGTAAAAAAGAAGAAAAAAATACAGGAGGTACTGGGTTCTTCAGAGCAAATTTATAACTGAATCACAATTGAAAGTAATGTTATGAAAAAGCCCAATTTCTGAAAAATTACTGAAATCATATGAGGAAATCAATAATGGGTCATGAATGTGTAAGGTTAAGCATGTTGCATTTGCCTAAACCTTTGTAGAACAGAAATAATAGAGAAAATTTAAATTCTTGTCTGTGTTTCTTAATTTGGTGACACTATTAAGCTAAATGAAATTCCTACTGATTTTTACTGTATAGTGTTGATTTTGTTTTGAAGGAAACAATAAAGGAAGAAATATTGTTATTAAAACTGCTTGATTTTTTTAAATTAAAGAATGTTTAATTTAAATTGCCATACATTCAAGGAAAAGCATTTTTCTGGAAAAAGGTTAGTTGTTCAAATTTCTGATCTAGACTAAGAGATTTTTAGATTTCCAGAGAATCCCAGAGATTCCAGAGCTTTGAGGCTTCTTGGCTTTGGTACTTGGTAACCAAGGCTCTATCTCTGAAATTAGAAGCCTATGATTCTGTTAACTGCAGCCTCAGTCAGAATATTTAGACCCCCCTTCAACTGGGAGTTGGACGCCTGGAAGGCTGTGGTTGGTTGCAAACATATGTTTTTATCTATTTTCTTACAACTAACTTCAGTTAAAACAATATTATCTTCTCATGCTTTCTATCTTTCTCTCAACCATATAGCCTACTTCATCCCTATTTTGGGGTATTAATGCTATCTCCTTGCTAATTCAGTCTTTTCAGTTAATCCCCATATATTAATTCATTTTAAATGGTTGCCAAATGTCCCCATTTTAGAAACACGAGTACTTCAAATAAAAGTCACATTTTTAATTTCCCTTGATAACTACTGAGCTTACAAAATCGCATTATTATCTCCTATAGAAATTCTATCACTATGTTTCTGAAACACATAACATGGCACATAGACCATAGAGCTTTTCCTAGACAGCACTGAGTAGGTTGATATTAATAAAAGAAAATAATTCCATACATGGTTTTTAGTTATAGATGATAATTTGTATTCCACTCCACAGTTCAGTAGCAAGATATAAAATATTGAAAACCTTTTTACAGCCCACAGAAAACCTCTCAGAAAGCAAGTCTGCTGTGTGTTCTTTAGTTATTATAATAATGTCTTAAGGATGTCCTGTTTCACCAGCTGTGGAATTTTGATTTTGAAACATGATTGTCTTTAGTGACATACTGCTAAGTTTCTAATGTTTAGAAATTTAGGGCAACATGTAATAAAAATTTGGCACCTTTATGGAAGTAAAAGTGGTCTTTGCACACAGAGACAAATAAAACTTGTGTTTTTGTTCCTTTGTCACCTTAGTCCGGAAGTATCTAGGCTTCAGAATCTGTCAGGATAGCTGGGAAAAGAATAGAGCTGAAAAATATCAAGAAGTGGAAGAAGAAAAACTATTTTTCAGAAAGATAATGACTGCAAAATGAGAGGAAGCAGGTTGGAACTTGTTCAGTTGGGCACCTGGGAGACTGAAAAGATAAAGACGAAAGTTTGAAAGGTCTACTTAGGAGAGAGGACATGACCTGGAAGCTGGGTAGAAAAGGAAAAATTGGGCAAGCTGTTTTAATATGTGAACTAAAAGAAAATTGGCTTCTTGAAACACCCTTAGTGGAAGGGAATCACCCCAATTGAATCAATAGCTAAAAGGGGATAATTAGTAAATTATTCAGAAATTGAGGTATGAACAGGAGAAAACAGAATAGGAATAGATATTAAATAATGCAGCTGTACATTAAATTATGAAAGTCACTCTGATCATTAAAAAAAAAACCTCAGCAAAATCTGCATGGATAAGATTTTTACATCAAGATGAATATGTGCTCTTTAATGTATTAGCAGGTGTTTTAAGAAGCCTGTATAAGCCATTATGCATGGAGAACCCTTTTTATGATTGCTTGGAGAGCTCTAGTCTGATCTAATGAAATAACCCTAATTACGTATCCATATGCTCAATCTCATTTATAAACAGTGGAGAGAAAATAAAAGATATTTTGCTGCTGACACTGCTATTGTTGTTATAGCCTGCTGCTGTGGGTATCACTGAAGCAGTTAGCTCCCTTCTTTCCTTCTGCATTACAGTATGTTTATTCCTGGAATGCACTCTGTTCTGATGCATACTTGGTAAACCAAATAGCCTTCTTGCAACACTTGCTCATGAAAACATATTTCTAAAGATGCGTGACTGCGATAAAAGCATGTCTACCCTCTACAAGTTGCACCCACTTGCTAACTGAAATTTTTCTTGAAAATAATCCCTTAAAAAAACAAGTCAGATATATACAAATAAACAAAAACTGTTAGTGCCTATATGGAAATGGGTTATAACTGTGTAGAAAAATAGATGGGTTAAAATAACAATAATCATCAAAAAGAAAAAGATTAAAAAATCCCAGCTAAAAAAAAGAAGCCCAAGTCACCTCCCCCCTCAAAAAAAGTACCCCACCAACAACTTCAAGCAAAAACATTTCTAGGTATTTGCCTAATTAGTCATGTGAAATTGGAATTTTAAATTTAGTAGGAATGCAGTCATGTTTTGATTTGTTTGGAAAATACCTCACCCTTACAGACTTTGATCTTAAACCTAGACTTTCTTTGAACCAGAAGTACTAGAGCATAATAATGCTTCTGAAGGGTTTTTGTGGGGGGCTTTTTTGGGGAGTTTTTTGTTTGCTTGTTTGTTTTGGTTGGTTGGTTGGTTGGTTGGTTTTGGTTGGGGAGTGATGTAGGTTTGTTTTTTTCTTTGCTTTCTAAATGGTGTGGCCATGGAAACTGAGTCTATTCTTGCATGCTTTTCTTTTCTATTTTGCAGGTTTCAAAGTGTATTATCTGCATTGCCTTTAGTGAGCTGATTCCTGATAGGAATGAATGATACAGTATCATTGAATAATTTTGTTCAGGTGTGATATTTGGATGTTATCTAGTCCAATCTCTGTCTCAGACAGGTTTAAGCAGATCAGGTTATTTAGTCCTGTTTGGTCAAATCCTGAACACCTCCAAAGCCAGAAATTCCACAGCCTCTCCTAGCAACATTTTACAATATTTGAACATCCTTATGCTACAAGAAAAATCCTTTCTGTATACTGAACTGTGTTCCTTGATTCCTGGCCTGTTGCTGTAGAAGAGTCTATTGCTCTGGGAAGGGTCTGATTGTCTCCAATGTATTCCTGGTCAAGTATTTGTACTCAGCAGTAAAATCTTTTAGTCTCCTTGTTGAACTGATCAGATCCCTCATTGTCTTCCAGTGCACACACTGCTACAGTCCTGGACCATCTTGGTGTCAATACTTTTGATTCTTTCCTGCATATTAATATCCCTCTTTTACTGGAGAACTCACAATTGGACAGAGTGCTACAGCTGTATCGTCACAAGTGCTGGGTAGAGAGGAAACATCCCGTTTCCTGGACTGTTTGGCTACACTCTTGGTTGGATTTCTCTGCTGCAAGAGCATGGTATTGACTCATGTTCAAGCCAGATCCATAGGTGCTTTATCTGAAGATATGCTTCCTATACAGTCAGTCCACAGGTTGTACTTTTGGAAGGGTTTATCTCATCCTAGATGCAGGATTCTGCATTTCCTTTCCTGGGAGGTGTATGACTATTTCTCCACCCTGTCAAAGTTCCTGTGAAGAACAGCCCTGAGGTACAGCATATTGACTGCTTCACTCAATTTGGTGTTGTCTGCAAACTTTGATGCTAGTTTGATGCTAAACTGTGAGAGAGCATGCAGTACCACAGCATAGCGAGCAACAGAGTTGCTCAGAATGAAATTGTCCTTGGTAAACCTGTATTGGCTGCGCTCAGCCACCCTCTTGATGGAATAGAAAATGTCAACTGTGACTCTTTTCCTGTCCTTGGTTGCTAACAGGGCTAACAAATGCAAAATAGTAAAAGAAATAGTGGGAAGGAGCAGTCCATGTTTCATTGTATGCATCTATAAGAAAGTGAGTTATATGGAAAGGGAAGTCCTCACTGCTTCACAGGGAAAGAATGGGAAGAGAGGCAAAGAGGGATTTTGCCCACAAAATGTCTGTATCTCCTTTTCCTCAGACATTAGTGGATATAAAACCCCTGTCTTAAACTCACAGTATGTGAGTCCCTTTTGTTTTCTAAACTTGGGTTTCTAAACAATGAGCCTGTTAGGTATTTCATGTTTACATAGTGACTTCACAAACATATGAATGAGCACTTGTTTCAAAGGAGAAAGCACACATTCCTGCTCTTATTACAGAATTGCATAGAGCAGTGCATAACTGTCACTTTCAGAGAATATAATTTTTCTAGGAGGAGGAAAGCAGTGACATTTTCCTTCTTCAGCTTTGTAGGCTGAGCCACATAAGCACTATAAAAATACAGATTGTCCATTAAAAAGTGGTCTAAACCCACCTTTAATTAGTTTAAAAATATTAAGGCAGAGAGGGAGAGAAACAAATACCGTTTACATTAATTGGTATCTCACTTATACCCACAGAAGAAACAGCACCCCATTTTTGCCTAAACAAAGAGAATAATGTTAGGAACACTGATTTACATAAAGAAAATTTTCTTTTGTTGAATTCTTCCTTTAGTTCCTGATAACTTAAGAGAAATTTATTATATATTCAGTAAGAATCAAATGTACCTCATAGAACAGGGATAGAATTCTTGGTCAAAGACTTAAACACAATTTAGGTAGTTCACAAGGTTTGTGTGGAGTCCTGGCACAGGTCGATATCTTACCTATTGAAAGGTCAAGTCATTCTGTTGCTTCAGCACAAGTACTAAATAGGACTCTGTCATTCGGTGGTGTGGCAGAAATGCAACAGGCTTAATCTAATAATCATTTGAAATTCCTAGCCATGGTTAACCTTTAAATATTTCTCTGAGCCAGTAATGGATTTCAGTTTCTAATGTCAAAACATTCTACCTGCAACAAAGTTTTAACTTTTGAAAATGTAATTTGAACTTCTTGTAATTAAAAGTTTTCAAGAGTGGAAAAATAATACCAAAATGTCCCAAATATCACAGGGAATTAACATGAGACCCTCTCTTACACTTGGTCTTTGCAAGATTATATGTTGAAACTGTGTCAGACAGTGAAGTGGTCTAAAATCCTTAATATATGGTATCAATCTTGTTCAAAGTTAAATTCCTGGATTTCTCTGAACAAGTATGAAAAATAAAAAGGGACTGTGAATTGAAGCTAAACAAAATAAGTCCAGTCATTTCCTCAACCCTCAAACAACACTCATACTTTTATAATTATAAAGATTATAATTTATAATCTTGGTTTCATGGTATTACAGACTCACAGAATATGCAAACCAGCTAAAAACCAAAATTGCACATAGTTCCTGTGAATTTGTAATCAACTTGGATCAAAAGTCTAAGCAGTGAGCTAGTATTCCTTTGGGTCAAAAGCTTCAAGCGAAGTCAATACACTGAAAGAGCAGGAGGGTCTTTAAACAAGAACAAGTTATTCCAGCTCCCTTTTTCCTCAATAGAAATAATACTTTTAAAGATAAATTATTCTAAACCACACAAAATATCTTATTCATAATCATGGGTGGGTGAATAGTAAATCTATGGTTATATTCATCTCCATTAACTTTAGGCAAAAATGTCCTTCTATTAACATTACTGTTTCATTGATATTCTTTACAGTGATCTAGTGAAAATAGAGTGTAGGGAGAATTGTATCTTGATAATTTAATGCTAATCTTTATTTTTTCTCCAGCTAACAATCATCAGATTTGTTTACCAATTAATCTTACATAATATACTAGCAAAATTGGCATGTGGGCTCCTAAATCAAGTAATCTCAGAGTTAAGCTTTGTATGTGAATAATTAATGCTTTTCTGAGCTATTTCTATGCACTTCTTTTCAACCTTCAAATCAGGTGACAACTAAAGAGGTCCCTAACATGAGTATTCGTCCTTACTACCTTTATCCACAGTGGAAGTAACACCGTGTTCTAATGAAGCACATTATTTTTTGGTCGGGTTTTTAACACAGTAAGAATTTGCAATGTTTGAGGAGCTCAAACCCTTCACTAACAGTGTCAGCTTTTTAAAAGCCAGTCATGACAGTCATTTAAAATAAACAAGTGAACAAAACATTTTAGAAAAGTTATTAATCTGATGATTTAATAGTCATACATTAACTGCTCTCTTTTAGGAATAGAAAAATTGCATGTGTCAAATTATGTGGAGATACAGGAAAATAAAAGCTTAGGCCATATATTTACCACAGAACAGATAGGAAAGGCTGTATTGTAGTGATATCATGAAAATAGTATAGCCTGGATGTTAAACATCAATGAAAAATCTGAGCAGAAGGTGATGACCTGATTGCAGGTTTGAGATATTACAGCTTTACAGATTAATCAGAGCATGAGGGACCAGAGGGATTTGGAGGTGAAAACATTGGGACTCTTTTTTTTTTACTTATTAAACTTAAATTCATAACTAGTCAGCCATGAAATCAAAAACTCAGCGAGATAAGCCAATATCTTCCTGAAGGTCTTAAAAGAGCAAAAGTAATTTACTAAGACTGTAAAAAATGTTCATTTCTTGAGGGAGAGTCAGGAAGAACTTGATACTCTTCTATATACATATTTTTACAAAACTGTATGCTGCTAAAAGTATTCAGTTATTATATGAATGAAAGTTGCACACTGCAAATGTGTCCCCCACACTGTGATTATATAGCAGGAGGTTAGGATAAAAGGGAGAAATATTTTAGTAGTGCACAAATTTTTTCATTTTTGCTTTCACATATCAAAGTGTTTTACCCTTCCTGAGAACATTATTATAGTTATTATAGCGACTAAAGAATCTTTTGGGAATGTTACGGAAGTGTCACAAGGAAAATACTTATTTTTATTCCTTCATATTAATATTTATATATTTGTCAGTCAATAATCCAAGGCCATGGTGCTAAGTACAGTGCAGGCAAAACTGCTTTCCCTCTGAGAAGTGAAGTCAGCAGTGTGCCATGTGATAACACTTAAATCATGAATGAATATACATGAAATCTGGTAGCTGTCTTCTGTGAACAGAGACCAAAACTTTGTCCTTTCTATAACCACCTAGTTAATGCCAACCTGCAAGTCTGTAAGACATGGATATCATGAGAAAGCCAGAAGCCTCCACAGAAACTTGTAAGAACTCTAAGTAATTCAATTAAGAACACTAGCTAGCAACTAATGACACTTTCCTGATCTCTCAGTCATTTTCAGACCCATATAATGTGTCAGGAAACCACTATAAAGTGAATGAAACAAACAAAGTTTGAAAAAAATAAATAAGAACCACAAATAAAACAACACCAAAGAAAATCCAAACAACCCCAGAAGGAAACATGAGACCTTTGTTTACAATATATGTTTCTCTTGAAAAATGAAACTTTAAAAGCAAATGTTGTTAGGTTCTTTTGGAAGATGAAAAACAGGTTACAAGCTTGATTTTGATCATGTACAAGGCCATTCAAGAATGTCTTAAACTGACATACAAAGAAGTGCTTCTGTTTTCTTCCTTGTTTTTCTACCAGATGAAAAGAATGCATTATTCTACTGGATGTTACTCTTGGTGAGGAGCTGCGGTCTAGTTATACCAGATGAACAAGCAACACCTGGTGTGCAGTTTCAATCCTGCTTTTTAACTCTATTTTATCTCTTTGCTTGAAAATCTAGATAATATTTTAGTATCCAGATTTTTAAAAATACTGAATTTTGGATTCATCAGTGTTTAGGTATCCAGTATAGATAAGTAAATTTAGTGAGAACATGTTCCCAAAAGGCTGTGATGAAATTTCGTGCTGAGTAAGGGATCTGAATGCATATCTTGGTATCCATCGCAGGCATGAAAAGGTAGAAGACATTTGGAAGGAAAATATCCTCATTTCTACAGCAAATAAAATTCCTCATACATCTTTATCTTTACAGCAAGCTAATGTTATCTGCCTGAACACTTCTCATTTCCTACTACTACTTTAAATGAAAGCAGCAACCTTCGTAGATTCTTATTTGAGTCAGTTGGTATTGTTTGCTGGTGGGGAATATGTGTGACAAGGCACAGCTGAGACACTTAGAAAAACACCTATATTTTCATCCTACAGGTGTTGGTGTCTTGGTTTTCATGTGCTTGAGAGAACATTAAATGTTTAGACAATGACTGAGTGCTTTATGAGATACTTTTTGAGCTAGAAACATTTTAGATCCAGATACTCATTGTTTCATGTACATGCTTTTAGATCTATTCTCACAATTAAGGTAATATTGTGAAAATAAATTACATTGATTTTCAGTTAATTAAATACAAGAATTCATTCTCTTCAGAAGTAAAAAAAAATATGAAACCATAACATAAATACACCAAAAATATTCAGATACCAAATTGAAGAAAAAACAGAACAAAATAGGAGGTCTGTTGGCAGCATCCACCTGATAAGTGGCTGCATTTCAGAAATTGCTTTGAGAAAAAGAAAATACTTTGAGCCTGAAGAGATACAGAACTGCAATAGAGAACTATAACCTCTGGGCAAATTTAATTGATAATGACTAGATGACGTACTGTTGAATGTCCCAGTTCAGCAAATCTTTTAAACTTTACTGGGAATTTTTGTTTATTTTTCCTGTTTGATGCAGTAAACACCATTAGACATTAAAAGAGTACACCAATATGCCTCTGATCCTCTGGTCATTGATAAGATGCCAGCCACTCACTATCACCATTTGCATAAACAGCTGGAGTTTTTCTGGACCTATTCCTATCATGTAGCTGGCTGCCTTCCTGATGGTTTGCATTTCATCATATCTCCAGTGAGCTAGCTTGTTTGTGATAGATCTGAAAACTTCACAGAGAGAAATGGATATTTATTTAGTCACATTTAATTTAAGCAGACTTCAATACAAATTTAATAGGGAGCATGGTCTGGAACATGCAGAATAAGCTGTTCTCTGCACTTATATTGTTTTACTAGCAGATGTGGGGAAATCTCTAGGTTACATTAATCTCTTCTTTTTCTTAACAGATTGATTGTATGCATGAGTGGTTTAATCTGTTCTCCCTGCTGAAAAAAACCCATAAAAATAGTATATTTCCTAATTCAGTAAAATTTCATGGTACTAAAATCACAAAGTTGTAAAATGAATGGTACTCTGTATGAAAAGGTTTTGCATACAACAAGACAATGTTTTTCTTAGAAGAAATTACAAAAGTGTAGAAGTAGTTATTTTTTTCAGTTTTATGTTACACTATCTATTCAATGGGTAAGGTTTAAGCTTTTATTCTTTTATGTCTGATAAGAATCTGTATAACAGATTTATAAATTGGAAATTTGAATCTACAGTGGATCATACTACTCACAGGGTGTTTTTTGCTGTCTATGATGACCCACTAAAGTCAATGTTACATGATCTCAAATAGAAAGAACCACAAAAATATTTTAAAATTAATTTTCCCAACTTTTTTAAGGCTGTCACATTGTACATGGTTAACAAGTGAATAGCCTCTATCTTTTATTCAGTTTAAATTAAAAAGATATAAAATTAAAAGAAATATAAGTAAACCATTTTGTAGTAGTAGCTTTCATTTCTGAAAAATAAAAGAACCTGCGAATGCTGGTGGGTGAGAGGCTGGACGTGACCCAGCCATGGGCACTCACAGCCCAGAGAGCCAAACGTGTCCTGGGCTGCATCCAGAGCCCCGTGGGCAGCAGGGCTGGGGAGGGGATTCTGCCCCTCTGCTCTGCTCTGCTCTGGTGAGACCCCACCTGCAGTGCTGCATCCAGCTCTGGGCTCCCAGCACAGCAAGGACATGGACCTGCTGGAGAGAGATCAAAAGGAGGCCACAAGTGACCTTTCATTGGCCACAAGTTGATTAGAGGGATGGAGCATCTCTCCTATGAGAAAAGGCTGAGAGAATTGGTTTTGTTCAGCCTGGAAAAGAGATGGCTTTGAGGTGACCTAATTGAAGATTTCCAGTACCTGAAGGGAGACCACAGAAGAAATGCAGAGTAACTTTTTACTCAGGCATGTTAAAAAGGGGAGCAGGACAAGGACGAATGGCTTCAAACTGAAGACAGGAGGTTTAGACTGGATATTAGGAAAAAAAATATTGTCAGGGTGGTGAGGCCCTGGACCAGGTTGCCCAGAGAAGCTGTGGATGCCCCATCCCTGGAAGTATTCAAGGCCAGGTTGCATGGAGCTTTGAGCAACCTGCTCTAGTGAAAAATGCCCCTGTCCTTGGCAGGGGTTTGGAGCTAGATGATCTTTAAAGTCCCAGGACATTCTATGATTCTAAAATTTTATGAATTCTTGTTTTCAGGGAAAAAACCAAGAATATTTTGGGAATAATTCTAAAGCTAGAAAACTATTTTAAATAAATAAATTAAAACTTGGAGCAAGAATTAAACCTTCAGAAGGGGAGAGCAAACAGGAAACATTAATAGATCTATTATGGATTATAATTAAAGACACTGGTATTTGAGATAATATGCATTAAAATAGGATTATGAAACATTTAAAACAAACTAAACAAACGTTATAAATTACTTGACTAGAAAATAGAAAATTCGTTATGGCTAGAGCTACTATTAATTTTCCATAATTTATTTGTTTATTTAATTTCATTCAATATGGACATCATATGATGGGGAAAGACTAGAGAAATCATGTTGAAAAAATAAATTACAGAGTTTTTGGTAGAAAAAGTCACTCTCAGCCTAACTTCCCTTATTGGAGACTAGCATATATTTAGAGCTGTGCATGATCCTGGAGGAAATAAAAGATTTAGTCACCAGTTTTGGAGTTTTGTCAAACACTATTTTTGTCTAATGGACAGTAAAGCACAACAGAAAGTCTGATTTTTAAAATGCTGAGATGGAAAACTAGCTCCTGCATTTCAACAATAAGTCTACATCTCATTTTTATCTATACAATGGATTAATTAACTGTTCTCTATTCAATTACACATTAGGAAAAAAAAAGTAGAAACACAGGCAGAAAGAACTAAATCCTTTGAAGATTATTTTCACTGTTAAATAATTTTCTTTTGTAGTGCAAAACCCAAACATCTGAGAAGTGGAATTTAAAGACCCAGTTCCAAAATCCATAGGCATGTATCTAATTAAAATCACACAAAATCACCAAAGTTTGTCCAAAATGAAATGAAATGGAAGCTGAGAAAAACAGATCTACTAAAAAGTGATTGCTGACATTGCACAAATGGCTATTAGTTTTATAAGGGGGTTAGCTATTTTAACAAGCAATCTCTTCTGAAGGACTGTAAAATGTTTTAGAAAAGAGCTGCTGTTTTTAATTTGATTTCTCATCACTGCAGTTTTAGTTAGCTATCTTAGACATCTATAAGAAGAAGCAGCATATTGACAAAAATATTGGCTTGACTACAAGATCAAAGAATGGAGATTAAAGCAGGATATAGCAGAATGTGGTAGGAAAAAATAATTAGATTCTTATTTTTGCAAATATTAATTTTTAATACTTCAAAAATAGTCCATCCTAAAGTTTAGTCTAAGTTTTCCCCTATTTAATTTCTGCTCATCAGCTACTTACATGATTTATATGATATTTATAATGCCTCATAGTATATATGATATATAATAATGCCTTTTTTATCAAACTGTCTCTTCTGACACTTCTTTCTTGCCTTCTTCCTTGCTTCTTCAAGCAAAACAAATGTCATGGTCCCAACAACCATTTAGAATCTTTTTGTTTCTGATATTAGTGTTTCTTTTTTCTTTGACTATTATGAAACCCCCTGAAAGGATTGTTTATCTTCCAAGTATTTTGGACAATGTAAGAATCTCTGTCTTTTTTGGTTGGACCTTAAAATTGTGAAGCTCTCCCTTGTCCTGAGCCACCATCAGCCAGTCTGATCCTTCTTGGAATGAGACATGCTTGTGCTGCTCATAATACTCTACAGCATCTCTCTGTTAAACTCATTCCAGTTGACCTTCTGGAGCTTTCAGACATTGGACAAAACCTTACAGTTAAACCGGACAAAAGAACACACACTATATATGATGCTAAGGATTTGTTTTTAGTCCAGTGGAACAGTTTAATGCTTTAATTTTATTAATGCAGAAAAGATCCATTAATAACAGTCATTAATAATAAAATGAAAGCCCAGCCACACTCTCCTCCTTTTTTTAGAATCTAGGCATTTTCTCCGATTTTATCCTCACCTTCTCAATGTACTTCTGGATCCCATGGTTGACAGATTCAGTTTTCCTCAAGAAGAAAGGGGTATGTGTCTGTCTGCAATAAGTTGTGACAACAACCTGAGAGGTCCTCACTGGGAGGATCATGTTCTTGATAGCACAGGTTTCCTCCACCTCAGTCCTGAGTCTTCTTGGGATTCCTTATAATTTTCTGTCAAAATTTGTTTCCTTCTATTTGGTATCCATCTCAGGTCTTGAAGTTGCACTGGGCCTCCCCAGCCACAGGTGAAAGCAAGGGCAATTGCTTGTTGTGCCAGGACCCCATTTGCTGGTCTGACTTGACCATGATTTTCATTCACAGAGATTCTGCAGAAGCTGATGAGGCAGCGGTCACTAACCTGCTGCTCAGAGAAGCTGAAAAAAGCTCAAGCCAAGCAAAGCCTGTACTGTTATGTTCGTGCAACATCTCTGGCATTTTAATGATAATGGCAAAAAAAATTTGTTACTGTACTACAGTAGGAAATCCATAGAAAATTACCTGCTTCTTTTTGCTCTCTCAGGTTTGGTTAGGGTAACCTCTATTGGATTTCAGCTTTTATTGGATTTCAGCACCTCAAGAGAACTCATGCAGCTTCTTTCTTGGCTTGTTTTATTCTCTCACTGTTCATTAGTCCTGAATTCTCTGTACTCTCTGAGTTTGATCAGGCTGGACATAAGTTATCCATCATAAGTCATCTAAACTCATTCTACTTAATAATTAACCCCAAATTCTATATGATTCTCAAATTGTACATATTAATTTTGCCACCTTCTCTAATGCTTAATACTTTGATTATTTGTGTTTTAAATTTTACTTCTAATCCATACTGCAGATGGATTGCAGAAGCAGCTCCATGTACTTAGTTTGGTGATATTAAGACGGCTGTTTATTTTGGTAATCTGGCTCATTCGTACAGAGCAGAAAAAAAAAATACCCTGAGCATATAAAATGAAATTAGGCTTTGAAGTAGTGTCATTCTCAAAAGAATTTTCCATTTTTCAGAGCATTTGTGGAATCATCTCCATTTACTGGTCCTCGTAAAGAACTACCTGATTTAGTAAATACTACTCAGCAGTTGCCTTGCAGTGTGTAGCGTTATTTGTAATTTGTGTGGTATTTTAAGCTTTCAACTGCTTTTCTCAAATTTTTTTAAGGATGCATAACCTAAATAAAATTACACTAGAAAGACACTGCCATTTTGAAATCAGCATTTATCTTGATTATTTTAAAGTATTGGCATATGAAATTTGGGCCAACAGATTAATTTGTTTCTTACCCTGAATTATCTCTCCTGCATTAACTGATGGAAGTTCTCAATGTTATTTCCCCCTTTCCATCATGTACTCTTCTGTACTTTCCCAAGGCAGCCAATCATTCTAGTGGTGGTGTGTAATTTACTTTGTGAAACAGACATTTTGCCATTAATATATATGAAATGTCATTCAACTCTCATTCAACATAGTCTCTTTCCTCTGGTGATCATTTGTACTTTTCTGTGTTTACTTGATGACTTCTGTCTGAGACAGGCTTTACTGGTTGGCTGAACTTCAGGTGACACAACATTAGCATACAGAGTTTTATTATGTGACTCAAGCTTACTGAATTCATCTGTGCTATTACAGTCACATTTTCATAGAAAACAAAATATCTCTGAAAATTATATTTTTTCTCAGTCTCTTTCCAAGTTACTAAAGTAAAAAGGTGTTAAGTTAATATTGGTGAAGTCCATTTTAAGCTCAAAACTGATAGCAAAGATTTATTTATAAATATCAACAACACTGTGTGCCAACAGCCAAAATGACCAAAAGTATCCTGGGGTGCAACAAGCTCAGGGTCATCAGCTTGATCCTTCCCATTGTTTTTACCTTTGCCTGTCTTAAATGGATTGTATATTTTATTGTAGACAAAACATCTTCTAACAATTTTCATGGAGATTGGAATGGTCACATATTTAACACTAAAGATACAACTGATAACTGATGCGGAAGAAGATGAAGAGAAAAGTTTCAAGATTATCATTGCTGAGAGGGTTTCCTAACAACCATTTCCTTCTCTCTCTTTAGGTTATGGTATGTAAAGGCCTCTAAGAAATGGATTGGAAATTTCTAAATAAGAAGATACTTTGAAACTTCAAAATTCAACAAACAAAATAGATTAAAGTAGATGTTTTTGTGGTATTGCTGAGAAGTAACAGTACAGGCTCGGAGTGTCTCAATTATTTCTCTCATATTTGTCTTACAAGATTAGAAATTAGTTTCTTCTTAGCTGAGGAAGGAACTAGGCCTGCCTCTAGCCTTTTTTCAGCAGATGCATTACCATCATAATCCATTATGCTTCTCTCCAGGAAAGCTAGCTCTGCAGTGCATTAGACATACATTCTGATTTATCTTATTCTTTTACTTCTTCTAGCAATATAATAGCTGCCACAGAGTGAAAGGTTAATTGTGGGGTATCTAGTATGTATTTTCATAGGTGACCATAAATGTGTACAAAATTCAAGGAACTGGGGAATTACAGAGGAGAATAAATCAGATTTCATGCTCATTCTTTCAACTGGCAAGAACACACATTATTCAAAATCATTTCAGAAAAAAAGTGATGTATATTGAAAAAAAAAAAAGATATAAAGTTGGCACAGTCCTTTGAGAGCAAGAACTAGATGTTAGGGATCCTGCCAACTTTATATTGATCTGATAATCCTCTGTGTGAGTAGCATGGCATAGTGACCAAGCAGTAATAAATATAGCAGGGGAGCAAATGAATGGATGAGAATGCACTTGGAACAGCACTTGGATAATTCGTGTGCATACTTCTATGTACGTCTGTCTCATGCAATTTGGTGCTTTACAGTGACATCCAATGCTCTTACTAAGCCATCAAGAGACACACAGAATCTGGTGTGCCTAAAGTGTTCCTTGGGCTTGGGTTGGTATCTCTGCTGGCCAAACTGGTGCCATACCAGGTTATTTCAGGCTAGCAGGATTATCCACTCCTTTGGAGAGTTACATTGAAATGCAGTGGTTTATCTACTTCTATATTTAATGCAATTATCATTCTCTTTCCCAATAAATAGTACTTTACAGTATGCTTACAGCAGCAGTTTGCATTACCTTGTTGCTCAAAGTTGTTTTTCTTTTTGATTGTTTGGGTGTTTATTTTTTCTTTTTCACTGTTTAACAACTTCAGCTGTATTTTTATTTGTCTTGATTTACATGACATCAATCACTGCTTCTTCAAAAATATCTCATTTAGCAGAATTTTAGAATTTTAACCATCTAAAACTTAAGCATATACATAAAATAGTGAGATTCATCTTGTTATTCACAGAGAAAGAAAATAAATAATTCATTTACTATGTTTTAGAGACATTGTTATATATTTAGAAGAATTGGCCTTATAAGGTATTTTTTCTCAGTTGATGAGGTGCAACCTTAGCATCATTATCCAGACATTTAATTTTTGGATGCCTTTAATGATGAGATAGTATCCACCTCTGCCTAACTTGAGTACAAAATATTCTGAATCTTGATTTCTCCTTGGCTGCCATTGAATTCACTCCTTAGAATATTTATTTCACTCCCAACCTACAACTGCCCAGAATTCAAATATCCTTTCTAAGAGTTTTCCTCTGAAAGAAATTGATTTTCTTTATTCTTCATTTTTTTTTATTTACTGTGGATGAATTTGGCACAGTTATTCCAAAGTCTAAGTGTATTTATTGAGATTTTGATAAAGTATAACACAAGCCTTTCTATTCTTACTGTGCTTACATAGAGCCCTGGCAGCAATAGAGGGAAGACCAAAGTGTGAAAATATTTTCTTTAATAACAAAAAATGTACATGATGTAAAAGTGATTTCTCAAAATTTTCTTTTAGTCTCTTCTCTATACAGTGCTAGATTATGTCACTTAAAAAGAGGCCTGATAAGGTTTGCTTAACATTGCTTAAAATTATTATTCTGCTAAAATTAGTCACTACTGCTGCTTTTTGTCTTGATGAATCATGTCCATTCCTTGTATCAACCCAGGTAGCACAATCTGTGTCTTTGCCATTTTAGCTTAATGAGGACAGTGAACCCCAATGTGCATTACCACAAAGGGTGAACTGAAATGCTGGAGCTGTCTAATCTCTATAGGTATCTGTCATTTCATTTTACACTCTCTGCATGATGGACATTGGCAGAAGTGTGAACTGCTTTTAAAGTTTCAAATCAAATCAGGACATTTGCTCAGCCTCCATTGTATCCTTCTTATACCCTGCATAGTCTCTGAGGATTAAAGAACTGTTACTTGTCACATTATCAGTTAAATCAAGAAGGAAGTACATATACTGTTCCAATTGATCATTAAAAGATTTGAATCTCAGTTGCCTTTGGAAGACTCCTGGTCTTTATAAAGGATGAATCTTTTCCTGTTGGAATCTGCAAAGACAACAGAATATATATCGATATTCATCCCTTTAAAACTTATTGCTGTGTTTTAGAATATCTTAAAATTCAGAACTTTTTTCCCTGATAATGATACTAACTAACGTTTATATTTCCTGACTGGATGAATAGAAAGTAGGCCTAAACAACAAGGTTATTTGTCACCTTACAACTACGTTAATAAATAAAAGATTATTATTTCATGAGTGAAAATTTAATATTCTCTAATAATTGTTCATTCATTCATTCACATTCATTTCCCAGAATCCAAGTAGCAGGAAAAAATATTGTATTTTTCTTTCTTGTTATTTTTAAAAACTCTACCTGTTAAGGTTATTCATTAAACAATAAGATAATTCTGATTTTAAACTATTTTAAGAAGACTTACTTTAATTTTTGACTGAGAAGACTGACCTGAAGTGACTATGATGCTTAGATATTGACATTACATTAAATATAAAACAAGACTTACACTTTTTTTGGGAAATACGGTATTTCTGATGTCTTGGTGTCATCGTAATTGAAATGGATTTTCTATTTAAAAGAAATGCCAGCCTTCATTTAAACATAATTAGGGCCATCCCAAGTTACTTGGTATATATCCAGGATTTGCCATCCAAAAGTCAGTCAAAATTATCTTTGAAATCTGACTTACCCTTATGAGATATGAATTTACTATTAAGGAAAAAAAAAAGTTATGTAAACAAGTTAAGGAAAAATTCTACCTGCTGGAGTCTATTAAGAATTTTGTCCTTTTTAAAAATAATTTTATTTTTGAGCTGTAAAATACTAAGAAACCTTTCATCTTCTGAAAGAAATAATTTTGTGGGTGATTCCATTCTTACATTTTTAAGTAGGTTGCAAGAAAACTTCCCGCAAACAAGTAAAATGCAAGCAATGTCTTCCACATGATTACATTGTGCATCAAAGATAACTTACCTATAGGAATACTTAGTTGACAGACATCCATATTCTGGAGATAAAGTTAGAAAATTGTGTAGAAAGTCCTAGCATATGTGGTCTGATCACACTAGAATTTCTGTGCTGCCTTTCCTGTGTGTATGTCGTGCTTACCTGTGTTTATGTAATAGCTGATGACATATGCAAAATGGTACATTTGTTCAATTATGTGTGATTTTTTTAAAATATCCATGCAACAGTTCAATCAAAGTAACCACTTATATTAAAAAAAAAAAAATGTTGCCATCTTTTGCTAATTCAAGACACAAAACTTAGCAGTATATAAACAACTTGATCTTGAGTACTATAATTTAAATTGACATCTATATATACTAAGAGGCAGAGAAAGCTGTGATAAAAGCTTGTGCAGAGTTTACTTGCACTTGATGCTCTATAAGTAGGGACTTACGATGAGGGCTTTTTAAATTAAAGAAAAACAAGATATAGTGCTTATTTGGGAGTCTGGGTAGAGTCTTATAAAGGTTACATGAGAAATAAGTTAATGGACTGAAGTTTATAGCTGTGTGTATAACTGTCAAATCTCTGTGTAAATTATCTTTCTCTTCTGCTGGCCAGAATGCAAAAATCCAATAAACTGTTAATAAAAATGGAAAGGTCATATGTAAATACCACAGATTTTGAAAATGAATCAGAAAATTGCGACAGTTTGCACACAAATATCATTTGATATTCTGTTTCATGATGTCTAAAGTGGGATGGGACTTATGACAAGTGTTTTTATCAAAGTATGGTGAGAAAATATCCTGTGAAGAAGATATTTGCTTTAAATCTTAAAACAGGTGTTTGATGACTAATTGGCATTTGTTTCTCTAGCTTAGAAAGAATTTTTCTATTTTATTAAGAACACCCAAAAATAAAGACTGATTTCATTATTCTAGTAATTTACCAAGAGTGTTTACAACAGAATATACATTCTTGTCTTTTGAGTTCACTTGAGCACATATTTGTTTATGTATTTTTATTTACATTGAAATATATTGGTAGAATGTTTTATAAAATAAAAGATGAAGAATTTTGCAAGAAGACTAATTTAATGCTCTGCAGACTGGATTTTACAGCACCAGCTTCAATTAAGACAGTATTGCCTATATTTTCACAGAACTATAGGATGGTTTGGCACAGAAGGGACATCAGAAAACGTCTAGCTCCAGCTGTTGTACTGGGCGCAGGAATGCTTTCCGCTAAACCAGGTTCTCAAAGCTCCATCCAACTCAGCCTCGTGCATCTCCAGGGTTGGGGCATTGGTTTTTATGGGCAACCTCTTCCTGTGCCTTACCATCTTCTTTCTAATATCCAATTTAAACCAGTTTTCTTTCTGTTTGAAGCCATTTCCCCTTATCCTACCACTGAAATCCCTCGGGAGAAGCCTCTCTCCAACTTTCTTTTAGGTCCTCTTTAGGTACTAGAAGGCTGCTAGAAGGTCTCCCCAGAACGTTCTGTTCTCCATGCTGAACAACCCCAACTCTCTCAGCCTGTCTTCATAGGAAAGGTTCTCCAGCACTCTATCATCTTCATGGTCCTCTTCTGAACTCACTCCAACAGTGAGTCACTACATTTGCCCTCATTTTGTTCCTGAATGAAATATACTTTAATCTTTAAAACCTGAGATTCTACAGCTACTGGAGTGATACACATTTATTTAATTTTAATTAAATAGAACATATTTTTAAAAAAAGTATTGCAAACATATTGGTCTATGTTGTGGTTGAGGGGAGTCAATTTCACTCCTGAGTTTCCCTTCTTGTTTATGTTGTTTTTTTCCATTAAATATGTAATGTAAATGTACTGAATACTTTCACAGTACTGCTTCTTTATTTAAGAATTTATTGCTTTTCTTCTAGACTGTTTAATAGTACTACTAAGGGATGTCAGCCTTAGTACTTGTAACTAGAAAAGATTTTTGTTAAGGATGCAATTTTCTCTTAGAATGATCTTCAGGCAGTGGATTAGTAATGAAATGACCTGTAAGATGTGTGCTTTGTAATCAACACATGAATAAAAAACCCCACTGCTTACTGCAAAAACAACATCTTGATATCAAAGATGCTCTAAAATTAGAGTGATTACACACTTATTTTTCTAAACAGAAAGATTAATAATGTTTTTAATCAAGAATAACCTTCAAAAATAAATCAGGAAGGACACAGGAGATTTGGCCACAGGGTTACATAGCCACATTAGCAAACAACTTCTCTGTAGCTTGTTATATAGTGATTTTTTGTCATTTTATCTAATGAATCATAATTTTATGTGCAAAGGTCATCAGAGCCTTTGGACTCCTAGGGTACTCTATTCTTACATAAAAACAATATTATTTTTTTATTTTTAAGTAAAGTTTTTCTTTTTCCTCAAAAATTATAACTGCTGACTTACAGAAAATTTATAATAAGAAAAAGATGTGCCAGCAGATCAAAAGCCTAGATCAGACTCACACAGTATTTGTTTGGGAACTATACTAGCATATCCCATTGTTTATCTGAAGGAAAAAGGGAGTAGAATAGAGTACAACTTCACTGTTTACTTGTACTGATTCTTTTAGAAGACCAGATTAAATCCTAGCCTATTATTAAAAGCTTTGGAATGAAAGTGATCCCTGAATTTTGTGAGGCTGGACAAACCTCCCATTATAGACCTGCATTTATGTATGCCTCATCCTGTGCGTTCTACTGGTAGTGCAAAATTATTCTAACTATATACAAAGAAGTAAAAAATCAACTGTTGAAAAGCCTTTGCAGGCTGCCAGATGCTGAGGTTTGTCCACATAGTACTGCACTGTATGAGGCAGAAATATTCATCTTGAAATGTGTTAATATTCCAATGCAATTTTTCTAATTCTATTGCAAGAATGAAGAGTCCTAATTTCTGCTGCATCCAAGGAAAGTGTTATCATTCCCCCATTTGTTGTCTTAGGAAAGTGTGATGATATTGAATCCATATTAACATATCAGTTAATATCCATTGAACATATAAGTTTGACTCCTTTAGAAATAGCAAACTAATTCACTGGTTTTGTAAAACAAAAAAAAAAAAATAGAAGAAAAACGTGCTCTCCTATTAGCGTAACACAAAATGATGCCCATATGTACAAAAAAATTACATTTCTTTTGCATAATTGAGAAATTCCTTTTTTTGTATATTTAGACAGAGTTGAAAATTTGTATATATAAAAATCACTGAAAGGCAACCTAAAGTAGCAATTAAAAAAAACCTTATAAAAAGCATTGCTTCAAAAATTTGGTACTTCCAGATGCAGTTGGTGATGCCTGTGTTTTATTCAGTAAGGTATCTACCTTATATATCTTCTATATCTACCTGTATACTGGAAAACCTGAAGAGAATCAAATTACCATGAATTCAAATTTTCTTGAACTAAAAAAGTACACAATAAAGAGTTTTAGGATATGTGTTATACACTGTCATAAAGATTTTAGGCATACTAAGTAATGCACGACTCTGTGCTCAGCTCCATAATTAAAAAAGTTATTCCAGCTCTTTTCTGCACAAGGTTTTCTGGAGTCGTGAGCTGAGTGACTTTTAAAAGCACAGGAAGGGAACTGATCATGAAATCTTCAGAACAACTGTGCTGTCATTTTTTTTCTTCTCTGTGCAATTCTTTTCTCTATGTGCTGAATCTCATGGAAGAGGAAGAGGTACATTCTGTAATCTCAGTAGAAATTATTGGGTTAAACACCTCTGTTTTAAACACCTCAGCATTTTTTAAATTCTATGCTTTGAAGAACCATGGGACTATTAAGTGTAAACTTGCTAGTGTTTTCAATTAACATTTCAGTGCTGCAAACTTTCAAGCACTAGACAAAAATTAAATCATCTATACAACAAAATATTTATGATGGATAATTAATAATTACATGGAGGTAATGAACCCTATATCTTAGAATACTCAGGCTGGGAGCTGTTGTGACATATCTAAATACTTACCACAGTCAGAAAAAATGGTCTTCTAATTATTTTAAAGATTTTGATGATGTTATCAGTAATTTACATAGACACTCAATTTGTCTTTTTCTATTGTATACTTATTATCATCAGAAATCATCAACCTCACAGCATTCAGTACAGATTCCTACTCTCTTGAGCTGGACAAACAAAATATCTGTACTGCATATGTTACAGATTTTTTTTTTTCACCTATCAGTGTTATGTCAAGCCCTGAATGTTATAGATTGATCACTGTGTGACCATTCAGAAATTATTTTCTAATATTTTCTAATATTTTCTAATAATAAAAGTACATCATAGATATTAATTTAGATTTAAATCTTTCTATATCTAATAAAATATTTGATATTTACCACTTTCTTTTCCTTTGACACTTTTCATGTTTTCTATTTCATTGAGCTTGCTCTCTAGGCAAGCTGGTTAAAGAACTCTGAAAAGCAAAATAAAATAAATTTTAAAAGAGAGAAGGAGAAATAAAGAAGAATAAACTTGAGAGTCAGGCTTTTGATTTGATTTTGTTCTTTTTTTTCCTACTCAGTCTTCTCACATATCAGTTTTAAATAACATTTAAACCTCTGGCTCCATAATTTTCTAATAATTGGAAAGGCAGATAATTAGTAGGTATTGAGAAAATGTAAAGCTCTCCAGATTCCTCAATCAGATCTTGTGTATCATATTATCCATAAACTAAAGTGGCTCAGTGGACACCCTTTACCAGAAGATTTTGTCAGAATATCAAATACCTCATTGAAAAAGCTTCCAGTATTTGCTGAGAATATTATTCTGCAAGAGACATATATTGCATGGAAAGATGAGAGAGCTGATGCATAGCTTCTGGACAGTGTCCCACCACTTTGCCATGAACTTTTATATCTTTGCAAAATCTTGATGTTTGTGGGCTGGTTTTCTTTTTCCCTTTAGCTTTTCTTTCATCTTAGGAGACATTTGGTTTCATTTCATCTTTTTTCATCTGCAGAACTACAGTGCTGCTGTAAGTAATAATGCCTTCTCTGGTGTGGTGTTGCAGCTACTGAGGCTGACAGTATACAAGATAATACTTTGATAGGATTTTGATAGTATTACAAAATGTTAAGGACACAGTTGTTACTATGAATAGAAAAAAAAATTACATAACCGTCACTTTCTCTTGTAAGTCTCATAAGGCAAAGCAGCTGGGCTGCAGTGTTCTTGTTTTGCTTCAATGTCCTTACTTTTTCCCTCAAATGAAGCAATATTTCCAGACACTTCAAGTCCTGCAGCAAATTTCACAGAACTGTTTGAACTCTACCATTCTCTGAGGTTTTGGGGCTGCAGAATTCTGCTCACTGCTTCTGGAAGCTGATGTTGATGACAGCTGACCTTAAGTCACAAAACTTGTGGATGGCATAGGTGTTAAAATGTAAATTAGATTTCTTTGTTAAAGTGAGAATAGAAATCTGGTGTAAGAGGTAACAAGCTAAGATCTTGAAGATAATAATTTTTGTTACTAAACAGAAAAAAATTGCTATTGTTGAAGGAGATTAATAAGTTTCTCTTGCTGCGTTTGAAAGGCTCATGAATGCTACAAAATAAAATTGAGGATGTCAGGCCCTTAGCATCAATTATTTTGCTCTCTTCTCTTCTCTTCCCACTGTACTATGTGCTAGTGTAATGATATCATTAAGTAGGCAAGGATTCTACAGTTTTGGAAAAAAAGCCACTGAATGGGGTGAGCAAAAAATTTAAAAATTTTATAACAGAGGGAAGAATTTAAAGAATTGACTTGGAAGCCTTAGCATCAGATGATAATTATTGACTCCACTGCTGCTATTGCTATCAGTTAAAAAGCAAAACTTACCTTAGTGGTTTACTTAACACCCTTTTCATATAGAGAAATATGTATTATAGTTAAAAATACAGAAGGGAAAGACAGTAATCAAGAGGGAGAATTTTATCATGATCATGATTTATTCTTTTTGCTTTCCGTTTGTATGATTTGTGTTGGTTTATGCTGCTGAGTTTCATATTCACCCTAACTACAAAGGATTGTCTATCTGTAAGGTGTACAGCCCATTTGCTCCAACAAAGTCAGTCATCTGAGCAAAACTGTGTTTGTGGGATTGTGCTTTATTAGAAATTCCCAAAACTCCTCTACAAATCATGTAGGACCCACATCCCTTGCTGCCTCCCCTTACTAGAACTGAGATTATAGAAACTACTGAAGCAACAGTACAACACTACAGCACTACCAGAGGGTTAGCAAGATTCAGCTCATTTACAGTGCATGTGGAATACCATTGTTTTTTGCCTTTTCTATTTCTTTTGTTCCTTTTAACATATTTCTTTAAAAGCATGCTTACTTAAACTAATAACTGTGATTTGAGTCCTCATTATAGTCTAAAACCTCTCTATTCATAAAAGCTTTTCCTCTGGCAAGCTTTCATAAAAGTTTAGTGTAGCACTTGTGCTCTACAACAAATCTGCACATAACAAAAGGGAATTCCACCCTTCACCCCAAGCTAACTTGTTATTATTTTGCTCAGAGATGCTTCTGGTGACAGTGACCACTGTGTGGCAGTTGTTCTATGATGCTGGATAATAAAATTCCTGTGGGAAACTGCATATTCTCTTAATGCTGATACCTTCCTGCCAGTGTCAGCTTTTGAATGACAAAAGGTGCAATTAAAGCTTTTGAGATGTGCATAAAATAACTAGCCTGGTTCCTGTTAACCCTAAATAATTCTTGGGACATTATGGAATAAATCTGACTTTTCACCTCAGTAAGAATTTTTCTTTTTTTTTTTCAAGCCTGGCATTCTTCTTAGCTTCAAAACAACAAAAAGAAGAAACCAACTAAAACTGTAAAGAAGCTACAGTTTCCAAGGATGCCTCAAGTACTGGCCAAAAGTAGTAAGATAATGAAAATTCTAGATGACGTTCTCTATTTCTCTCCTAAATTACTGGTTTACTGCTGGTTTTATATTTGAACCAAACCAAATTTTATTTACCCGTTTAGTTAGAGACTGAATTTATCCAACAGTTCTTTTTATATCATAATTGACCATAAGGAGATCTCGTTTTTCCTGTTGATCTCCTTCTTACTTTGAAGTTATAGAAATTTTGTATAAAATTGGAAACTGTGCCAGGGGGTGACTTAAAAAACCTGGTAAAGTTGTTTTAAGGGCATAATTTTATTCAACTGCATGGAAAAAACGAAACATTTAGCAGATAACCTAAGACTGTATTAGCTTTACTCTGCACAATTTATTTCCATGGAGCACAATTTATTTCATTTGGAGCTGTACTTTTTATGTGAATTGAAGGTTTCTCTGAATTTAGGAAGAGTTTAAGCCAAGAACATCAGAAAATTTTTGAGCTTATGGGAAAAAAGAAGAAAGCAGCCACCCCTCTCCTGAGGAGCAGGAAGGAAAGTGTAAAGGGGGAAAATCAACAAAACTTATTTCTTTATTGGCTAAATGATCAAATCCTGACTGTATTGAAGTCTGGAGGCACTTGGATCTCTGGTGAGAGAGACATGGGGGAGGAATGTTTTCTACATTTGTAGTGTTAGCTTGTGGCATGCCTTGTTTCTGGAATACCAGCTGTGGAGCTGTCACCTGGCACCTGTCATGAATTGAATCATTATAATAGGTGTTACCTCATGTTCCAATATCTTGCTCTGTTAAATCTTGCGCTACTGTGAAGATGATCAGGATAGCATTTTAATACTATTCTTCGTTATAAAAACAAAGAAAGTAATGAATGAAAAACTCATCAGCCCAAACTGATATAGAGTCAGACCAGAAGGAAGGAATCAAAGCTCTGAGCCATAAAAAAGATGAGCACTTTCATGTTGATTATGTGATTGCCATGTCGATTAACCAAGAATGTTTCAGTTTCCACTGCCAACAGTGTCACCATTTTCAACAGTGGCAAGTTGGGGGGCTTCATTGGGTCACATTAATTCTTCTAGGGAAAATTACTTTAAAAATTTGTAGCTTTAGAAAAATTCTGAAAATGTCACAGATAAACATTACCGTTTCCAAATGTAAAATAATTTTATTGTGTGTCTCTGTGTATTTGTGTATGGAGGTATGTACACAAGCATACTTCTACATACACTTTCTAGAAATTTGCTCCTTGTAGTGAGGTTTCTACTGTTTCTTGCCATGTTTTCCAACATACTGAAGCAAAACAAGATCACACTATTCTTTCTTATATCAAATCTCAGAACTGACTTAAAAGAACATGCAGACATAGAGCTAAAGGTGGGCACCTTTGCTGTACCATTTCTTCAGATCAAGTGTGATTTTGCATTTATTTTTCCCTTTATAATTAGCTGATAAAATCCAATAACATAAAAATAACAATCCGGTAACATCCAATCCAATAGCAACCTCTCTTTCTAAACCTGGAAACTAGTCCTTTTTTTTACACAAAAATATCTAGAAGATAAAAATAGAAACATAACATCAAATAATTTTTACTTATCTAAGTGTCTGGTGAATATTCGATAAACAGAAAGTCCATCGCATAAGTCTGGCAAGAAATTGATTTGAAAAAAATATTTAAGTAGTATCAAGTTTTATTATTGTATAGCATACTAGTCTATAGTGTTATACCAGTAGAAGAATATATATTGTAATCTCATCATTCATCATTTATATATCTTAGAATGAATCGCAGAACTGTAGAATGGTTTGATTTGGAAGGAACCTTACAAATCTTATTTCAACTCCTCTGCCTTTGCAAGAGACATTATCTGGACTTATCCGGAAAATTCTGATGAAAGAAGAATAAGCTTATGAAAAGAGTAAAGATTTAAGCACAGTTTAATGCTAGTTCATCCTTTTAAGGACGGACAGAATTATAGATGTAACTGTCAAAATAAATTGTAATTGCAAATTATTTTATCACTGCTGTATATTTAAATTCCTGTTTGTTATAAGCATGTTATGATGCTATTCAGTTGAGATATTGCATATAGAAGACTTTCTCTTGATACAGAAGATGAGGAGTGTTTATTAAAAAGGCAATATATTTTTTCTTCATAACTGATAACTCCGGCCTTGACTTTGTTGTGATACAGAGGTCACCTATTTCACTGACTGTGATTATATTTTATTCATCTGGAGATCAAAACCACAAGAACATATGAAAAAGCAATATAAGGAATACTATGAAGTAAATGGGAGTGTGTTTTCCTTTCTTTAATCACCAAAGAATTTGAACAATAGCCTCAAATGTCAAAGGACTTCCATTCAGTTTACATTTGTAATCCAAGTGTGAACATAAGCACAAGAACCCTTGCTCAGTCAAGATCTAAACCACAGTGTTCCACTCATTCACTGCTTTTTAAAATGTCATCCGCCCTTAAATTACTTCAGTTTTTCATAGGTGAAAATATGAAGAGTACAGACTCATTTGCTAAGACGTCAGCCAGGAGTCAGTTAGCAATTCTTGTGATACTTTTTGATCTCTTCCGTGTGAAGGTGCAATATAAAAGATCATGACCTGTACTGTTTCTTCTATTCATAATGAATACCATAATTTATAAGATTCTGTCAAGCAAGTCTTAGTGTGAATGTTCAATTTTTAATTCTCATTTTGAGACAGATATGATTATGTTAACTTAGAAATGGGGTTTTTTTTCCCAAAGAAGACAAGACCCAACCAGCTGTGCAGAATACCTTTTGTTCAAAGAGACAAGTCTGTAGGTGGAGACATTCTACCAGATTTCAATTTAAAGCATTTGTACTCATGTATAAAATAAGCGTTTGACCATCCTGCCCTGCTCTATACTGGTGTGCTTTCACCTCGAATACTGTGTACACTCTTGGGCACCACAATGTGTAGTGGGTTGACCTTGGCTGGATGACTCTATCACCCCACAGATGGATAGGGGAGAGAAAATATAACTAAGTGTTCAGCAGCAGAGATAAGGTCAGAGAAAGATCACTCACCAAATACCCCCATGGGCAAAAAGGACTCAAATTAGAGATATTGATTAATTACTAGCAAAATCAGAGCAGAATAAGGAGAAGTAAAAAAATACCTTAAAAACAATTTTACCTCCACTCCCCCCTCCTTCCCAGCTCTACCTCCTCCTCCTGCAGCACAGGGAGACAGGGCATGGGGGTTATGGCCAGTCCATTACATGTTTTTCCACTGCTTAGGGAGAAGAGTCCTTGCCCTGCTCCAGCATGGGGGCCCTCCCACAGGAGACAATTCTCCATGAACTTCTCCAGTGTGAGTCTATCCCACAGGCAACAGTTTTCCAGGAACTGCTGCAACATGGGTCACTATTCCTCAGGGTGCCGTCCTTCAGGCACAGCCTGCTCCAGTGTGGGCCCTCCATGACGTCACAGGTACTACCAGGAGACCTGCTCTGCTGTGGGTTCTTCTCTCCTTGGATCTGTAGGTCCCTGCCATGAGCCTGCTCCAGCATGGGTTTTTCACAGGATCACAGCCTCCTCTCCAGGCATCCACCTGCTCCTGTGTGGGTTTCCTCCACAGGCTGCAGGTGAACCTCTGCACTCTTATTGTCCTCCATGGGCTGCAGGGAAACAGCTGCCTCACCATGGTCTCCACCATGGGCTGCAGGGGAATCTCAGCTCCAGTGCCTGGAGCATCTCCCTTCTTCACAGACCTGGGTATCTGCAGAGTTGCTCCTCTCACATGTTCTCTCTTCTCTGACCACAATCACATCTGCATAATTTTATTTTTTTTCCCTTCTTCTTAAATAAGTTATCACAGAGTTGTTACCACCATTACTAACTGGCCCAGCCTCAGCCAGCACTGGCACTGCTGGACATGGGGGAAGCTTCTGGCAGTGGCTCAGAGAAGCAATCCTTATAGTCACCTGCTACAGAAACCTGCCCACAGAAACCCAAAATATTAAAAGACATAAAGCTATTAGAGAGCATCCAAGGGAGGTCAGCAGAGATGGTGAAGGGCCTTGAGGGGAAGCCATATGAGAAGCAGCTGAAATCACTTGTCTCATTCAGCCTTGAGAAGAGGAGACTGAGGGTAGACATTGCAGTCTTCAGCATTCTCAGGAAAGGAGGCAGAGGGGCAGTTACTGACCTCTTCACTTTCAGGACCTGAGAGAACAGCTTGAATCTAGTCATGAGAGATCTAGAGTTGGATCTCAGGAAAATGTTTTTCATGAAGAGGGCGGTTGAACACTGGCTCAGGCTTCCTAGGAAAGTGGTCACAGCATCAAGCCTGAGCATTCAAGGAGCATCTGAACAATACTTTCATGCACATGGTGCGACTCTTGGGTGTCCTATGCAGGGCCAGGAGTTGGACTTGGTGGTTCTGATGGGTCCCTTCTAACTCAGGATAGTGGAAGGATTCTATAATTTTTAAGATCAGAACTAAGGATTCCTCTTTTGCAAGAGGCTTTTCATGGCAAAGAAAAGAGGAGCAAGACCTCTAGACTTTTACAAAACTTGTTTGTTGCTACCAGATAATTAGAGGATTTCATGGCTATGATCACTGAGTAGATGCACTACACGCAATTTATCTTGTTCTAAGGGCAGAGTCATAAACTGCATATTGTATGTTAGTAGATAGTTGCCTACAAAACATTTCTCTTCAACTCCTATATGTATCATGCATCTCTAGGATTTCATGGTTTGAGGTCTGATTTGCTAGTCATTAGTACATTTAATTTTGTTAGCTCTTTAGTAATGACAGCTGTTTTTTCTGTCCTCTTCCCCATAAATAAATGCTGCTGGATTCTAAGTGAGAAATTCTGGAAAGTTAGGAAAGATAGACAATGTGTCAAAGAATATAGGGTATATTTTGATTAGAAGGATGTAGAGCTTGAAAATGTATGTTTGGATGGGAATATCCTTAGAAAGAGCAAAATTAGAAAACCTAGAAGTTGAATTGGTTTTTACTAAGACATTTATAAATCAGGTTCTTCAAAGGTTTTTAGATAATATAGCTGCTTTACATAAACGTTTCCCTGTATAAATAAGATTTTCTTGAAATAAATTTTAATCCCATTTTCAAATATAAGTAGTAGATATAATGAACCATTAAGAACAGCAACAGCAAATTTTATGTATCCTGGGAATACAGTAGGTGTATTCCATTGAAGATCCAATTAATTCAATATTTTATATAAAACACTGACCAGAATTCAATTTACAATGTATGATATAAAGATTTTATGTAATGATGAAGCCATGAAACATCTTAGGCATATGAAGTTGCTGAACTTTGGACTTCCTGTAGTGAAAAAGCAATACAAACAATGCTTTAGAAGGGCAAGTCTCAGATTAGTAATATATTTTAAATTTTAGCAGGTGACTTTTATTTCATATTATTGACTAACTGAAATAGTAGGGTTTTGTGTGTGTATGTATTCAATGCAAACAAAGATCAGGTGTAAAGGCAGTTAATAGATATATTAGAATGAGCGACCCAGCAATGTGTGCTTGCAGCCCAGAAAACCCTCAACATCCTGGACTGCATTTAAGGAAGCATGGTCAAGGGAGGTTAAGGGAGGTAATTCTCCCCCTCTGTTAGGGAGAAGTTCTTTATTATGAGGGTGGTAAGACACTAGATCAGGTTGTCCAGAGAAGCTGTGGATGCCCCACCCCTGGATGTGTTCGAGGCCAGGTTGGATGGAGCTTGGAGCAACCTTTTCTAGTGGATGGTGTCCCTGCCCATGGCAGGGTGGTTGGGACTAGATCTCCAAGGTTGCTTCCAACCCAAACACAAATTCTGTGATTCTGCGATTCTACGAGTAAGGACTGAAACAAAGTCTCTTGTATAAGAGTAAATGTTTTTCTAGGCACATGAGAAAAAAAATAAAAGATGCATACGTGGCTATTTAGTTAGGCATCAGCTTCACTAATATTATTCTTATGGGAATTCCTTGCAATAATTTGGCATTTAGTGCGCTTCCTCTCTTAATACTTGTAGGACAGAAGGACAATTCTCACTTTCTCTGTGGGACTCTGCTAATTACCCTTCTTTCTGAAGCACTTATTCTGATTTGATTTTGCCAGATCAGATAATAAGGGATTACAGATTCATTCCCAAGCTGTTTTTCATGATTGAACCAAGTTTCCACTGCACTTTTTCAGAATACTTGCTGACTAGATGCCCCCCAGAATAGCAACCCTTACTAGATAGCTGACTTAGAGAGACAGCCCGAAATTCATATCCTGCTTATGACCACTTACCCAAATACTTACATTGACTCAGAACAGGTATGTTATCAATTGGAAAATTTAGCCCTCATCTCTGATTAATATTATTGTGAAGTCATTCTTAAATTTTATGTACAGTCTTTCTGTTTTCTTATGATTCATGTATTTCCTGGACATATATTTGCTGATAATAGAATATACACGGGCTTTCCATTTCCTGGTCAGTATTCTCAATCAACGCATTCAGTAGTCTACAGCCAAGTGGAAAAAGTCACTTTATTTGCTGTAAACCCCTGCTTCACTTTATAAGAGGCTTGAAAGATCAAATATTTAAAGATCACAAATTGTCACTAGTGTTCTGTTGCTTCCCAGCTACCAAACGATTTTGAAATACATTTTTGTACCATGCAACATCTGTCCAATGATGTTTTAAGCAGAATCTGAAATAAATATTTACCCTTTCTTCCCACTTCTTTTTGTTTGTATTTTGTCCCTCTGCTTGTATGCCAAACTGCTGCAATAATGGAGGTGCAGGAACATTCTTAAGGGTAATTGGATGTCTTCCTGAAGACAAATCATTTGTTGTATGTGGATCAATTGAAAACTCAGAAGCTTTCTTTTCTAAATTTGTCAAATTTTGTGCAATTCTAGGACACAGAAACAATTGCACCTTTCTTTAAAAGGCAAAATGTACATTTATTTCTTCTTATAATTTTTGAAAATACATTAATGAAACAGACTCCTTTGGGATTAAAGGAAATTTAGAATTAGACTATCCATCTCCAGACTCCATTGAAGTACTGTGTAATGAGTACAATCCTTTAAGTCCTGGTGAGTTAACACTGAGTAGATCAAAGCTAAAAAAAAAAAAAAACCAAACTTCAGAAGGTGGAATTTATTAAAAAAAAGTCTCTGATTAAATGTGTTGTTTATGAAATGTTCTAGTTTGCTAGCCCTAGAAACTGGAGTCATGTCTCTTCCAAATAAAAAGTTCTCTGTAAGTAACAGCAAGATATCTATCCTGTTTTTCTGCAGTAGCTTAAGAGACAGGATGGATGAATGCTGGGAAGCATCCAGGAATATAAAACGTGTCTAAAGTTGGAAACATGTAGGAAAAAGTGCTTATCAGATAGAAACCACCTGCAGACTAAGATCTGAAAAGGAATTCAGATTGCAGAGCAGTTCAATTCAGTTGTCTGACTTTGTTCACGTAGTTCTTCTATGAGTACAGAGGCCAGGTTTAGTCACTGGCTTCTGCCTTAAGTGATCCATGTGGCTCTCATCCCAATTCTGCACCAAAGTGTAGTGGAATAAAAGGGCAAACTTGAATTAATGATCTAAGAAGATTCCTTTGTATCTGCCAGTATGTTTATGGTAATGGCCAAATAGTTTTCACTGGAGCAGTAAGACAGACCACTAAATTTCAAACTCATCAGTATATTATGTAGGCTATAAAAATGTAATGTGAAGGGTTTGGGGTTTTTTTTTGGTTTTGTTGTTGTTGTCGGTTTTTGGTGGGGTATTTTTTGGTTTTATTTTTTGGCAGCTAATGCATTATTTTTCATTGACAAACTCCACAAAGAAGAAGCAATGCTCAGTCTTCTAATAACAGCCTTCAGCATCTGATTTTATTTACTATACTTTCTATTTTCAGTATATTTATAGCAGTGCTGTTTACAGGCTGAGAGATTTAAAAAAAAAACAAAACAGTGAGAGGTGGTTACATTTTCAGAAGATTCACAAACTAGTATTGTTCATAGTAAAATGATTAACAGAAATAAGGAAAGAATTTCGATAGTTTTTCTCTCCATTGAGAGTATGGCACAAAAAAAACCCCTGTATAGATAAAATGAAAGCAGTAGTAATGCATACGGTAGTGTCCACAGCAAAGTATGCTCATCATCCAGTTTTACATACCATCCAAGCAGAAAACTGTAAGGAAGAAAACCACAAAACACCAGAACCTATTATATCTTTACCTTCAGTGCGTTTCATCTCATCCTTTACAATTAATTTCTTTCACTTTCCTTTCATTTTAGTGGTTTATAATCAAAATGGAACACCTTGATGTCCTGCCATGGTAGAAGTCCTTTACTAGTAAGTCTTGTGTGATATGGTACACTTTTGCCACAGAAACAGATGTATAAGATATAGTTCCTACCATTAACATAGTAGATTGAAATAATATAGCCTAATGCAATACTGGGAAAAATGTAGCAGATTTAATTTTCCTATCCCTGCACAAGTGCTGAATTTAATTACTTGGGTGACATTCTTCCTGCAACAAGGAGACTTTGTACCATATCAGTGAATTTACACAAGAAAAATATCTGGCCCAAAACTTGAAAACACTTTCCTAGCTACTTAACCACAGGCACTTTGCAGAAGGAAAATGGAAGTCATTATTAAAAAAAAAAAAAAAGCGTTCCTAAGACAGAGAGTGATTAATGAATTGTATGAGTAATATGGATGTTGTAACCACCTACTCTTTTTGTAATTTACTGAGGAAAGCCAAAAGGTGTAGCAACAAAATTATTCCAAGCCCATTTCCTTCCAGTTCCCAGTGCTCTACCCAGGCTTAGTATCTGAGAAAGTTCTACTTGCCAAAAGCTAATGATAGCTGGTATTGTGTTGGCCCAAAAGAGTGATCATCATTTTAGCTAGGGTTATAATGATATTTCCTGCCATTACAGTTCACAGTTGGCAGAAGACCTACAGCAATTGGATCTTTCTAACAGGCTATTCTCATGTACTTGTGTTGTGTCAGTTCCATATTCCCTACTTTACAGATTTTTCTTCACCTGGATGTCTTGCTTTCAAGTTAAGGATTTTTACAGTTGACAATTTTTTTAACAATTTATAGCTGTCCTGGGCATATATCCCAACTCTTAGATTAAAGTGTTGTTGGGAGAGATACAAAGAAAGGCCTTCTATAAATCTTTCTGTAAAAAAAAATAAAGAAAATAGAAGCATTTTTAAAAAAATGTTCTCTGCTTATATACTGTGTAAGAATGATAAAACAAAGATGGTGGGCAAGTAATACTGACATGATTGGCATATATTCATTTATTTTAATTTATACCTGGTTAGGATTTGGATCAATATCTCTGATAAGAAAACTCTTTGCAGTGAGGTCTGTTACTTTGCAGCAAGTATTACACTTACTTTTAGTTCAAGATGGAAATTATTTATCTGGCATATAGGCAGTAATATCAAATTCAGGTCAATAGATCATACCTAATGTTACCAAAAACTATTCAAGAACCTTAAAACACCAAAGCTTTTTCATTACTGACCACCTGCTATTTATAAAGCCCAGAGGGAATTTTACTTTAATGTCCAAAGGGCTTTTTTAAACATATTTCACACATTTTCCACTAGCTTTTTGTTCAGATGTTGAAGCACCACATACAAGATTGTTGTCACTTTGACAAGCGCATTATGTTCCCAGATACACATGAATTCCTACAGCAGAGGTGAAGAGACAAGCAGTTATTCTGTGACAACAATACTGATAAGAGGAGGTGAACACAATGTCTCTGTCTGTATTTTTGCCTGTGTACCATATATATGCTACTGATTTATAGCAGGGTATGCAAGGAGCCTGTTAGGCTACCCTTACAACCCTAAGTATGTATTTTATTTTCTTTTTGCCTATTGATTGTTATTTCTTGTTTCTGCAAATAGAAGGAGGACTCCTATCTTAATTCACACATCAAGGCAGCCAGTATTTGTGCTGGTTTTGTATAAATGCCCTCTATTATTGTACTACCTCTTAGTTTTCCATCAAGAGATTAGGATTTTTCTTTCTACATGTAAATCATTATTTACTTTCATACCATGCAGCTGAACAAAAAAGATATAAAATATTTAAGTAACCCTAAAGTCAGTGGAAATAACCGACTCTTTGGAAAATGGCCTTGGGTTGTTTTTCTTTAGAGCAGTTATAGAAACATCAAGGTTAAGAGTTTATCACTCACTCTTAACGCTGTATTTTCACTTCACTGTTACTCCATTGAGTAACTGGATAAAGGTGAAGCTTGAGGAGTGACAAGGAAGGTGACTCTTACAGGAGAAATTGATGTTGGGGTAGAACTCTCTTCAGTCAGATTAATGACTTGAATCAATGGATCTGAGATGTCCTTCTGTACCAAGAAATTCCTGCAGTTTCTGGTGTTCTTTTATCTCCATCTTTTGCTGCAAAATTAAAATGCATTTTGAGAAAACTTTTTGGGGTTTACAAACCAAATAAATGATAAAGATGCCAAACCAGATGCAGCTCCAGCAAAACAGTTGAAAAAAATCAATTCCCAGTGTGATATTTTTAAATAAATAAAACTAGATGTTATCATTGCAGCTGTGACTTTAAAGATTTATTGTGCAAGCAGAGTCCAGCAATGTTTTTTCACCATATCCTCTCCATTTTGACAACATTTGGTAAGATAGAGAAGAATCTAATTACTTGCTTTAAAATACATACTTGTAATAATTCACTTGTATGAAAACATTGTGAAATAGACTGTGAAATATTTTTCCAAAATATTCAGTGACATGGCAATACAAGATTATTCACTTATTCACTGTCTATGACATAGGGTTAATAAATTCTAAAGCCCTAAGATAAAATTTCTTCATAATCCAACAATGAGAAGCAGAAATTGCCTTTAATAATTTCCCGCAGCTTTTAGACAACCAACCAAAAAAAAAAAAAAACCCCACCAAAAAACCAAAACAAAAAAAAGTGAAGCATTTTTAAGAGAGAAAGATGTTCACTGGCAGAAAAATAAAATGATAGTTTAAAGAACCACAGTATCTATTAAGATAAATGGTCTGATGCTTGAAAATATTGATGCATTAATTAGAATACCTAATGAAAAACTACCATTTAAAAAGACTAAACCATGTGAGAGAATCTGAAACATATCAATTGTTCTTCATGAAAAATAAACCTACAAATTTTAGTTTCAGAAATACAAATTATATAGTCAGAGTCAGTCCTTAATTTACACTTCCAGATTAATAAGAGAATTCATATATTAGTATGTGACTCATTCTCTTTATTAATTGTCAAGTTTAACACAAAATGTTAAATTTCATTCCTGGTTCTCACATTAGAAAGGAGACTTATTGCAAAGACATTTTCATTTTATTCCAAGCAAAGTACTGATTTCTTTAAAGATATTAAAACTGAATGGGATAAAAAATGAAAACACAATATGATCAAACAGAGTAGATCTCAAAAAGGCACTTTCAAATATGTGTGTCCTGGTGGAATATATACCCTTGATCCACAATACAGGAAGACAAGCAAAACTTTTAAGAATGGGATTCACAAAAGCAATCCCTTCATTATTAAAATCTGCCTTAAGTTGTAAGCAGAAAAATCCCCCCTCTATCTGCTTGCAACATTCCTCCTTATGCAGCCCAGAATATAATTCATAAATACCATATATATAAGATCTATGTAATATATATCTCATATATGAATATATAGGCTATCATATATACCTTCTTTACTTGCAGGGGCACATTGCTGACTTGTGTAAAACTTTGTGTCTACCAGGGTCCCCCAGTTCTATTTTGCCAAGCTACTTTCCAGCTCTTTGGTCCCCGGTGTGTACCACGCATGCTACTATTTGTACACAGGTGAAGGAATTTGCATTTCCCTCTGTTGAACTTCAAAAGGTTTCTGTCGGGCCATTTCTCCAGCCTGACAAGGCAGCATGACCCTCTGGTGTATCAGCCACTCATACCAGTTCTGCGTCATCACCAAATCTGCTGATAGTGTGCTCAGCCTCATCATCCAGGTCACTAATGGAGACATGGAACAGGACTTGACCCAGGGCTGATCTCTAGGATATATTGCTAGACACTCATCTCCAAGCAGAATTCGTGCCTCTGATAAGTAGTTTGATGATTATGATCCCAGATTATCATCTGGGTTCTGGACCCAGAGACTTTCTCTTAAAACCCAGATGTTGAAGAAAATCATCTCCTCTCTACTGCAGACGTAAAATTTGGATTCAGTTTTCTATTTTCCTGAAATTTTTGAACCTGTTTAAATTTTTTTTAAAGATACTTACTTAGACCATAGACATCTATGGTTCAGCAACCTCAAGGCCTGTCATTAATCAAGTTTGAAAGCACTGATTAAATGCTGATTAAATTGGGAGAAAAAAGTGGAAGTATATATATTAAGGCAGATAACTGAGGAAAAGCATCATGAGGGCTTTGACATCAACTTGCCAAAATTCGAAAATATAAACAGCTGAAAAAAAGGTAACTGGAACTGAACATAAATGAAAAAGAGACTTTTAACTTAATAAAAAGGGATCACAAACTGGCATGTTCTATAAAGACAGCAATTATTCTGAACTCACTTTCTGGAACAGAGGAATAGCCCATAAATGTATATAAGATGAGAAATCAAATGAAAAAATACATATTGATAAACTATGCCAAAAATTATAGATTTTGACAGATAAGGATTAATGTGAGAATGACTGACTGGAATAGGAATTACTGAACACATAAAAAGGATTTTTTGTATGTGTCAGTCTCAGATTTTCTGCTATTTTTATTTTATTCAACTGTGCAGAATGTCTTGAATGACCAAAATGTTCTGAAGCAATTTAAAGACCTATTTAGGAAGCAGTTTACAAGGTGGAGTGAAATCTATGTTGAGCAAACTTGAAAGGCTTTGGAGGTTTGATTTAGATAAGCATACCAAGTGTGAATATTTATTTGAACCTATTTAACTTCTTGTATCTTCTTTTTGTTCTGTATCCAAATGACTCTTTCAAAGCTATTGGATGAATATTTGTAATAAGAAAAAATATATTAACAGCTTTTAAAGTGTTTGAACTTGATCTGGAAGGAAATGTTTTCTTTTTTGCCAGTGAAGTATTACTCTGTATCTGTAAAACACTGATATGTCACAGAATCCCAGAATCACAGAATAAACTTAATTGGAAAGGACCCACCAGGATCATCAAGTCCATCTCCTGCGCAGCCCCATCCCCAAGAGCCACACCATGTGCCTGACAGCACTGTCCAAATACTCAGGCTTGGTGCTGTGACCACTGCCCTGGGGACCCCGTTCCAGTGCCCAACCACTGTCTGGGTGAAGAGCCTTTCCCTAATATCCAACCTAAACCTCTCCTGGCACAACTTCAGACCACACACTCGGGTCCTGTAACCTGTCACCAGGAAAAGGAGATCAGTGTCTGCCCCTCCTCCTCCCCTCACAAGGAAGCTGTAAACTGCAGTGCTGTGTCTCCTCAGTCTCCTCCAGGCGGAACCCAGCGAGTGACCTCAGCCACTCCTCACATGGCTTCCCCTCAAGGCCCTTCATTATCTTTGCAGCCCTGTTTTGGACACTTTCTAACAGCTATATGAACTTACATTGCATTGCCCAAAACTGCCTCCAGAACTCAAGGTGAGGCTGTATCAGCTCAGAGCAGAGCAGGACAATCCCCTCCCTTGCCCAGCTGTCGATGCTGCGCCTGATGCCCCCAGGACAGGGTTGTCCCTCCTGGCTGCCAGGGCACTGCTGACCCATGTTCAACTTGTCCTGGACCAGGACCCCCAGGTCCCTTTGCACGTCACTGCTCTCCAGCATCTCATTCCCCAGTCTGTCCGTACATCCAGGTGCATCCACCATCCCAGGTGAAGAATCCAGCATTTTCCCTTGTTGAACTTCACATGGCTAGTGATAGCCCAGCCCTCTTACTTGTTGCGGTCTCTCTGCAGGGCCTTCCTGCTTTGAGGGAGTCAAGAGCTCCTCCCAGTTTTTTATTATCTGTAAACTTGCTCAGTATTCCATCCAGTCCTGTGCCCAATTCCTTTTAGATGATGTTGAAGAGCACAGGGCCTAAGATGGAGCTCTGTGGAACCTCGTTAGTGACAGGTCACAGCCTGATGTCACCCCATTCACTGTGACCCTTTGTGTCTGACCTGTAATCCAGTTGCTCACCCACCCAATGATGTTTTTATCCAAAAGACAGTATCAAAAGCTTTACTGAAATACAAAAGGATTACATCAACTGGCTTCCCATGACCAGCTAGGTGGGTTGCTGTTGCAGACAGGTAAAAGATGTTATAAAAGAAAGGTCTTATAAAATAACTTACAAGCCAGCTGTAGCTTGTAAGTTCCCATGTGAAACAATCTTGAGAATTAGAAGTTTGTTAAAACAGCAACCTGTTCTTGGAGACAAAAAATAAGTCTGCACCTGCATAAACAATAGATCTGTCCCTTGAGAATCCACAAAGAAAATATGTAAAAACCTGAGTGAGAAAGTCTTAGCATGTACACACAAAACACCTTTTAACCAATGAATTATGTAGCAAGAGAACTGGGTAATTAGAGCTGCACACGAGGTCTGTGAGAACTGTATAAATATGAGCTTTGTGAGTAAAGAAGGGGTTTTCCTGCGTGAAGAAACTGAGTCACATCTGCTTATTATTGCAACAGGTTGCCTTGTCTTAAAAGGAAATCAAGTCTGATAAACAGGACTTTCCTGTCCTTAAACTTTGCTGGTTGTGACCAGTGACTCTATTGTCTTTCAGGGGTTTTTCAATACCTTCCAGAATAATCTTCTCCATAACTTTACCAGTCATTGAAGTGACTCTGGCAGGCCTGTAGCTTCCAGGGTTGTCCTTCCTGGCCTTCTTGAACATTGGGACAATGTTGAGCAGCTTCCAGTCAGTTGGGACCTCTCCGGATTCCTAAGACTGCTGAAAAATCTAGATACGTTTTAAGATGACATCAGCTCACTCCTTGAGGATTCTTGGATGAATGCCTTCAGACCCCATAGGTTTTTAAGGATCCAGGTGGAACAGCAGATCCATCACAGTTTCAGGGTCAACTGGATGTTGATCATTCCCTCAGTCATGGTCCTGCAGTTCAGGGTACTGAGACCTTCTTGGTCCATTTTCTGTGTTGCAACAAGGATAAAGAATGCTTTAATTATCTCTGCCTTGTCCATGTCCCTGTTTGTGAGGTGATCATTCTCATCCTGTAATGGGCTGATGTTATTTTTACAATGCCTGTTGCCATTAATATACTTGAAACAACTCCTTTTTATTATCTGCCAGAGTTCTGGTCAACTTCTACTCCAGCTGAGCTTTGGATGCACAAATTTTCTCCCTACAGTGGCAAGCAGCATCTCTGTATTTTTCCTGTGTCACCTGACCTTGCTTCCATTGCATATACACCTTTCTCTTTTGCCTTATTTCCAAGAGAGGTTCTCTGTTCAGCCAGAGCAGCCTTCTGCCTCATCTGCTTGACTTGTGACATTTGGGGATCACCTGGTTCTGTGCCCCTAGGACATGATGATTAAAAAGTGACCCGCACTGATGGACCCCAGCATCTGCAAAAAGTCCCTGGGGACTTTATTTAACCGTTCCTTGAGCATGAGAAGTCTGCTCTCCTCATGCCCAGAGTCGAGGTTTTGCTCGCACTTTTTCTCCAGTCAACACAGATTATTAACTTGTTCATTTTGAAATCACTGTGGCCAAGATATCTGCCAATCACAAAATCCTCTCTGTTGACAAGCAGCAGGCTAGGAGGAGCATCTTTCTGAGTTGGCTCCCTTAGGACTTGTTCCATAAAGTTGTCATCCAAGTTTTTTAGGAATCTTCTGACCTGGGGTTGTACCAGCTGTGTGATGCTGCCAGTTAATTTCTGGCAAGTTGAAGTCTCTCATAAGGACAAAGGTAATTGGCCTGGAAGTTTCCCTTAGTTCCTCAAATAATAATTCATCGGTGCCAATGTCCTGCCTAGGAGGTCTACAGCAGACTCTTATGACGTCATTCACATTATTTGTTTGCCCTTCAATCTTATCCAGAGGCTCTCAACTGTGCCATTGCCAAATGTGTCATGAAGAAATGAAAAAAATTTAGAAAACAGAATGGAGAGAAAGAGCATACCATCAGATACCAAAAAGGGGAGAGTTACCCAGGGTATAAACAGTGTGGGCACAAAGTCTATGTCTTACTTTTTTATGGGCTATGAATGTTGCTAATTGACCATGGAATGAAAACATAATAAAAAGTTATATCTCTCCAAACTAACTTTTGAACAAAAATACACATGAAAAGTAATATTGAAAAAGTTTTAAGAGAAATTTTTGCAGGTATTCACTGATAGGAATGTGTCCTAAGGATTCAAAAAACACCAGTTCATAGAATTAACTGAAGATAAGACTTACGTGAGCACTAGGCTATTTCTGTGTGCTACATTGAATATCAGTTGTGGAAAAAGGCTTAGAAACTATTTTAAGAGATCAAGTGAGAAAATGCTTTGAAGGACTCAGGTTGATTAGGGGCAGAAAATATGGGTTTAAGAAAAAAGAAATTTATGCATTGGTGACTTTTTTTTTTTCCTTCTAAAGAAAACCACTATAGCTTCTGAGTTGAAGAGAGAAAACTGAAACTTTACAGTTTGAAATATTTTGTCAAGATTTACATTGCAGGTGTAGAAGTTTTATATTAATAAATAACTGGAACAATAGAATTATTCATTGGCTAAAGGATAATTAAGAAAGAAGTTTCTTACTGAAAATTTCAGGAGTCACTAGAAAGCAGGGGTTCTTGTCTGGATAGTGCAATAGGGTATATTTTGAGCCAGTGCAAGAGCTTGCCCAAAATCTTTTGTCCATTCTGTAATTTTAGTGTTTTACAAGACTCTGAGAGTATCTTAGCCTCAGCAGAACCGAAGAGAGGCACAAGGGGTAGACATGAGCGGTTGAGGTTAGGGAATGAGACATCTCATCTCATCTCATCTCATCTCATCTCATCTCCGTTTCTAGAATGAGTAGACAGAGATTTACTTTAATGTGTTACCAGAAAATTGTATTGACTCTTTTAAATTTCCTTATTTTGAGAATTTTCAGTAGTTTTCAGCATGTGTTTGATATTCAGCAGTCACCCTTCAAGCTCAGTGATTGAAGAGATGTCACGTTGCATTATTTCTGTTTCCTGAGTAGATGAGCAAGTGAGAAATGGTTTTGTGGTGCTGCCCCAGTCGTGCTGCTACAGCTGTTGGACCAAATGAACATAAATTGACTTTGTGCCAAACAGACTTTGGCTTTCTCACTTCCTTGCAAAGAGTAAAAGACAGAGTTATCACATGAAATCTTGTATTGTTTAGATGTGTTAGACCATGTTGTGGAGGTCCACAAATTATTAAAGTTGAATTTCAGTTGTCAGATTAACAAAATTTGAGAACAGTGTTCATGCTCTGTTTTCCTCATTTTTCTAATTATGTCTGATGCTTACAAATCTACCATCCTTCTTTTATAAATTCCCTATCATAGGGAACAAGGGAACAAAAAAAAAAAGGAACAGAGCAGCAAAGCACCAAAGCTATCAAAAAACTGTAAAGCTCTAGAGACAGAAGTTGTAAATAAATTCTGCTATATATATACATATATGAAATAATACTCCACAGCAAGTCCAAGAGTGTCTTAATCTAATGTTGGAATAACACAATTGTTAATGAACACAGCTTTATTCCTTGTTCATTTGTTATCTTATTAAATTCAATGCATATGTATCATGTATCATCTGGTTTTGTTCATAAAATGGAACTTAAAAACAGTTATTGCCTTTCTAGACAGTGTTAACACCAGCCAACATATTTACAGTTGCATCTTTTAACTTAAAATGTCCATCTTTCAGCAAAACATAATTGGAAGAATACATCTTAAAATAGAATTATTTCTTTTTCAAACAGAGAAAAAACCCAGTCCCTGATGATACAAACTGGTGGAGGTATTGAAAGAGGAAACCCACAGACTTGTTTCTCTTCTGAATTATGAACAGCAGTGACATAAGTCAGTATATGTTTTATCCAGAGAGGGTTCTGACTATAGGGCTATTGGCTATCCAAGCCTCTATTTACTTCTAACACCACATTGTTTACAAATACTACTGGCTTGTGTAATTTTCATATTTTTCCCCATTAATGAACAACATTTTCAGCTTTCAGAAGCAAGGAATTTTATTATGAAAGAAAAGGTTTGCCTTGCCAGTCCTAAACGTGCTAACATCATATCATTACATTAATTATTATTTTAAGAAGAAAGAGCTCCAGGAGGGACAAGTGGTTCAAATTTAATACATTATGAAAACAGGTTCAGGGTGTATTACTATATCAGTATTAGTTTGCAGAAAACTGGTAGCAAAGCTTGCCTTTTCCCCACATTTCACAAGAGTGGTCTCAGGAGAGAGAGAGGGTCTACAGCCAACATACTTTAATCTATGTGAAAGTAAAAATGGCTTTTGTGTCTGTTTAACACAGAAATGTAGGATTGGCTTTTATTCTTCTAAAGGAGTTCAGAATAGTTCTTCATTAGGAGTCCAGAATAATAGGTTAATGTTCAAAATATCCTACAACTGCAATGCACTTTTCAGAGATCTGGCTTAGGATTGAAATCATGTAATAGTAGTGTAATAATGTGCTCACTTCAAGTTTTCAGGGTCATCTTTTCTGTTTGCTGGGTCATTTGCAGAACTCATAGGCATGAATGGTTGATGTAAATCAGAATATGATTCAATAATGAAAGGAAAATTTAAGAAAATCAGGAGTTCTACATGAAGATATAATTTTTTACTAAGTTTTGATTATATATTTTTGGTTGGAGGGGTCTTTTTGTAATTAACATCAGAGATTATTATTTCTCTAACAAAAGAACTGGCTATAAATCCTATTTTTGTAATTTTTTCCCTCTTACCTAATAACTACATTTCTTAAATTTTAGTAAAATACATATCCCATTGTTTTAAATTTCTGCTTCTTTCAAGATTGAACAGAATTAAGCAGCCAAGTTTTCAGTAACAGAAAAAAATAAGATAGCTGGGTGTCACTCCTGTGACACTCACTGGAATGAGAATCTCTTCTAATAAATTTGCATATGAAATAAAAGAAAGGATTGATAGCTACACAGATATTCTACAGATGGATGTTTGAAATTCAACAGTTCAACAATTATGTATTTTATTTTGGTTTTCCTTTTTGCTTCTGGTTTCTCTTGTTTTGGCTTTATTTTTTTTTTTTAATCATGAGAATCCATAGCATTGCTATTAAAGACACTGCCAGATTTTAATTTATTTAATTTATTTTATTTAATTTATTTTAAATGCTATATAATATTGAAAAGGAGATGAAGCAATGAGCAACAGCTGTTGGCAAGACAAGGTTTTTGGCCATGTTACGGTGTTTTACTCCCAAACCAAGCAAATAGAATAGGGAAAGCATGATGGGAAAAGCTAGACAAGTTGAGTATATCTATAATCTATAAGAAATTAACCTTTCCTGAAATATCAGTCCCCTAAGGGTGATTGCAGGATGTAAAGATTTCTCAGTGTGTTGGCTTTTGTGGTTTAATTTAAGATGATAAACAATTTTTAGAATGGTATTAAACAAAATGATTTAAATTTCCATCTGATATTCATAACGTACCATTTTAAAAAGTTGTATGAATGAATACTAAGTCAAGTATTTTGCTATTAACACTAAAATAATGACTATAATGCAAGTATTTTTGTAATTATCAGAGCTTCATCTTGTAGAGAAGTATCTGAAGGGTCCCCTAAAACTCATTTCAAAAGTAGTTTCTGTTTGGAAAGTAGAAATGTGAACCAGGAAGAATGATTGTCCAAAAATTATAATCATAATTAACTCTAGTTCTCAATTTAAATATATTAAATATATTAAATACATTCAGTTATATAGCCACAAAGTCATCTTACTTTTAGCATTATGTAAAAATTTTCACATTAAACATTGTCCTTTAAATTACACTACTGCCACATTGATTTGCACATATCATCAAGAAACAGGTAAAAGCAAAAGATTTAATTTGAAATGCAGAAGATAATAATTTTCCAAGACTATATGACTGTCTTGCCCCAGTTCACTCTTGTATTGGGCTTATAAGGCCCAATTTTGATTACAAAGGTGGCTTCTATGAAAAGCTGCCAAAAACCTCCCCCATGTCCAGCAGAGCCAATGCCAGACAACTCCTGGGTGGATGTGCAGCTGGCCAGGGCTGAGTCAACCAGAAATAGTCATGGCACTTCTGTGATAATGTATTTAAAAAGGAGAAAAAAGTTATTGTACAGGTGTAAATGCAGTCAGAGAAGAGGGGAGTGAGAATATGAGAGAGGAACAACTCTGCAGACACCAAGGTCAGGGCAGAAGGAGGGGAGGAGATGCTCCAGGCACTGAAGCTGAGATGCAGCTGCGCACCAGAGCAGGTGGATGCTTGAGAGGCTGTGAACCCCTGGGAAGCCTGTGCTGGACCAGGGTCTTGGCAGGGACCTGCAGAGCCAGGGAGAGAGGAGCCCATACTGGAAAAGGTTTTCTGGCAGGACTTGTGACCCTGTGAGGGACCCACTACAACTGTTTCTTCATTTTATAAAAAAGCTGAAAATTATTATCTCTTCATTGAAATAAACTCTATGGGGAGGAATGTGTGTTTTTAAAAGCTAAGATCATTCTAATGATTGGACCATATTTCCCATGTGATTTAACTTCCATTTCATTGAAACTAATAAACTTTATGAAGCTATGTAGACAGGCAGAATATGTTTAGTTCTGTTTCTATCTTTCCATCATATTTAGAGGACTAGAGTCTAGAGCCACCAAAGTGGGGCTTAGTCCCAGCACTCCAGAGCAACTCACGTATTAAAGCTATTGTTGGCTGACTGCAGATGGGCAGGTCAGAGTCTAGTGCTACTTATAAGCTGTTTTTTGAAGCTGAGGATTGAGTAAAAAACCTGGTTCTATTCCATTGTACTTACACTGGGCTAGGGCAATGAATAATTTTGAAAGCCCCAAAAAACTCAGCCATTTACTTAGCTGAATATTTTTCCATGAGAGAAACCATTGACAAAAGACGCAGGCAGGTTCACAAGATGGGTGTCAGGTATATGCCAGGAAGAGAAAATACCAGAATTGATGATGAAGATGAGAAGGTTCCTTAAAAGAGGAAATAGTACAAAAGTGCTGTTGAATTTTCATCTACAACAGCAAACACGCACCAAGAGAGCCTGTGTGTAGTATGCCCCTATCCACAATATTTCATGATCAGAAAGTCTAAGAAATAACTAACTGAAAGCAACCAGCATAAGAATTCTGTGATGTATTGTAAAAATCTCATGCTTTTGTATTTTATTATTTGGAAAATGAAGAAAGAGGCTTTGTGGAAATTTGGTGCCTCTGGAAGCAGGGGAGACACAAACACCTTTACCCTCATTTTACCCTTCTTGAAGATTTTTTACTACATCTTATGAAAGTGATATAGTAAATCCTCATGTCACAACAGGCATGAATACTTTTGTGCCTAAACACCATAACTCACATTCCTCCTCAACTGGGAAGTTCAGTATACTGATATTTGCAAGTGTAAAGAGTGTGGAATCTCCTGGGAGAGATGGAAGTTGTGTTCTATCAGATCCTGCTGATGAATCATTACCAAGTAGGGGAAAAAAAAAAATTCACTCCATTAAATTTTCACACACACCGTGTTTTTAATTTAATGAACAACTATGTCAGGTCATATAAAAATATGTTTAATATTTTGGAAGAGAATGAAAACTATTCTTTCAGAAAATAGTTTTGCTAGTTTTATAACATTAATCATATTTCACCAGTTTTCTAGAATTTTAGGTGCCATACTTTAAATTACTGACAATGATCCCTGCAAAGGATACTTGGGTTTATGCTCCTGTTTACTCTAATCTCTGTGGCAAATTAAAAACTGACATTAAAACAGCCACATTTCCATTTTTCATCAAATGTGCTGTTGATATTTAGAAGGAGGTGGGCACAGTTCACATTTAACAAATGATCAGTTGAGTAATTTTAATGACAAATACATCTCTGTGTGGTCTGCCATTTTCCAGGCAGAGCATTTATCCCTGTCAGCACTGCTGTGAATTTCAGTACATCAGCTAGACAAAACTGAACTCAGTCTTATACCTGCCTTGGGAAATGTCCCACACCTTTCTGATTTTATCCTAAGATGCAGCTGAATAGGATGCAGTACATATTAAATTAACAAGGATTCATCAGAGAATAATTGTTACCACTCTGACTCCATGACTTTCCCACTCAGTACACTTAGTCACCTGTGCTTGCATGCACAATTTCTTTAAAGCATGCCATGCCACAAAGAATCTGTGTGTCTGTGTGTATGAGACAGGACAATTCTGCTCTTCTGACACCTGTGGAAGGACACAGGCATCTGATTTTTATTGACATGAAGCTGTTCAGAAGAATCTCTTGCAATGCTTTCATTTTATATAATAAATGCACGTTTTTGTAGTCTAGTATACTTTTGTACAAAATTTGCTCATATATTCTTCTTTATTTAAATTCTGCTTTCTACAAGAAAAAAAAGTTAACAGGTGAGTTGTGCTTTGAAATATATTCTCACAGATATACAAAGCCACTTTTAATAATTTCTACTCCCATTCACATCAATGGGTATTCCATGTATCCTCTGTATCAGGCCTAGGTATAAACCTAGGACATATTGATACCAGGCTGCAGCTGAAATCTTGTCTTTTCCATTGAGTTTCTTGTGAACAGCTGAATGCTGAGTGGTGTGAGCTACTGTCCGCATTAGAAGTTCCATGCAGGTAAAGAGAAGAAATGTAGAGAAAGACCTTAAATAAAATTTCTGATGAAATTGAGTTGTTAGCTACAAGCATGGATCCTTGCTATGTAACAGTTATGGATCATTGCTCCTAAGGGCAGCAGAAAGTCTTAGCTTGTCAGGCCCCTTTGTCCCTCAGTAGCAGAGTTCAGAGGGTAGGAACTAGAGAAACCCTGAGATTCATTCCAGTTTTAATTGAATTTGAGTTCAATTTGCTCAGAAATAAGAGCAAATTCTGTCCATGGACATGGATTCTGGAAAGGGAGCAAAGGGGCGGAAGGATGTCTGTATCATTGCTTTGATACTGAAGTACCTGAACTTCCACCTGTTGGTTTTGCTTCTGCATAATGTAACAAGGTTTCTTTTTGTCCTTCATCACAAAATCTAACGTTTTGTTTCCTGGCCTGTGAGTTGCAAAAAAATAACAGAAAAAAAGCAGTGAATCACTTGGGTCCTGCAGTGTTACAGAGCAGCATCAATTCTTGATTAATCACCTTTCATTAGACTGGAATAAAAAAAAAAAATACAAATAGCTGTGAGAAAATGGGATAATACAAATGAAGGTGTGGGCAGTAGTAGTTCTTCTATATATTCTTGGCTTCAGATTTTTAGTATTCTGCCCATAGTTCCAGTCTCTTATCCTGCCTGCCTCCTGTTCCTTGTTTTTCTGGCATTCAGCCTTACTTTGGCTGAGCTGATAAGAGGCAGCTGGCACAAAGGCTTATTTACATCGTTCTCCAGCTCTGCAGTGACTCAATGTGGTAGGTAACAGCTATGGAGGTGGAAAACCTTGGGATAATCTAAGATTCTACAGGAAATGCAAAGGAGAGAATAAGTAATTAGATGGAAAGCAAAGTCAGCAGGGGCTACAGAGATCACTGCTTCTGAAAACACACTGTGGGGACAATTACACTCTTAAGACCTTCAGAGAAGGAGACTGATTCTTTGCAAAAATGTTCCAAAGAATGGCAGACTAGATGTGGTGAAGGATAAGGGATTTTTCTGGGGAAGAATTCTTAGGTTGGGGGTTTTCTTTAGATTTTTGTAATCTTAATTATTATTCATAAAAGCAACAATACAATGGTGGTCTTATTTTTCAGTTTATGTTTTTATATATATTTATCTATTTGTATTTATAAATATTTACATGTATAAATATTTGTATAAAGTAGTAAATATATTCAATAAATTTGGTAAACGTACCTATAATGAGCAAAGGAAAAATAAATTCTTGACATATGTCACAATTTTGCATTTTCTAATCTGCAGTCTAGAATATATGTAGTTTTCATCTCCAGTTTTGTTGGCTTGTAAATGAAAAAAAGATATTTTAATGTGCCTACATTACTGATTTCTCTGTCTTTTTGTCTATGGTTTGCCCCTTACTCTATAAGGAACTGCATCCATAAATGTTATTTAAATTCTTAAAAGTGTGAAATGTCCTAAAAAGCAGGAATTACAAAAGTGAATGTCTCAATAATGAAAAAATGCAGCCACATTTCTTGCATTTCTCATATGATTTCTTCCTGAATTATTTATAGGAAGACTTGAATACCAAGAGCCTGGAAAGTTTGTTTCTATTTATGATTTCAGTTATCAAATCATTGCATAAGCTAGAAACATATTTGATTCCCTGCTGATTGCTAGTGTCCTTAGTTTTGATTGGGAATGCTTGCTTTGCAGATAAATGTCAGAGAAATATTTAAGCAGAAACTGAAATTGATCCCTTAACATGACTAAAAATAGGCCTTATCTTAGCATGTTGAAATTGTATGAGAACATAAAAAATGCTTTTCTAGATCAGATCAAATGGTCCACCAAGTTCAGTAAAAATAAGATGATGTTTAGAGAAGGCGCACAGATCTAACCAATACCTGAGATTAATTTTTCTCATGCTTCTCCACAGTCACTGGATTAATGGTCCTGACTGCTCTCTTCATCATCTAGTTTACAAGCCTGTTTCTGATTTTTTTCAATCTCTTTTTGAAGCAGCTGATTCCATCTACCTCCACAATCTCCCCTGGAAAGAGATTCCAGAAAATTTCTGCCCACTGTGCAAATAAATATATTTTTTCACCTATTTTAAGTGTGTGTCCTGGTTGTCTCAATGGATATTCTCTAATTCTAGGGTCAGAGAACGAGGTGAATAACTGTCCCATGTTCTTCTTATCCATTTCTTTAATGAATTTGAAACCATCATCTCAGCTCATTCTTCTTCTCTACAAACAGAGGAGTGCATAGTTGTTTTCCTTTCTCTGTTTGACGGGGTGAGAAGCCCTTCATCATGTCAGTTGCCCTCTTTGTGCTTGTTCTATTGCCAGGAAAGCCTTTCTGAGACACAGAGAGCAGCAGTACAGGTGCCACTACAAAACCTGCACAATTTAAAGCTTTCCAGAGAAAGGTGCTGATGTTCCTTCCTCTCTCAGGAGAGGAAAAGTAAGATAGAAAAAAACCTATATTTAATAGTCACTGTACTTAAAGCTAAAATTTGACAGTACTAAATGGGATTTGAAGAAGAGAACATAATAGAGCAGAAGTAATTTTTAGTTTGTCATAAAACCTCTACAAAATGATTATGTAGTTATTTCAATTGCGCATAAGAATAGTTATCTGTGGATAGGCAACACATGATTACTCGTATGAGAACTAAAGCTGCAGATTTTGTGGTTGATCTGACTACTCTCTCCTGTGTTTGTGACAACTGCCAGTTATTTTGTCACAGAAAATTTTGGAATCAGACAGTATCACAGTGACAGAACGTGTATCTTGTACTCTCTGCTACAGAGTAATAGGAGTTCAGCAAGAGTGTAAATTTTCAGGATATTAAGAAAGGGTTTTAGAGTTCAGAAAGACTGTTCTCCTCAGAGACTGAGATGAGTGTTTCTGAGGCTCTGACATCTTCAACTGATAAGAGTCAGGAAAGGCTCATACAATCCTCGCAGTAATAGGTGCTGTTATGGAACGGTCATTAGAAAGTCATTGACATTCTAACCTTCCCCGAAGTGTGTCTGATAATTTTAATGAGATCCTAAATAAGTTTTAGCATGAATAAAAATAAGGGGGGTTCACATTATCACATATGATTCTGTTTCTGCAGTCAGTGTCTAAAAAAGCAAATTGCACACATAATTATGTGTGCTATTTTGTCAAAAAAGATGAAAACCTCCAAACACTACCCCTCCCTTTCCCTCCAAAACCCCGAATCCCCAGTTTGACTAGAAAATACACAAAAGAACCATCTTTTCTGAAGTATTTGACTTCTCATGATCCCAGAAGGGAAGAAGGAAGCAAAAATGAGGTTTCTGAGGAATTTCAGGAGGCTTTTCTTTTATTGTTTCCTTGTACAAGTATGACATTTTAAAAGTATTTATCAAAGTATTCTTCTTATACATAACATCTTCTCCAAACTTCCTTATTCATAATAAAATCTTATGGACTGTACTACTCTTTCTTCATGACTGAAATTTTCAGCAAGACATCTGCATTGTTGCAATTCTTTCATGTCACAGACTACTCTCTCTTGCAATATGTGCCTTGCAATATGTTCCTTGCAACATAACTTTTAACATGTGAGTGCTGAGACTTGTTAGGTGAAGATAATGTTTGGTCTTTTTATGTGTCAGGAGCCATTTTTTTTCAGTTTGCTGAATGCATTTTAGCTATTTTATTTCAAGGGCACGAATCTTTTGTCTTACGTAATCTTTTGTGCTTAGACGGTTTTGGGGTTTTTACATAAATTTCGTATGGTTGTTTTCTGACACTTATTGCTCAGCTTGAAACAGAATGTTGTCACTTACTGTTTTAATGTTCTTTTCATCTTCATCTCTAATAATAGGAAAAGTTTTGATTTTTCTCCTGTAATGAAGAAAATATGATATAGGAGCCTTCCTGTTTAGTTCTTGCAGAGGAGGCAAATCTAAATCACACAGGAGGCTGGTAGACAAGGAATGAATTGTTCCACCTCACACAAGTCTGAGGTAAACCACTTCCAAAGCTACGAAGATATTTGTGATTTTTCTTCCACTCTTGAAGTTGTGGGTTAGGTTTATGTCCTTTGTAGAAAGAAATTGTCTTCCAAAGTGAAGTGGACAGGACAAATAAAGAACTGCTCTTGAGACATGATATCCTTCATGTAAAGACGTTCAAAGCAATAAAACAATAATTATTTTTCTTGGCAATTTGTAATACAGTAAAAAATGTGTACACCAGAGATGGAATGCACCTGATTGTTCAGTCAGTAGATTCTTGGTACAAAATATCTCTGGGTTTAAGTACTATGAAAAGACATATGGGGTCACACTCATATTTCACGTGCACTGAAAAACTGGTGGCACAATTGCTACTATTACAAATTATTATAGATCCAAAGAAAAATCATATCTTTCCAGCAGAGAAGACAAGGGAAAAGAAGATCTGAATGTCTCTCTGTTCCTGGCTTTTTGTTTGGTTGGTTTTTTTGGTTGTTTTTGTTTTGTTTTTTATTTTTCCTTAAATATACATTTTCTACAATTTTAGCTTCCATTTAGTGACCTATAACCTCATCTGTTCTCAAGGGCACTTCAGTTTAAGAGCAGCAGTAACAGCAACAGGAATAGCAGAAGTAGCAGCAGCAGGGATTCTGCTTGTGTAGCTATGTGAAGTATTTCAGTAATGAAAGGGATAATTTTGGCTCCCTGCCTCTGCTGTAATTGAAAGTCTAGGATAGTGCCTTTTTCATTTAACTTTATTGCTTGAGTTCAAATTGTTGTACAGAAGGGAAAGCAACACTAGAATAATGTCTCTACTAGTGCTTTCCTGTCCATTCACCAGTTTGAAACCTAGCATTAAAATTAAAAGGAAGAGCAATTAGACATATTCAATTATTAAAGAGGGCGGAAAACTATAATTATAAATTTCAGTAATGAAAGAGGATTGCTTACCAAATGTAACTAGTTCTTATTACTAGATTATCTCCAGTGAGCTGGGAAACAAGTAACACAGTAACACAGTTGTCCAGGTAATTTATGATGAATTAAAATAGAAAATTTTTAGTATTAATTGCAATTACTTGCAAATTAATGTCTAAAGTTGTTCCATCCACTGACAAAGCATAACCTTAAGTCTGCAGTGTTGAAGTATTTTCACTTTTTAATGTCTCAGTTGCCAATGAAGATATGTAGTACATCGCACAGTACTCTGATAACAACTATTCTTATACATTATTCTTATTCTTACATGTTTTTCAAACTTTAACTTTTTTCTGCTGATCTGATATCCGTGTCTCTACAACAGCATACTTGTGGAGAGAGATACAATGGGATCAACTGTTTTAAATACATCTGAATTATTATGCTCAAAATTTTGAATTTTTTGTATCACTCTGGGAAAAAAAGGCAATTTTGAAAATAGGTACTAATTATGGATTTGAGGACTATGTTTACTGTCTTATAAGGAACCGTAGACCCACAATGCTCGGTCTTCCTCCCATCCAGACATGGCATCAGTTGGCCTCTGCTTTCAGAGTAAAACTCATGTAGATATTCTGCAGTGACAAATCTATAAAATCTAGTTTGGTCCTTATCAGTACTTATGTTATTGTATTTCAAGTAAAATTAAAGGAGCCACAATGGATTTACCTCCTTTAAAATTAGAGCAAAAATTATCTTTGTTCTTAAGTCATGGGCGTGGAGAGGGGTACTTACTATTTTACAGCAAAATTCAAAATAGGAAATGCAGGGAAAGAATCTTCAAGGACATGAAATAAAAAGAAGCTATAAACAATCATACACATCCTCTCCTGCCTTCATGAAAAGTAGCAGTGCCCTCTCTGTTTTTCATGTTTATATATTTTATTAGTTATTGTAATAGGTGCTCAGGATTGTAAACTATTTTTAATAGGTGGATATTTCTAGTAGGTGTAAAGGGATGGAGATTCATTTAGAGTTTCCATTCTATATCAGTTGAAGGTTTTTTGAGTCAATACATATCTAACTCATGTCCTTTGAAGAGTCAGGCATCCTATGCTAGTGTTAGAGAATGCCATGGAAGCACAGAAATGAAGATAAAATAGAAGAACAAACTGACTGTGATGTCGTGAGATGGAGAAGATCTCTGACCAAGCTGAGATTTTGGGGATTTCATTGCTATGTAGTCATTAGCTTAATCAAAGCTAGAGATGAATTTGGTTTGGGTACACAGAACAGGGGAGTGGGCATTATTAGCTAATAGCTGTGTGAGTTTGACCAGATCTGCAAAATGTGAGTCCTTGGAAAAAATGTTTATTTATGTTTAAGGTCTTGATTATCCACTACTTATCATGGAATAAAACGTATATTCTTACAAGCTACTTTGTCTCTGTTCACAACTTTGTGCAAACAGTTCCAGTTAAATAATCCAGTTCTACTTGAACTACACTTTGCTGTGCATGTGAAAGCATTCCCATGTCACCATTTAACATCAAAGACAATGGCACCCATCTCCGAGCAACTGCTTCCTAACCTTACTCAGCAGAGCACATTTCAAATTATTGGACAATGCGCACAGTTCACCCCAACTCAAATCTCTTTCCTAATGGTGCTAAAAGAATCAGTAATAGTGAAAAAAAAGTTTGTAGTTGCATTTTTTTATATACTTACTTGGTTCTGTTATGATAAGGAAGTTGGTAAAGAATGGCATCAAAATTAACCTTTATTTCTGTACCAGAGAACTAGTGCTGTGTTGCCAAAGGTGGGCTGAGACTTTTGACACATCTTGTCATTTCTACCCTAAATATTCTAGAAACCTGATTAATTGAAACTTATGAGGAATTTTACTGCCTATGGCATGGGGTTGGAACTAGATTATCTTTGAGGTCCTGTCCAACCCAAACCACTCTGTGATTCTGTGATTCTATGATCTTATTATAATTTTTTCAAGTTCCTTCTAGGCAGATCAAATTAAATAATTTCCATTGCCATTAGAAGGTAATATCTTGTCTCTACTGTGCTGTACAGTAAAGAATATTCCCTCAGTGTATTTAAAGATAGATATGAGATAGAAAATCTGAATTTTACTTGCTTCATTTGTTGTTTTGGTTCCAGCACAGTATATACATGTAAGAAAGATTTGTTTTCTCCCCCCTATATTTCTTTCAGGTAAGATTTAGAGATTCTAAGTGTTTTGTCCAGTTGAATGACTAATGGGAAATTATAAAATGAAAAATTGTTTAAGAGTTTTTGAAAAAAGATTCAGTTTTCCTGGATATTCCCAGTTTCCATTAAGTCAGAAAAAACCAAAAAATGATGACTGTATAATTAAAAACGGGCACCTGAAACATGGTCTTATTTCAGGAGAATGAAAATATTCTCATTTCTGAAAAGCAAGCAGAAATGCGCAAATAGTAGAATCGTTTCCTGAGTATTCATTAAAATTTGAACTGTTGGGAAGCCTTAGCTTTCCTTCCACAGTGGAATGCTAAATATCTGTTGATAAGAGAAAAGATATGAAATTTAAAATTAATAATGGAATCATAGAATTCATGAAATTATATAGAAAGGAATTTCATAATATGGAACAGTAAGCTTTGTGTATGTACTGAACACAGTATTTGCATACCAAATTTGCTGAGGAGTTTGATGTTAGGCTATCTGTAAGGTACATGAAGTTTACACCACCACCACCCCTAACAGGAAAAAACAGAAAATATTTTGGTGCTATCATAAGTGTCATAGCTATTTTTAACTGTAAAGAATGCATATTCTGTGTTCTGGATAATGTTCTGTGAATGTTTTAGGAAGGACCTATTAAAAAAAAGTGATGAAATTGTACTCAGTGCAGATTGAAATTGGAAGAAAATATGCTTGATATAAAGGTGGAGAAAATTCTTTTTAGGACAAACTGGAGAGAATATAATTGTATTTGGGATTATGATTTTGTGCACACTGCACACTCAGACAAGGCAAGATTGGACATATTCACACACAACTACTGTATTTATTCCAAGATGTGGGATGAATCTCAGACAGGTTACTCTTTTAAAGGAAAGATCTTTTCTTTCCTATTCTATCACTTTAACTTCTAGACATGTATTTGCAATCTTGGTTAGAGTAGCACAGTTGAAATGCACATAATAATAGGTATACTTCCTTTGTCCTGCAACATATAGAGGTCAAAAATGTTGTTTATGCTGGATGGATGCTTACAAACTTATGCTTTTCCTAATGGAACAGTTCTGACAGCCGAGATTGGTTCAGCTTCATGATATTCAGAAATGCATCAGTATATGTCATATTCTTCACAGCAGGATACTTTATGATTATACTGTAAATTACTCTGCAAACACATAGGTATAAAATAATTCTAAAATATAAGGAATGAGGAACCAGAAATCCAATTAAAGAATATTGGGATATTATATAGCATATAAAGAATATCAAATATTATATCTAGGGTAAAAAAGACCTAAAAAAAAAGAAATTGCAATTATGCCTCTGTGAATGATTTTATTTGTTCAAATGAAAATCATTCTTGCAAATACAAATTAGCATTATTTCATCAGGAAACTCACTTATACCACTAATCATGAATACAATTAAAATCTTATTTTGAGAGAAGTACATTTTCAAAGGCTTCTGTCTCTTCTGATAAAACCAAGATGAACCTTTAGGGATGCTCTATCTCCTCTGAGCTTGTAAAGCTTATGTCTTCAGCTAAGTGAGATGTACAGCATGTGATGGAATTATTGTACAGTGTTTGCCAGTAAGGACTAGTAGTCTCAGGAATGGCTAATTCTAAGTATTCTCTGAGGTGATTAATTGTTACTCCTTATTTCAGTAAGTGACTAATTTATGTTGCCAGAGATTTACTGCCTGCCGTTTAGCATGTGACAAAGTGATTCTAAACTGTACTAAGTTACTTAAACTGCAGAGAGACTGGAGTAATTACAGTGTTATATAAGTGGAATTTCAATTGTAACAGTATAGATAGACCCAGGGAAGCATAGAGTGCTTTTTTTTTTTTTTTTTCTCTCTGTATAAAATGTTGCTGCTGTACCTGAGTGTATCTACAAAGAAAAAATGATGAATATAGAGATTTAATTTATATATTTATTTATATTCAATAGTTACTTTGCAAAAAAGACTCACACATTACTTATCAGCTTTTTATAAAGTACAGGCTGCCAGGAAAAATTGTCTGTTAATTCAGTAAAACTTGGTTAAAAAATGGAAGGAAAACCTATATCTAACAGTTGCTAACTCATATCTCTTGAGATGGGGACTGGAACAGAATGTTAATGTCAGATAAAAAGAGACTAATTTCCTTGTCTCAGTCACATCTTCAGCTTAAAAACTAATGAAAGAGCTTCTAGTAAACAATAGTTTCAGTTCTTTACTTATGTTTGTAAAGCCTTTCAACTAGTACCCAGTAGATAAACTTGACCATATACCCACTTCTGTGTTTTGCAGTACTGTCCTGTTCCTTGACTTGGTACTTGAGAAAAATAGTATGCAAACATTTTTTGTTTATTTCAGTTCATTCAAGTCCCATTTCCAAGTGTTTTTTGTTTGTTTGATTTTTTTATTATTTTCTTTTTTTTCTGTAGCAATAAAGGACAGTATTTTTTATTTAATGGGTAGACAAACTTAAAAAGATGCATTGGAGAACATGCATTATCGAAACTATTTTTCATTCTTTCACCTAGAGCAGACAGTGCTGTGAATTAACAAAACTTAATTTCAAATCTTGAGCTAAATACTGCAAGATTTGGGACAGAATCAGAAGACTCAGAAGCAGTTTCTGTTTTTATGGAAATTAGTGTTGTGAAAAAAATAATTCTTCTGGAAATGTGATGAAAAAAATGAATTGGTCTTCAACATATGCTCTTTGAAGTTATTTTGATGAACTAGTAATAGAGTTCCTCACAGAGAAATCTACTTTTGATCAGCAGTAGTATATGTCAGGAATTTTTCCTTTAAAAATAGATTCCACCATAGAACAACTGTCCAGAACTTTCTGTTAATATATCCAGTTTCTCTATACCAAAACTAAATCAACAATCTTCACACAAATTTGAAACTAATCCTAAAGTATACTACAAAAGTAATGTCTCCAACAATGAACTTTCAGTGGCTCAAGAGATTTCTTTATTAAACTTTGTAATAAATCAACCAACTTTATATAAGGATCAGATTAGGGATTTTCATGCTGGCAAAAGGTTAAGCAAACCTCTATGTTGTTAGTATTTTTAATTTACATCTTTAATGAGGCGCAACATCATCAGAATTGCTGGTTTGGCTTCCCTCTATTTGACTACACAGGACTTGAGTTTCCTTAGATGTACTTGCAGTCATCTCATATATAAGAAAATAGAGAAGAATATGAATTAAGCAGGCAAAAATCATAAGATTTCCTGCTTAACACAAAACAATTTGCACACAGTTAAGATATTTCCATGGACCATTCTAATGCAAACATATCACCACCCATTAGAATACTGAAATTTCTTTTAATTACAATTTTTTAAATTTAGTAAACTTCACACCCGCATACTAAAACCTCAGGCTAACAATCTAATGTTTGTCTTTGCAACCAGAACTTGTTGAAAGTGTTTTGCTTCACTTTTTGTAACTCAAACACTGTTTTTTAGGTTACATTAATAATGATTATGTAAAAAAGGGCTATTTTTGTCTACTTTCTCTATATGACTGTAAGTAGAATCTTTTTAGTATAGAAGGCTGTTGTTTTCCCCAGTGATAATCAATGCAAATACACATGGGAAAATTCTTCTAAAATCACTGTAGATAACGAAGGATAATGTTTCATGAAGATGTGACTAATAGCAGGTACAGAACTTTGATGAGGAATAGCAAATGAGAATATTAAACTAATAGGAAGAACTGATTCAGCCTTATCAGGACATTTTTGCTTCTTAGATTTTAATTCAGAACTTGTTTTTCTGATAGACTAAATTTCATTTACTTAATTTGC